>OX465274.1:96566528-96898775 GCA_949987645.1 Tachina grossa
ATTCGGGAACAAAATAGTCGATTAGTCGGCTCCAATTGCTGTGCACGGTGGCGAATCGATTCATTCGGGTCCTCTTCAACACTTTGCTCTACAGCGGCAATTGTTTCTTCGGTGAGCACTGTTCGACGTCTCTGCGGATGCGTATTATCACATAGAGTAAACGTAGTGCGAAAACGATCCATGGTTAACCGAATTAATTGCTCTGATGGACGATTATGTCGACCATAAAATGGACGGAGCTTGCCGTAAACTTCGCGAACTGAACCATTATTTTCGAAATAAATTTGCACGATTTGCAAGCGTTGTTCTTTTGTCAACCTGTTCATGAAAAAATGGCAAACCAAACTAAATATTAATCACTTGACAGCTGACAAAATGGCCGCCAGTTAAAAAAGTGATGCCAACTTAAAGTTCTATACCTCAATAAAAAACACCCTATACATACTCTATAGTAAAACAACTATAATAGAAATATTTCTTATACTTAATTTAAATTTTTTTTAAAGTTGATGCAACGTTAGTAAGTTAACGTTAGAAATTTTTGGGGTACATAATTTTTTTTAACTATAGACTTTTTTCTTCACTTTCTACATTTGTTTTCGAAATCTTGCTTTGCTTTATGAAAATGTATAAACTTTTTTATATGAAACTGATCCGGCACTCCAGCTTATATACTGATAGTTTTTTTTTCTTTGGTAGTCAACTTACTTCTTTTTTTATTTTTATTGATAAACATTTAAAATCAAAAGGGAGCTTTATATTGAAATTATTGTTTTCATAATTGTTGAAAACAATCACTAGTTTTTTTGTGATGAAATCATTTGAAGTTGAAGCTGATATCTTTGCTTACTGTTTTAAATTAAAATTTTATTCAATAGAATAAAAGGAGATTTTTTCTTAAATTCTGATGCAGACTGAATATGAGACTGAATTTAAATGTACTTTTAAATTAGTCACAATGAACAAACTTATTTTCTTGTTGAAAAGCGATCATCAGAAAACGAAGTGGTTTTCAGAGACTTTAGGTATACCCTTTCGACGGTTCCTCTAGGATACAAGATGACTTTGTTTGACGAAATTTCTGTTGCTTTATACTGATAATATGTTTACATTAATAAGGTACATAAGTACATGTTTATTTTATGAAGGGCTATTACCTATGGCTTTCATTTGACGTTCTATATGATTTTTGTTTCTCATTTTATTAAAGTTCAGCGTGTTGTGTATATATTTCTGAAATGTTTAAGTGTGCTTTGTATGTCCATCGGACAGAGTGTACGTTTTAGTTGGTCAGTCAGTCTATATATTTATTTTTTTTTTCTTCTAATGTACCACACCTTTTTTCACATTTTACTACTCGAAATAGAGAATTTTTGTCTAATTTTTTCTGGGTATCTACATACATTAGTTAAATATGTGTATGAATTTTTAAGAAAAAATTTTAAATAAAATATTGGAAAAAGAATTAAGTATGTGAATGGTTTTTATTTCTTTATTAGCTTTACTTCGCTAGATCAAAAAAATTTTTGTTTTTGCTTATTTGCAAATTCTTGTTTTCATGTCGCTTAAACATGTACAGTCTTGTTTTCATGACGCTTAAACATGCACAGTCTTGTTTCCATATCGTTTAAGCATGCACAGTCTTGTTTTCATGTCGCTTAAACATGTACAGTCTTGTTTTCTTTGAAAAGTTATGCACATGACAAATTGAATTTCACAATGTTATGAAATTCCATTAAATTTCATTAGATTTTTTCATAAAGAGAAACAATTTAGACAATCGGATAAGTCCTTATATTTTTTACTACATACAAGTTTCTGTTATTTTATATTCGAATAGATGAATCCTAAATTTCCTTTAAAAAATAACACACAACAAGGAATAATTTAATTTAATTTTATTTATATTAATAATACATTTTAATTTAATTTTATTTATTTTTATTATAATGATGGAAACATTTCATAATATCCAATTATTAAATTTTCTAATATACTTTTACGCAAAAAATATATTGTACATCTGCAAGTATCTGGTCCTTCCTCACACTCAGGATTATACCAAGGACAGCTTTTGAAGTGCCCTTCTGTGTTGTCTTCATCTTCCATGATACCATATTCTTCGTTCTCATCCAGCATATTTTGAAAAAATTTGATCATCTCCCAATGATCAAAAAGCCTGATGCTTTCAAAATCTCTTATAAATTGGTTTAGAGTACGTCTAATTTGGCTCATTATATTTGCCGATAAATTAATGAATGATGATTGTTTGAAGGTTTCTTTAAGACTAATTTGCTCTTTAAATTTTTAAAGTACTATCTTTTGATATTTAAAATATCTATACCATCATCTATATTCCATACTTCTTTTTTAGCACTCTATCTCTCTCTATCCCTTTTCTCTCTATAACTATCTCTTTCTGTCTATCACTACCCCTCCACTTATTCACTATTTCACCATATTTTCGATTAGCCTTCTTGAAGTCGTCATCGCTACTTTTAAGATCATTTTCAGTTAAACATTCAAAGTGCGGAGAAGTAAATAAAAAAATAAATAAATAAAACAAAAATGGAGTCTACAACAAATCTAACATCAAAATTTCACTAAAATTCACTAAAAAATAAAACCTTAATCCACATAAAGGAGCTTGAGACATCAACTAAATACACCATTCGAAAAGTATCAAGAGTAACAACAAAATATGGGCCAACACTAAAAGTTGAAATGGAAAACCACATAATGTTCCTCCCAAAGCGATATAATGTTTTAACCGATGCTGAAATTAAAGAACTCTCGAGCGGATCATATTGCTTAAGTAGAGAAGGTGAACAAAGCTTAATTGTTGAAAGCGAGCTGAGTGAATTTCTAATTCGAAATTCCCAATTTCCAATTTGGCAATAATATATAATAATTTTGTATTTTAAATTATAAATAAAAATACATGAAAGAGTTTTGTAAAATATAAATGTTTGTGCTTATTTATTTAATATTTTCAGTTATTTCATAAAGAAATTTAAGACATAAATGACCACAGGTAAATATATTGAAATTCTGATGTTGATTATAGTTGTATTTTATATTTCTACCAAAATATTTGACTACTTCCGAAGGAGTTTGTAAGTTTCCAAAGCTGTCGAAATATTCTTTTTCATTATTGTTTTTATAATATGCTACCCAATGTGTACCAGGTCCTGTTGATACGTCTAAATTGATTATTCCACATTCTATTTTCTTTGTTCGTTTTGGTAGAGTATTCAACATGAAAACTCCTCTAAAATATGGAATATTTATAGAGAAACGGTTTATGTCCACATCAGATAGTGGTCTGTTCGTAGCATCTCTAAGAGTTTTTTGATTCCTCTTTGTAAACTAAACCATAACCCTTTTTATATGGTTTTAAGTAAAGTCCCTTTCCAACTGCTATAGATTCCATCGCTTTATTATGTCTAATTGCTTCATCAAGTTGATTTTTTGCATTCTTTGTTGCATTAACAGCTTTAGCTATAGCAGCACCTCCAGTTGTTAGACTACCAATTGCACCCAGAGCAGTTAAAATCGGTATTAGAGGCAAAAACCCACCAATTTTTGGTACACGTATTACATGTGGTACTATAATTTGAGATTTTCTTCCTTTTAATGATTTGTTGATAGTTTTTCGGGCAATTTTAATTGCTGAGTTAATATCTAATGGTTTTTCCTTCGTTAGTATTTTTGTTGCAGCTCTAATTGATGTTCTAAACAGTTTTTTTTTCATTTATCTTGTTCTTTTTAACATTTTTCTTTTTCTCCACACCCATACCAAATTTTGTTTTGGCTTTCATTGCGTTAGTAACCATATAGGCAAATGATTTTTCAGCAATACTACTATCTTTTGATAAAACTCGATCCCAAGCTGAATTTTCAAGTATTTTATCAGCTTTATGTCTAATGCTTAAATCCTTATTTTTTGAATAAGCTATATCGTGATCTTTACAAGCAGAGTCCAATAAATTAATTCCTTTGTCACCTCAATTTAAACGTTTTTGTAGTTTTGTTTCAGGTCCACAATACTAATATCCAGGAAGATAAAGTTCACCAGTTAGAGAGTTTATTTTTTTTTATCTACTATACCTCCTCCAACGAAGGTGTTTTTATGACTAAACGTTTTCTGATATTGTATAACTATATCATCTAATTTTGTCGATAATAACAGGTAACATTTATAAAATCTATTTAGTTCGTAATATTGTTCCTTCTACTAATTTTTTTTGTTTACTTGCCTCTATCTTTACTGATGGTTTCTCAGTCTTTAAACTTGTATATTATCAACTTCTGTCTTGATGTTACTTTCTTCTTTCATGCGAATTCTTGTTTTTTCTTTTCATATCGCTTAAACATGCACAGTCTTGTTATCTTTGAAAGGTTCTGCACAAAACAAATCGAATTTCACAATATTATGAAATTCCATTATATTTTATTAGGTATTTTCTTATCGACACCAACTGCTTTAACACCATCTCATTTACGTTTGCTAACAGCAAATAGTACAATAGGTGTCAGCTATTAGATCAGCTTATCAGCTATTAGATCAGCTTATTAGCACCTGGTCTGTTTTTCAGATCAGCTTTTCAGGAGCTGGTCTGGTTTTCAGATCAGCTTATCAGGACCTGGTCTGGTTATCAGATCAGCTTATCAGGACCTGGTCTTGTTTTCAGATCAGCTTATCAGGACCTGGTCTGGTTATCAGATCAGCTTATCAGGACCTGGTCTGGTTTTCAGATCAGCTTTTCAGGACCTGGTCTGGTTTTCATATCAGCTTTTCAGGACCTGGTCTGGTTTTCAGATCAGCTTTTCAGGACCTGGTCTGGTTTTCAGATCAGCTTTTCAGGACCTGGTCTGGTTTTCAGATCAGCTTTTCAGGACCTGGTCTGGTTTTCAGATCAGCTTTTCAGGACCTGGTCTGGTTTCCAGATCAGGCTATCAGGACCTGGTCTGGTTTTCAGATCAGCTTATCAGGAGCTGGTCTGATTTTCAGGTCAGCTTATTAGGAGCTGGTCTTATTTTCAGGTCAGCTTACTAGGAGCTGGTCTGGTTTTCAGGTCAGATGAAATAACTAAAGTCTATCTTTTATTAGCAGTTTTTTTTTCTATAACGAAGTTCGTTTAATTCAATATATTTGCTTATAATCAAAAATCCATATTTATCCTTCCAACACTCTACAAATTTTTTAAAACTTGTCAAAATTCATATTACTGCCAACATGAACCTTGTAAACATGCTTCATATTTTTCTCATCTTACTTAAACATTATAATTACATTTGCATTGTCTCTTATTAAATGCTTATAGCCATATTCATAAAAATTTTAAACAACATTTCAAATGTTGTTTGAACAAAATTCGCTAAAATTGTATTCATAATAGAATATTAGCTTAAAAACGTTTTTTTAACTTGCGTAACTCAACAAATCTTATAAATTAAATGCACCCATACTTAAAATAATTTTGAGCTGACGTCGTTCTAGTTTTGCTTCTTGTTTATTTATATTTTTAACTTTGCCTGTATGTATGTATGTATGCATGTATTAAGAATTATGCTCTTGTTTGGCACAAGTAGAATGAGTCATCATTCTTCTGTCGCCCCATACAAAAATATACACGTACACGTACATATGTATATATATTATTCTGCTTTCCACATGCAACATCAGCAAATATCATAATTGAAATGTATTAAGCTTCATTACCAGAAAAAAATAAATGTATAATAACCCAGTCTTTTACTTATGAAATTATGTAATTTCTTTAAGTATTCATATTTGTAGTAGTATATAGATAATTTTAGTATAAATATATGTTTTTAAACCTCAGATAGAAGTAGGGAATTGGGCATTCGGCGACAATTAAAATTGTTAAATTGTGGCTGAAATTGTGAAATTTGCGTAATTAAAATTTGAAAATTTTAAAATTCTTGAAATTTGATACCTACGAGGGTGGTTCAATAAGTCCTTTAAATATTTTTCGAGGGCGGTTCAATAAGTCCGTCTTTTATTTTTTGTTTGCACTAAGAGCTTTTGTTTACATTAAGTTTATGTCTGTCTGTCTACCTACCTGACGGTGGAAATTTGAGTCTGTCAATGATTTGGGGTGTGTAATAATTTGTTGGTGTCCTTTGTCGGAGTTATGACTAATGAAACTTTAAAATTTTAGTCTAAGCCAGATGCCCAGTTCCCTACTACTATCTGAGGTTTAAAAACATATATTTATACTAAAATTATCTATATACTACTACAAATATGAATACTTAAAGAAATTACATAATTTCATAAGTAAAAGACTGGGTTATTATACATTTATTTTTTTCTGGTAATGAAGCTTAATACATTTCAATTATGATATTTGCTGATGTTGCATGTGGAAAGCAGAATAATATATATACATATGTACGTGTACGTGTATATTTTTGTATGGGGCGACAGAAGAATGATGACTCATTCTACTTGTGCCAAACAAGAGCATAATTCTTAATACATGCATACATACATACATACAGGCAAAGTTAAAAATATAAATAAACAAGAAGCAAAACTAGAACGACGTCAGCTCAAAATTATTTTAAGTATGGGTGCATTTAATTTATAAGATTTGTTGAGTTACGCAAGTTAAAAAAACGTTTTTAAGCTAATATTCTATTATGAATACAATTTTAGCGAATTTTGTTCAAACAACATTTGAAATGTTGTTTAAAATTTTTATGAATATGGCTATAAGCATTTAATAAGAGACAATGCAAATGTAATTATAATGTTTAAGTAAGATGAGAAAAATATGAAGCATGTTTACAAGGTTCATGTTGGCAGTAATATGAATTTTGACAAGTTTTAAAAAATTTGTAGAGTGTTGGAAGGATAAATATGGATTTTTGATTATAAGCAAATATATTGAATTAAACGAACTTCGTTATAGAAAAAAAAACTGCTAATAAAAGATAGACTTTAGTTATTTCATCTGACCTGAAAACCAGACCAGCTCCTAGTAAGCTGACCTGAAAATAAGACCAGCTCCTAATAAGCTGACCTGAAAATCAGACCAGCTCCTGATAAGCTGATCTGAAAACCAGACCAGGTCCTGATAGCCTGATCTGGAAACCAGACCAGGTCCTGAAAAGCTGATCTGAAAACCAGACCAGGTCCTGAAAAGCTGATCTGAAAACCAGACCAGGTCCTGAAAAGCTGATCTGAAAACCAGACCAGGTCCTGAAAAGCTGATCTGAAAACCAGACCAGGTCCTGAAAAGCTGATATGAAAACCAGACCAGGTCCTGAAAAGCTGATCTGAAAACCAGACCAGGTCCTGATAAGCTGATCTGATAACCAGACCAGGTCCTGATAAGCTGATCTGAAAACAAGACCAGGTCCTGATAAGCTGATCTGATAACCAGACCAGGTCCTGATAAGCTGATCTGAAAACCAGACCAGCTCCTGAAAAGCTGATCTGAAAAACAGACCAGGTGCTAATAAGCTGATCTAATAGCTGATAAGCTGATCTAATAGCTGACACCTATTGTACTATTTGCTGTTAGCAAACGTAAATGAGATGGTGTTAAAGCAGTTGGTGTCGATAAGAAAATACCTAATAAAATATAATGGAATTTCATAATATTGTGAAATTCGATTTGTTTTGTGCAGAACCTTTCAAAGATAACAAGACTGTGCATGTTTAAGCGATATGAAAAGAAAAAACAAGAATTCGCATGAAAGAAGAAAGTAACATCAAGACAGAAGTTGATAATATACAAGTTTAAAGACTGAGAAACCATCAGTAAAGATAGAGGCAAGTAAACAAAAAAAATTAGTAGAAGGAACAATATTACGAACTAAATAGATTTTATAAATGTTACCTGTTATTATCGACAAAATTAGATGATATAGTTATACAATATCAGAAAACGTTTAGTCATAAAAACACCTTCGTTGGAGGAGGTATAGTAGATAAAAAAAAATAAACTCTCTAACTGGTGAACTTTATCTTCCTGGATATTAGTATTGTGGACCTGAAACAAAACTACAAAAACGTTTAAATTGAGGTGACAAAGGAATTAATTTATTGGACTCTGCTTGTAAAGATCACGATATAGCTTATTCAAAAAATAAGGATTTAAGCATTAGACATAAAGCTGATAAAATACTTGAAAATTCAGCTTGGGATCGAGTTTTATCAAAAGATAGTAGTATTGCTGAAAAATCATTTGCCTATATGGTTACTAACGCAATGAAAGCCAAAACAAAATTTGGTATGGGTGTGGAGAAAAAGAAAAATGTTAAAAAGAACAAGATAAATGAAAAAAAAACTGTTTAGAACATCAATTAGAGCTGCAACAAAAATACTAACGAAGGAAAAACCATTAGATATTAACTCAGCAATTAAAATTGCCCGAAAAACTATCAACAAATCATTAAAAGGAAGAAAATCTCAAATTATAGTACCACATGTAATACGTGTACCAAAAATTGGTGGGTTTTTGCCTCTAATACCGATTTTAACTGCTCTGGGTGCAATTGGTAGTCTAACAACTGGAGGTGCTGCTATAGCTAAAGCTGTTAATGCAACAAAGAATGCAAAAAATCAACTTGATGAAGCAATTAGACATAATAAAGCGATGGAATCTATAGCAGTTGGAAAGGGACTTTACTTAAAACCATATAAAAAGGGTTATGGTTTAGTTTACAAAGAGGAATCAAAAAACTCTTAGAGATGCTACGAACAGACCACTATCTGATGTGGACATAAACCGTTTCTCTATAAATATTCCATATTTTAGAGGAGTTTTCATGTTGAATACTCTACCAAAACGAACAAAGAAAATAGAATGTGGAATAATCAATTTAGACGTATCAACAGGACCTGGTACACATTGGGTAGCATATTATAAAAACAATAATGAAAAAGAATATTTCGACAGCTTTGGAAACTTACAAACTCCTTCGGAAGTAGTCAAATATTTTGGTAGAAATATAAAATACAACTATAATCAACATCAGAATTTCAATATATTTACCTGTGGTCATTTATGTCTTAAATTTCTTTATGAAATAACTGAAAATATTAAATAAATAAGCACAAACATTTATATTTTACAAAACTCTTTCATGTATTTTTATTTATAATTTAAAATACAAAATTATTATATATTATTGCCAAATTGGAAATTGGGAATTTCGAATTAGAAATTCACTCAGCTCGCTTTCAACAATTAAGCTTTGTTCACCTTCTCTACTTAAGCAATATGATCCGCTCGAGAGTTCTTTAATTTCAGCATCGGTTAAAACATTATATCGCTTTGGGAGGAACATTATGTGGTTTTCCATTTCAACTTTTAGTGTTGGCCCATATTTTGTTGTTACTCTTGATACTTTTCGAATGGTGTATTTAGTTGATGTCTCAAGCTCCTTTATGTGGATTAAGGTTTTATTTTTTAGTGAATTTTAGTGAAATTTTGATGTTAGATTTGTTGTAGACTCCATTTTTGTTTTATTTATTTATTTTTTTATTTACTTCTCCGCACTTTGAATGTTTAACTGAAAATGATCTTAAAAGTAGCGATGACGACTTCAAGAAGGCTAATCGAAAATATGGTGAAATAGTGAATAAGTGGAGGGGTAGTGATAGACAGAAAGAGATAGTTATAGAGAGAAAAGGGATAGAGAGAGATAGAGTGCTAAAAAAGAAGTATGGAATATAGATGATGGTATAGATATTTTAAATATCAAAAGATAGTACTTTAAAAATTTAAAGAGCAAATTAGTCTTAAAGAAACCTTCAAACAATCATCATTCATTAATTTATCGGCAAATATAATGAGCCAAATTAGACGTACTCTAAACCAATTTATAAGAGATTTTGAAAGCTTCAGGCTTTTTGATCATTGGGAGATGATCAAATTTTTTCAAAATATGCTGGATGAGAACGAAGAATATGGTATCATGGAAGATGAAGACAACACAGAAGGGCACTTCAAAAGCTGTCCTTGGTATAATCCTGAGTGTGAGGAAGGACCAGATACTTGCAGATGTACAATATATTTTTTGCGTAAAAGTATATTAGAAAATTTAATAATTGGATATTATGAAATGTTTCCATCATTATAATAAAAATAAATAAAATTAAATTAAAATGTATTATTAATATAAATAAAATTAAATTAAATTATTCCTTGTTGTGTGTTATTTTTTAAAGGAAATTTAGGATTCATCTATTCGAATATAAAATAACAGAAACTTGTATGTAGTAAAAAATATAAGGACTTATCCGATTGTCTAAATTGTTTCTCTTTATGAAAAAATCTAATGAAATTTAATGGAATTTCATAACATTGTGAAATTCAATTTGTCATGTGCATAACTTTTCAAAGAAAACAAGACTGTACATGTTTAAGCGACATGAAAACAAGACTGTGCATGCTTAAACGATATGGAAACAAGACTGTGCATGTTTAAGCGTCATGAAAACAAGACTGTACATGTTTAAGCGACATGAAAACAAGAATTTGCAAATAAGCAAAAACAAAAATTTTTTTGATCTAGCGAAGTAAAGCTAATAAAGAAATAAAAACCATTCACATACTTAATTCTTTTTCCAATATTTTATTTAAAATTTTTTCTTAAAAATTCATACACATATTTAACTAATGTATGTAGATACCCAGAAAAAATTAGACAAAAATTCTCTATTTCGAGTAGTAAAATGTGAAAAAAGGTGTGGTACATTAGAAGAAAAAAAAAATAAATATATAGACTGACTGACCAACTAAAACGTACACTCTGTCCGATGGACATACAAAGCACACTTAAACATTTCAGAAATATATACACAACACGCTGAACTTTAATAAAATGAGAAACAAAAATCATATAGAACGTCAAATGAAAGCCATAGGTAATAGCCCTTCATAAAATAAACATGTACTTATGTACCTTATTAATGTAAACATATTATCAGTATAAAGCAACAGAAATTTCGTCAAACAAAGTCATCTTGTATCCTAGAGGAACCGTCGAAAGGGTATACCTAAAGTCTCTGAAAACCACTTCGTTTTCTGATGATCGCTTTTCAACAAGAAAATAAGTTTGTTCATTGTGACTAATTTAAAAGTACATTTAAATTCAGTCTCATATTCAGTCTGCATCAGAATTTAAGAAAAAATCTCCTTTTATTCTATTGAATAAAATTTTAATTTAAAACAGTAAGCAAAGATATCAGCTTCAACTTCAAATGATTTCATCACAAAAAAAACTAGTGATTGTTTTCAACAATTATGAAAACAATAATTTCAATATAAAGCTCCCTTTTGATTTTAAATGTTTATCAATAAAAATAAAAAAAGAAGTAAGTTGACTACCAAAGAAAAAAAAACTATCAGTATATAAGCTGGAGTGCCGGATCAGTTTCATATAAAAAAGTTTATACATTTTCATAAAGCAAAGCAAGATTTCGAAAACAAATGTAGAAAGTGAAGAAAAAAGTCTATAGTTAAAAAAAATTATGTACCCCAAAAATTTCTAACGTTAACTTACTAACGTTGCATCAACTTTAAAAAAAATTTAAATTAAGTATAAGAAATATTTCTATTATAGTTGTTTTACTATAGAGTATGTATAGGGTGTTTTTTATTGAGGTATAGAACTTTAAGTTGGCATCACTTTTTTAACTGGCGGCCATTTTGTCAGCTGTCAAGTGATTAATATTTAGTTTGGTTTGCCATTTTTTCATGAACAGGTTGACAAAAGAACAACGCTTGCAAATCGTGCAAATTTATTTCGAAAATAATGGTTCAGTTCGCGAAGTTTACGGCAAGCTCCGTCCATTTTATGGTCGACATAATCGTCCATCAGAGCAATTAATTCGGTTAACCATGGATCGTTTTCGCACTACGTTTACTCTATGTGATAATACGCATCCGCAGAGACGTCGAACAGTGCTCACCGAAGAAACAATTGCCGCTGTAGAGCAAAGTGTTGAAGAGGACCCGAATGAATCGATTCGCCACCGTGCACAGCAATTGGAGCCGACTAATCGACTATTTTGTTCCCGAATTGGATGGCATGAATGTGGATGAGTTGTGGTTCCAACAAGACGGCGCTACATGCCACACAGCGCACGTCACAATCGATTTATTGAAGGAAACATTCGATGAGCGCATAATTTCGCGGAATGGACCTGTCAATTGGCCACCAAGATCGTGTGATTTGACACCATTGGATTATTTTCTTTGGGGATATGTGAAGTCGCTTGTCTACGCCAACAAACCAGAAACGTTAGGGGACTTGGAAGCCAACATTCGTGGCGTTATTGCCAACATACGGCCCCATATGCTCGAAAAAGTGGTTGAAAATTGGACCTGTAGAATTGGCTTTATTCGAGCCAGCCGCGGCGGCCACATGCCCGAAATCATATTTAAACAGTAATGGCATAAAATTATCCTTCCAATAAAGCCAAATTGATGGACATTAAAACGATTTTCTTGTGTTTTATTTTAATTCGAAGTTCTATACCTCTGAAAAAAACACCCTTTATCTTCAGGAATTCAGTTTTACTTAAAAACAGAAAATCCTCACAAACTTTTAAGTAAACGCAGATAAAAACTAAAACGTTTTTATTTTCAAATAAAAAAAAAACTGATTATATCGCATCTATACACAGACGAATATTTACAACAACAACACCAACAACAAGAAGAACAAAAGACATCAATGACAAAAAAAAATGTATTCAAAGATTGAAATAAACAAAATCTGTAATATAAACAAATTTCATATAGGCAGACTTTAACGCGAGACAAATTTAAGTATGAGAAAATATAAAACAAGCGTAAGTATAAAAACATAATAAGATTAGGGAGGTCCAGACATATGATAGTATTTTATAGTACCAAATGTCGATACTGAAAACAATTTATTTCTATCTACATATAAATATTAGCGCAAATACACACACACATAGCAGAATTCATATAAGAAATATCCAAGAAAATTTCAACAACACCCCACCTTTCACAAATCACGACCAGCCTAAAATTCTCCCCCAGATATACATATAAAAATTCCCATGATCATACATACATACATATACAATATATAAGATTAATCTCAACAACACAACACTCTCACCTACCTGAAATTACAGATAGTATTAAACTTCTACAGACGTCTATACACATAGATTCTCACGGCTACATATTACAAGAACACCTCGCCCCTAATAAATCACAATCATCTTAAATTCTTACAAAAATACATACATACATACACACAACCAATTGAATTGAATTGAACATCCTCACCTACCTCAAATCACGATCAGGCTTAAACTACTATAGACAGACACATCCACAAATCCCCATGGATACATATTACGTCAACAACCCTGCCCACCTAAATCATGGTCAGCCTTAAACTCCTACAGACACACAAACACACAGATTCCCCCGGTTGCATATTACTAGAACACCTCACCCCTCATAAATCACAATCAGCCCTAAGCTCCAACAGAAATACACACATTGAAATTCCTACAAACATACATACACGCACACACACACATACACACACACACATAAACACATACCCACACACACACACATTTCCACAATTCTCTGTTGGTATTACGATATATGATGAAATTCATATACACAGCAACACCCAGAACAAAATCGCTAGCATCAGTTTGCAATATAAAGGTACTAGAAAAATCGTGACACGTGAAAGAAGGTGCTTCTATAAGTTTTTGCTGTATTTCTCCAAAAGCTATTTCTTATAATTGTTATATTAAAGTAAAATATACCGAAAAAAAAATATCACTACCCCCTATTCAAAAACTCTGCTTATCAACCTGATTGGATTCAAAACATTTAACATCTGAAATGCACTTGTACACACAAAACCTATGCCAACACAATATTTTCTATCTCCATAAGAATAGCAACGTGAATAGTCTAGAAAACGTATACTTATACATTCATTTGTAAATATGTATGAAAAAGTGATAATGTAATTCACACAAGCAATGACATTCTTCAAAGCAAAAATAGATACGATCACATACATGAATCCAACAACATATACATACATTACCAAATACATTCCCTATCCACTTTCATTCGCAACAGGTTTGCCAGATTATTTCCCCAGAGATCGCAAACATAAATGCATACATACAATAATCCTATATAAGCATACCAACGATAACTCAAAACAGCAATCCTAAGTCTATCAAATAACAATCACTACATGCACACAAATTCACACAGATCCTTTGTAACTATCCTGCAGTCAGACTGGGAGCAAGTGTCTTTGTGTCAATACTAAAGTTCTAGTCACAGTTTTGGTATAATAAGTTTTCTTCTATCCGTCAGTATAAAAGAAGAGAAAACAGATATGGTGTACTTGTGGTGGAATTGTCAATAACTTGTCAATATACATACATTTGTATGTAAGTCGCACAAGCGACAAGTCAAAAGCGACTCAGTACATTTTCACCATCGACATTTCCTACTGTGTATAATGATTGTCTGCCACTACAACAAAAGTATCGGACACCATCAAACATACAAGTAAATACAAAAACACACACTCATACACACACACACACACTCAAAAAACAAAAGCTGTGCACACAAGTATACATACATACACATGAACAAAGAATCAGTCACACACACACACAAAATATCAGCATGAAAATCCCTAAAATCCCCCCATTTGTAACAGGGTTGCCAACGTTTTTGTTTTTTCCCAGTTTTGAATTCCCAAAACATGTCGTCCTCCGCCATTAACAATCTACTCTTACATCATCCTGAAAGCTTAAATACATCGATAGCGTATAAAGAGAACGCTAAATACAATTTCACAAAAATTTGTCACATAGTGTAATATAATAATAATATGCAGAGATATCAAATTATATAAAATGAGCTTATGCAAAAATTACTCAATATATTAAAAAATAAATGATAGATTTATAATCAGCGGACCAAACTGTATGAATGTGCATAAATAATATTGTGCTGAAAAAATAAGTAACTTTTTGCAAGACCTGAATTAGCGAATAACTTTAAAACTACTCATCATATCTCGAAAACCACTTAATGCAATTTAATCAAAATCAATCAAAATCTTTAAAATTCAGGTACTAGTAGATGGTTTATTAACAAAAAATTTTTTGTAATTACGAAAATATGAGATTTTTTTGGATTTGAAAAATCCACATTTTTGCTGCAGAAAATGCATTTGGTGCGGAACTTTTTTTTAAGATATCAAAAAAGTAAAAACGCAGTTTGTCTTAGAATTTTAGACCGCATATGAAAACCCAGTGAGCCTTTGTGTTTAAAAAATAAGCCTAATGTACATACTAGAAGTGAGCGCAAGCTATGAAAAAGTACACAGTATTGCATTTTTTTTAAAGCAAATAGTGTTTGTAGTGGTGATCGTAATTGAGTGTGAAACAAAAATAGAGAACAAGGAAATAAACAACACACAAAACCATTGTACATACAACAGTTAAATAGACAGTTGTGTCAAGTGTGCAATATTTTTCTTGTACACTTCATAGTGCACAATACTTCATTTCACGAACTAAAAATTTCATAAAATATTAAGTGATAATAAAACTTTTTACAATTATATTCATTGAGAAATATATTATTTTTGTTTTATTATTTATTTATTTTATTTTTTAGTCTTAAATTAATAAATTATAAAACTTAGAACCAGCGTGGCCATTTTAGCAATTTTGCAGCTAAATTTTGCATTTTTTGTTTGTTGATTTAGCTGCAAAATTTTTAATTAGGATTTTAGTTAGGATTTTTAGGGTTCCGTACACCAAAGGTGAAGAGGAACCCTATTGTTTTCGCTACGCTGTCCGTCACACGCTATTTTCTCGGGAACCGTAAGAGCTACGAACGTGAAATTTGGACAGAGTATGCAGAACCTTGTCCGCTACAACAACAATATTGGCGCCTTAAATTTGTAAAATTATTGTATTTTTATACAGACTGCAACAATTAACACTAAAATTTAAAAAAATTTAAATTAAAGGGTGTCCATCAGTTAATGCAATTTTGACTAAGTAATTTTGACAGCTTGCTATATCTTGGAAACCGTAGGGGGCAAACTCTTGAAATTTTCAAAAAACGGTAAAACTACAAAAATCGGAAAATTATAAAATCACCAAACCAAAAAAAAATCGCCAAAAACCAAAAAAATCTCTAAAACGAAAAAAAGCACCAAATTAAAAAAAATTCGAACACTAAAATAAATCGGCAAACCCGAAAAAACGACAAAATGAAAAAATCGCCAAAATGAAAAAAAAAAACCAAAAACCGAAAAAAATCGCCACAACGCGAAAAAGACGTCAAAACTAAAAAAATCGCCAAAATAAAAAAAATTGCCAAATTGAAAAAAGCGCCAAGAACAGAAAAAATCGCCAAAACGCGGAAAAGGCGCCGAAACTAAAAAAAATCGCCAAAATGAAAAAACGCCAGAAACAGAAAAAATCGCGAAAAAGGCGCCAAAACTAAACTAAATCACCTAAATGAAAAAAAAAATCGCCACAACGAAAAAATTCACCAAAATGAAAAAAAAACCCCAAATTAAAAAAAAAATCGCTAAAACGCGAAAAAGGCGCCAAAACTAAAAAATCGCCTATATGAAAATAAAACAGTTAAAATGAAAAAACGGCAAGAACCGAAAAAATCGACAAAACTGAGAAAAAAGTGCCAAAACTAAAAAAAGCGCCAAAACTAAAAAACGCTCAAAACCGAAAAAACTCAAAACCGAAAAAAACCAAAACTCTTTATTATATAGGCTAAAGTTCGTATTGAATTACATTCCTAGTGTTCGTATGGAACCAGGGATGATAAATGAAAAAACCAATTTCATACCAAATAGCTTTTAAAACTGTGCTTTTACAACCCCAATAGTACTAAACTCGTTTTTTTTTTTGTTTTAACTTTTTTTATTATATTTTTAATACATGTCGCTCATTTACTCAAATAACTCAAAAGACTAGTTTCCCAGAACACACATTTAAATTTTTCAATTTATACACGTCTTAATAAAAAATGAAAATTTTGTATTTGTTTTTAAAAACAGAACGATATGAAGATTAATCTGCATCATTAACTCAAAAATAAAAATTTATTATTAGATATAGAGATAGTAAATACATATCGTTGGTCTCAAGCGAAAAAGTCCTAACAGAAATAATTGTTATTTTACAGGGGAAGGTAAAAACACAACTTAGTGCAAAAGCGTTATTTTTTAAACTTTTGCAATAAATTTTTGTTGCGAGGTGTATTTGTGTGAAATGTATTGGAATCACTGAAAAACTAAATTTAGTAACAAATACGATTTAGGGTATTTCAACTTTTGAAAGCTACGGAAACATTTGCTCATCAAATTAATTTTTCAAAGCTCGAAATTCGTTATTTATACTATCATAATTTCCATTTTTTTTTGGGAATATTTTATAATAAGAAAGGTACGATACTACTAATATTTTCGGGAGTGAATTTTGTTAGCCAGGTTAAAAAAAATTTAACTTTATTTATTTTCGCAAAAGGTTATAGAGAACTGTTTAACATTTCTTTTAAAATCCGTAACTATACAGCTTTTAATTTTATTTCTAGATATATAAAGTTTTTCATTTCAAAGTAAATTTTAATCGTTTACATATGTATGTAGCACACCTAGCTTCATTTTATTTCAGCACTTAAACGATTGATATGATATTAATATAGCAAGTTTTTTATTTCTTATAAATTTTATAATAATACAATAGATAAAATAAAGGAAGACGATGCTATCACATTGAAAACGAAACACCGGTGAAGTTAGATGTAGTTCTTAAAATTACTTTAAAATTTAAATTTTAAATCAGTGCTAAGCAAAAGGCCGCCCGAAGGCACTTCGTTATGCTCTTATTTTCAAGTACGTTCGTACAAGCATGCATTTGCTTATCATTGTTTTAAATGATCGCGATTTATTTTTTGTGTGAAAAAACAAGGGATAGTCTCGCAAATTTTTCAAATAGTACAATGAGTCACGGGGATACCAACGTACTTTTTTGGTTTGAATTGTACCAAAAAAGTACAATTGTACCAACGTTATCATCCCTGTACGGAACCTTTCGTGCGCGGGTCAAAACCGCACTTCACTGAATTTATTCAATTATTTATTTAGCTTTTTCCAGAATTTTTTGTTAAGTGCGTAGATTATACACTTTTTAACAATATAATTTATGCAACTTTCGGTATATTAGTAATTTTGACGAGTAACCAATTTGATGATGTATTTGTAACACGAAAAATGATTCATTTGCTTATAAATTTATAAGTTGATATAGGTACTAAAACTGAGAACAAGATACTTGCTTGCTTTATCTACTTGATGTACATTCAGGGTGACCGATGACATTTTTCAAAAAGTGGCACCAAGTATGGGATTTCTGGAAAAAAGGGGCAGCATTAAAAAAACGAGACAACTACACTAAACTTCTTATTTTTCACGGTTTGTGCTCACTTCTACTAGGTACTAAATAAAAATTTTAAATCCATTTAATTTTTCATATTAATATTGCAACAATATACAAACTGCCTTATTCATAAAAACTATTTCAGGTTTATTAAGCTCTTATTTGACGTATTTCTAAGGGAAATTTGTCAAATAAACCTGTAATAAACTTAAAATATTTTTTATGAATTAGACCGAAAGTATATAATTTTAATTGAATATGTGTGTAGAAATATACACGAACATTTGCTATTTATTTTAGCGATATTTTCAAAATAACAACCACATTAAAATCGACCAAAAAATTACAAAGTTGTAAGCAATGGAGTGAATAAATCCAAATAATAACAAAGTCAAAATTTATAAAAATAACAAATAATAAATTCAATATGTTACATTGCATGGAAAAAGTACCAAAATTATTTAAATGATATAAAATCATTATTTTATACTTACAAACATTGTAATGACTTTGACATTTAGTGAAATTACAATTTAAGCTTCATACCCGCATATACATATTTACATTGCAACGTATTATAATTATAAAAAATATTTATATTTTTATTATCATTATAATTATTATGATTATACGTACCTATTTTTATTGTTATTGGTATTATTTTTAAATAAAAATAGTTTTTTGTACGCTTGAATGTTTGTACGCACATATGTATGTATATTTTACATTTTCATACATACATATGTACATGTACATATCTGTATGTATATTAAAAAAAAATAAACACATACGATTGGTAGTCTCTGGTTAGATTTTATAAAAAAAACTTTGCTAGAAAACTAAATTTATTATATATGCCAAGTATGTATACAAATTAACCATTAAAAATCTTAAACTATAAAAAGAAACAAAAGTACCAAATCAGGGCTATTGTGCCACACTCTCATTCAATATACATACATCCCATCACTGTCTGCAAATGTCACGTAACGTCGTCATGAAATTCAATTTTCTGCAGGTTCAGACGTTACATTTACATTATTCAGGCAGGTAAGCATTAGCATAGCTTTTCATGCAACAGATTCGAACAGCTGACACATTTACATTTACAGTCGGGTAATTCTGCCTTAACACGCTCAAATAATCTACGACGCACATTCTACGTTGTTGTTTTTTCTTTTACACACACATAATTTTACACTTGTATGCTCATTTTACAATTGTCATTCGGTGTGCACTAGTGAAATGTGCTTCGACACAACAATAACTGATGCCCTCGCTTGGTAGATAAACAAATACTGTTGCATGCTTCTTATGAGATTGAATACCATTTTTAGTGTTCTCATAAAATCAAGAGCACTAAAAAGAGAGAACAATTCAATGATGTACATCATGAAGGCTAAGCAACCAAGCACACTTTTGCCCAAATCTAGTACATACGTAGATTAAATAGTTAGCATATACATACATATATAATAGAAATATATACATATACATATGTATGTTTACATAAGTAGATACATTTAAAATTGGCCGTTATTAAATAAAATTTCGATTTCTCGCTCTTCCAAAAACATACATTATCTGTTTTAGGCTTTACTGAATAACTTTCAAGGCATAAAAAATTTGGAAGAAATAAAAGATTACTCTATATTATTCTTCTTTTTTAAATTGGTAAAGCAATATCGACTTTTTACTCATTTTATTTTGCTAGATTAAAGGAAGAAAAAGTTCGCAAAAGCTTAAATGTAGCCATATCGAGCAAAAACTAAAAAGGGGCTAAAAGGGCTGAAAGATTATTGTAAAAAGTGCTAGGTTTGCGCCTTTTTTAGTTTGGGACTAAAATTTTTTTTCTCGTTTTGACTGACTGAAAACGGGCTAAATCTATTCATAACAGTCCGAAATTTTTCAACTAGGTGCTTTTTTATTAAATACCTGAAATTGGTGCTTTTTCACCTTTGACTTTAGTGCTTTTAGTGCGTTTAACAAATCCACTAAATATAAATTTGTGATAGTATAGTGGCTTTACACAAAACAACAAATAAACATTTTCCACTTTTCTGTCTGATTGTTATAAGTGAAGAACAGAATGTGGTACAGTAAACTTCTTGGCACGCTTTTGTAGAAAATTAAACACTCAATAAAAAATTTAAAATTAAACTAAATCTGAAATAAAAATATTTTTAATTTCCATTTCATGGGAAAAAATGGCTAAAATAAATTGAAAAACTTATAAAATTGTTTTATATTTCTCGATTATAACGAAAAACACTTCTTTGGCACTTTTTAAAAAGCCTGGTTGTATTTTGTATGGAACTTGGTAAAGTTTTCTGGAATGACATAATATTTCTGTTGTTTTCTTGAAAAATCGTATAAATTTAGGGTAAATTTTATTTGGACTGTAAATAACTTTTGATCCAGCTAACTTATCAAAAAATCTTATGTGTTTTTTTTTTATAGAGCGTTTAATTTTCTACAAAACCGTACCAAGAAGTTTACTGTAGGACATTCCGTCCTTTACTTATGACAATCAGAATGAATAAAATCAATTTATACCATGTATGTAAATCGTATGGGAAATTGAAAAGTGCGATGTGCACCATCTCACCATTAATATTATGAGCTGATATTTTAACAGACCTATTTTTTACCTAAACTAAAGTTTGAAATCTGGTTCTGAGAAAAACCAAGGTTTTTTTTTGAGAACAACCTAATGTACATCCATACATAGTAAATAGTTTTTGTTAATTCATTGACACATATCTACATATTTAAAGGCATGTACATATACATAAATACAAAAAAATTCTTTCGATTTGTATGCTAATTACACGCAGAATTCATTTTATTTCGATTCTAATTACAATTACTGGAGTTACAGTAACAAATTGATGGACTCGATATCGACCAAAATCCTACATTTCCACATAAATTTTAATCAAGTGTTTTGATATTTTGTCTATACGGAATGATTTAATTTAGGCAGTTATATAAAAGAGTACAAATAAAATTTTAATTGAAATCTTTATCCTGTAAATAAAATTACTTTCTTTCTGAAGTTTAGTTTTATGGATTATATAAGCTTACGAGTTCTACCTTATTTTTCCAAAATTATTATATCAAATATCCCATTACTTAATTGTTTAATTTGCTTTTGTCTTGAACTTAAATTATTTTCCTACTCATATTCTACTTATAACTGAACAAAATCGAAATATGGCTTTATTGCATTTAGTGCTTTTTTTTGAAGCAGAGTGCTTTTTGCTCTGAAAAAGTTTGGCATCACTGTTCGTGTTAGAGTTGTGCCTATCAGCTCTTTTGAGTGACCGCTCTTTTCAGCTCAGCTCACTTTACTGAAGTATTTCATTCAGTTGGCTCAGTAGCTCAGTTCATTTGTAGTGAAACATTTTATAAAGCATAAAGAGAGAGCGAAAACAGAGGCATAAAAAGTGACCGATTTATACAGTGAGTGTTTGTGTGTGGTTATACATTACAAAACAAGGCAGATGAAGCATAAAAAATAAATAAAACTAAAATACGAGTACATCGTTTAATGAGTGGAATTTGTTATGTTATGTTATGTACATATGTATGTACAATCAAAATTAAAATTATTTAAGGTTTCAGATATTTTAATATTATCACAATACATACATAATTTTTTTTAATGTACTTGTGCGACAAAAGAAAATTACTAAAAACCAAAAGACTTGTATCGAACTCTTTCATTAGGTCGTTTTAGACACAAACCTTTTATCAAACACACCTAAAATACGTAGGTTTGTGTCTAAAACGAGCTGCTGAAAGAGTTTGATTGAAGTCTACATGTAGTTTAAATGGGTTTGATTATAGGTTTGTATCTAAAACGAGCTACTGAAAGAGTTCGATACAAATCAAGAAACCACTCAGTACTGAGCTGAAAGCGCTCAGTGGATTGACCGGCTCACAGCGCTCAGTGAGGTGAAACGTTCAATTGAACTAGTTCATTCATGAGCTGCACAACTCTAGTTCGTGTGGCAATTTTTTATTTATATTCACACATTCATACATATACGCACGTATATGCATACCCAGTGGGAAAAGGTAATGAATAGTAAATTATAAGGTAATGCACATCATGTATAATTTTTCATTTCTGAATTGATTACTGTTAATACAGAACATGCCCCAGGAAAGTAATGAATTATTTTAATTGTGTTTGATCAAATTACCCTATCGTTTCTAAGGGATGCATTGTTTTGCTTTGGAAAATAATACTGTATGTAATTAATGCCTACTTTTCCAGCTGGGTACATACGTATCATATGCACGTATATACATACATACACATAAGCATACATACTTACATACATTCGACTCATTCAAAATTTTGTTTTTGAAGGCATCCCTATATTTTCTTCTTATATTTCCTTTTTTTACTATTCATAACTTAATTAAATTTATTTATATTAAACTCACATCTATGTTTTTTGGTTTGTTTTTATTTGTTCAAACCCATACATACACATATACATATTTTGTTTTATAGCTGGTTCAGCTAAACTGCCGATAAACTGCGATAAAAGTTAGAGAAGATACAAATTTTACGTGCTTCGCAAATAGATTCATATTGAATCTACTTGATTCGCTCTCATAATTTTGTATGGCGAAGCCAGTTGATTCGGTCATGATTGGGGTGTGAAGCATGAATAGAGAGCGAAGCACATGTTTCAGTTATCAGATTATCTAGAAATTATATGACACCTTTACAATTACAAATTTATATCATACATAATATATTTCTGTGTTAGATATTGTGGCAAAGAAGAACTTTGTCAAAATTTATATCACAACTTTTAATGGCCGAAATTTTTGATAGGAACTTGGCCGTTTTTCACATTTATGTTTTTGTGAGGATCTGATTACTTTTTGAAAAGATTTATATAATAACGCTTATTAAACTTAAAATTTCTAGTGTATTTTATTTCTAGTCATGATCACTGTGCCAGTTGAAAATGGCAGAGTTACATAAAATAATGAGTAAGAGTATGATGGGTGTTGAATTGTTGACCTTAAATATGCACCACTGTGTCATTACAACGGGTCGCTAGTGTGTATGCAATTTGGTAAGAGGCGACTGGAAGAAACATGTAAAATACAGAGTAAATTTTACTGGGCATGACCCCGCCTATTTACACGTTAAATAAAGTCTGCTTAGCCGAAGTACATAAATCACAAGGATATGACCAATGTGAATGCAAAGTTTCAATAGGGTAGCTGGTGCTTTTAATTTTTGGATTTTCCGATTGAGTAAATCAATTACTATTTATGTACAAAATGTCAGCTCTCTATAGTATAATATTACGTAAAATTTTCATGAGCCTGGCCCCGCTGACTTTTATATCTGCTAGTGCTTATGGTTCATGCAAAGTTTGGTATTAAAAGTTAATAGCAAATACCTGAGTATTAAATTAAAAACTGCTAAGCCGAAGTACCTGAACGAAAAAGCTAAGATTTATGGGTGAAGTCACGGCTACTTTTCAAAATAGGGAGTTTTTTTTTGGATAAGTGCAATGTGTACGAAAAGTTTTAATAAAATTGTGGCGTGCGCGTGTGCACAGACCTGGAAAGCCCGGCGAATTAGTCAGTGTAAACGTACAGCGTTGTAAAACACTGGGTTGCGAGGAAGAGTAAGTAACAAAAGAAGAAGAGAAAAGAAGAAAAAAAGATGGCTGGAGAGCGGGATTCTAGAGCATTCGATATAGTAGAACAAGTTATAGAAAAAAAATGGCTGAATGGAAAAAAGAAGAAAATGAAGAGGAATGGCGTCGTTGCCTAGTGATTGCAGAAGAAAAAGAAGTTGAGTTTGGTTTTGTGACTGAAACAGTGCGGGTCGAGTCGGATCAAACGTAAAGTTAAAAATACAAATTTAATTAAACGCGGTACAAAATCCGATTAATTTAAAAAAAAGGAATCGAAGAATCAAAAGTGCCTAAAATAAGAAAATTTTTAAACAATAAAAAAATAAAGAAAAGATTAATGAAAATCGAAAGACGCACCGCACCGCCTGTTTAAAAAGCATGCCTTCACGACTATCAATACAACTCAACACCAGTACTTTTAACAACACCTCTCCTAGTTGGGACCGGCTCCATCCAGGTGACGTACCTGAATATTGCGAAACAAAACTCCATTAAAACCCTCCGAACTAATTAAAGGCCAGTAAAATATCGGGCAAATTGTGTACGTACATATAGGTTAAAACTGTCAAAACTAACTAAAACGAACTATTCAAAAGAAAATTTTCCCTGTTGAAGAAAAATTTATAAGAACCAAAGAACTTTTAAAACCTGAAAAAGAAATAAATTAGCAAAATATTCCACACCCGTTGTACCAAATACTAATGAAAAATTTATAACCTAAAACGAAATAACTAAAATATATACTTATCCTCTTGCTGAACCAACCATGTGAAAGTGCACCAAACTTGAAAGCGAAACAGAACCTATAAAATCATACTTAACGTGTAATCCAACCAGAACAAATGAAATTTACAAAGCAAAACTATTGTGTCAGAATAATATCAAATAGCCGAAATATTAATAAAATATTTAAAATTTAACCCTACCGGCCCAATACTAACTCTGAGAAATCATCAAAAAAAACATTGAAAACCTAACCAAATTTAAGATATGTGTAAAAAAAAAGGTTAACGTAATTGCTGAACAAAAATTTATAAGAAACAAAGAATTTTAAACAAATTCCTGAAAAAAGGGAACCAAAATCATAAAATATATGTACTTACCTTGTGTAAATTAGTTAATAAAAAGTTTGAAACCTGGAAAAAGTGAAGATGAAAAGTACCCAAAGGGGATTTATCTGCTGAAATAAAATAGTAATAAATAAATTTCGAGTTTGTGACCTAAAGAGAAAAAGAACCAAGATATATTTACGTGTAATTACAGTACCTGAAAATACAAATAAAATATACAAAGCCAAACGTACGAGTCGTAATAAGCAAGAATCCAAATACATATTAAGTACTAAAAGAAAGAAACTAATTAAAAGTAAATCATCATGCTAAAAAGAATCCTACATAACAGCTAACTATAAACTCCTATCTCTGTGTGTACATAAGTATGTATAGAAACCGTCAATACTAACTTAGACGAACAATCCAAAAATTCTTTTTCCTATTGAACTAAAATTCTTCGAAAAATAACTTTTAAAACCTGTGGAAGAAACAAAATCTCAACCTATGTATACTTACCTTGATGCTAAATTTATAACCGAAAAGTAAAGTGACAAAATACGTAAAAGTAAACGTACCCGCTGAACAAAATATTCTGAAAGAAACATTTTAAAATTACAAATAAATGAATTAACAAAAATATACTTACCTGCTGTTCGAAAAGCGTCTAATACCTGCAAGAGAGGCGTAGTAACGTTGGTGAAGCTGAGATAGGGTAAAATCCGAGAGTATAAGCCAGTGGTGCTACTCACCTATCATATAACGTCGAAAGTGTTCCAGTCATCATTTGCCATCCCACCTCAAGAAGAAGACACCCAAGTGATCAAGTCATCGCAACATCTGAAACTGAAGAAAAAGTAAAGGTATTGTGCCCATTGACTCGAACGACTAACAACAGACGACAAACGTACGCAAAATCAAAAATATATATACTTTATTTTATATTTCTGTGCTTAGGGAAAACACCAGATATAGTTTTGTGAATTTGAGGGCCTTTGATATTCCTCCTTGTCACGCAGTTTTGAGCTCAAACCTTCGTTGTATAGGTGATTAGTCCAGGAGTTTCCCTTTTGGCTCCAGAAAGTGTTTGCCTTAATTAAAGAACTTTTGTTGCAAAATTAAATATATATATATATTTATGTATGGTATCTGGCCATATAAAGAATTTAATCGTACTTACCGTATCGATAACCCATACGAGACCCAAATACTGACGAAACGGGCCATCCATGGTTATGAGTCATCGTTTTGAGTAATAAAGTAATATGTCATATTTTATAAAATGAAATTTTATTGTTAAAGTTTAATTAATGTACTTAACGATACACAACTAATTGAAGTTAAAAGTTTGTACAAATCAATCGTTAAAATTTAGTTGTGTTGCGATATATAATTCAAGTTGAAACTGTCAACATATTAAATTACAATTCAATTAATGTACCTGTAGTATAATAAATGGATTTTTGAAAATGAATTTATTTAAAGAAATTTAACGTTCTTGTTATTTAGTAAGAATGTCTGGATAGTCGATTTTTGGATTTTCTGATAGGATGGTGGCATAAAAGAAAGAACAACGGTAGGTATTAGCGTTCTGATTACGGGACAACTTAAAAATATGGCAAAAGAGTTGTCACGGAAGGATTTTGAGTGATCCTTATGGGGAGGGAGCAAGAGTTGTACAACACCTACCAACTCATATAAAGGTCTATATAAAAAGGAGCTGGGAATTGGCTCTTTTGGGCAAGGTTTATTTCTTTTTCATTTATTTACAGGTACGGTTCACTGAGGGTCCCAAAATAATATTAAGAAAAATGGTAACTGTCATCAATCACCAGAAGCTGGTATGTAATTTTTATTTTGTTTGTTGGTGCAAAGTAGTAAACCAGATTGGACGGCGCAGAACCACCCCAAGACGGCGAGCCCTAGCCGGTGCATACGCCAGCATACCAGCACTGCCTAACAATCTGGCCACATCCTAGTTTTGGCATTTGACACTACTCCACAACACGTCAGCATTTATCCTCATGCGCGCACCTAGCACCTGCATTCAACAAAATGTATGTTAATTTTGAATTTGAGGTGCTTGTTTCAAATTTAAGATCGCTAGTGCGAATTGGAGTTTTACCGTCGTGGCCCCGCATACCGGGTAAAACTTTTTGGTTTTAAGATTTTCCCATTGGCTTACGCAGCTACACTTACTAGTGTATAAAATGTCAGCTCTCTAGCGCGAATTATATCTTTAGATTTTATCAGCATTACCTATCCTCACTATTCCTAACTCAAAATTTTGTTGTGAGCAGCGCTTATAATTCATGCTAATTTTCTTCTAGAATACGCTAGACCGATGTAGATTAAACACAAGGCTAACACTTTACGGGAGTGATCAAGCCCAATTTTTAAGGTGATGCAAGATTTCACTAAATTGGCTTGAATTAAAAGCTGTATATTAAGTATTTAGTTCAAAACAATATTAGCGTGGTCCTACCCATTCTGGTAAAATTTTTTAGGTTTTAAAATTTGTCTAGTTTGCTTCTTACTTAGACCTACTTGTATATCAAATTTCAGGTCCTCAGCGCAATTTTTAATTTTTATGGGCGTAACACCGCCCACTTTTCCAAAGTCAAATTTTTTTGGGTCAGTGCTTAATATTCGCGTCTAGTTTCGTTACAAACGGATAATAATAGCTAGATAAATAGTATATCTAAATATGCTGAGCCGCAGGGCATTAAAATGAGGTTTAAATTGTATGGGCGTGTCAACGCCCACTTTTTTAATAAAAACTTTATAGCATTGCATTAGCGCAGTATATATGCTGAATTTCAATAAAAACGCTTTCAGTAAGCGCCTTATATTAGCTTTTTTAGTTCTGAATTTTATGGGCGTAGCCCCGCCCTCCTGGCAAAAATTTCCGGGTTTTTTAGATTTTTTTATTTTATTTCTCACCTAGACCTAGCTCTGTATCGAATTTCAGCTCAATAGAACAAATTTTAATTATTATGGGCATAGCCCTGCCCTCCTGGTTAAAATTTTGGGGTTTTCAGATTTTTCCGGTTCATTGCTAACCTTGTACGAATTCGTGTACGAAATTTTAGCTCTCTAGCGACAGAGAAAGTGCTTCATCAATTTGATGAGTGTGTCAGTGGTCAGGGAGTATGTCTTAAAATATGCACCTTTTGCACCTCTATATCTCCGAAAGCTTTCATTTTAAAACTTTCAAACTTCGCATTTGAAGTTATATGAATTTATTCTTATTATGGTTTAAATATCATAATTTTTCGATTGCGGGGAGCAAAACTATGAGGGGGGTAAAAACAGCTCGAATGGTTTCGTGTAAATATACACACTGCGTGCATTGGCCAGAACTTGGCCAAACTTGCCTAGATAAGCAAAAGTACTTTTTACTTAGTTATTGGAAAAAAAACAAAAACCACATGAATGAAAGAAAATACTCGTAGCAACAGCAACACTCAATCAAACACCCTCAAACAAACAATCTTGTCTGTCCACTTTAAAATATTCATAAGAAATCCATGATCTTTAGCAAGGGGTTATGTACTTATTTTTTTAACATACATAGTACATATGTACTATAGCATTGCACAGATGCATCTGTTTGCACCAGTTTTGCGTGTTTTTTGGTTCTTGTTTGAAAAAATATGTTATTTAGCGTTCCTTTTACTAGTTGTAAATGTTGATTTTTAAAGCAGTTATTGTATGGTTGTGCAATGACCAAATGAGAAAAACACGTTTGTATGCATTTGTTTTTCTATAACAAATAAGATAGATAAAACTGGTTTTGACATAAGTACCACATGGTGTGTTGAAAAAAAATCCATGGTTGATGAATGAATGAATGAAAGTAAAATGTCACATACACATGTAAGTAAATGATACATGTACATGAAACACATGCATGTGTAATTACTCTCAGAGCAAAATTGTCTCTCTCTCTGTGTACTTAACGCGCCACAAAATAACATAACGAACGTCCGCACATACATCTATCCATAATGTATTTGTTTCAACAATGGTTTTTTCATATGTTTGTATTACAATATATATTTTTGGGCAAAAACAGATCAAGCAGTTGCTCAGCAGCAATACAATAAGCAATTGTTATTTGTTTTAATTGTATTTTATTTGGAAAAGCACGCACACACAATAACTCTTATACTAGTTCTGTCGCTCACACTACAATTATATGGTACATACCATGGTATATTTGTTTTGGCTATACAAACGAGTATACAAATGCAACCCTTTAATATGTACATACATTAGCAAACGGATTTATATTTACTTGTAAATATTTATACACATACATATATGTATGTACATATACATCAACATCCCAGCTAGCATTTGGGTGATAATTTTTTGCAGAAATCACTTCTGATTCTCCTCAGATCACTTTTTGTGATTAAAATTGATTTATCACTTGGGTGATCGAAAAAGGATTCACTTACGATTCATCTATATGATCAAACAATGATTTCTTGAAAATAGAGGAACGAAATGAAAAGAAACTACAAAAATGAGATTTAATGATTTTATACTACCAGAAAATTGCTCAAAAATGGCTATCATTTTTCACAACGGTAGTATCATTTATGATCGAAAAATGATACAAAATGCTAGCTGGGATGTCTTTGAAAAATCTATAAATTCCAAACACAACAACAAGCGTTGTGATATTTTGCTACTTCAAGCGTATGCATGCACAATTTGCTGGCCAATTAGAGAGGGGGCGTGTCGTGTTTTTTCCGTGACGCGAACACGCACGACTCAACAGAGTGTTCATGAAAAAAAAAATCTGATTTCGTGCGTGTTCACGAATTTATTTTATATGTAAAATATCTTTGAATGAATTTCCAATAGGGAATAAATTTAATATTTTTCATCGTCAAGCACACAACACCAGCATATTTATTATTGATATTGTATGGGCCTCTGAAGCTTAAAATTCTGTACGAAAACCGATAGTATCAGCTGTGGTGGCAGATAGTATCAGCTGGCAGTGCCAACTCGGTTCAATATGTGACTCAGGAAAAAAAATCAGTTAAGTTTTCTGAACTTCAACACCATACCAATAATATTTCGTTCTTGTTGTGCAGTATTGTGGTGACAACATTTTTCGCGTGCGTGTTGAGCGTCTTGGTATTCGTGTTCATGTCGTGTCGTGCTGGAAATATTCGACATGCGCCCATCTCTAACGCCAACTACTACTTTAAAACAAAGCGAGCACGTTACTACCCAGCGGGAAAACTCTGAAGACCTTCTTACTTCAGGCCTTATTAAAGGCATGCTTAGTTAGGAAATTTTTTGATTCAATATTTATTTTTATCTAACTGCTAAAGAATGCCTTATAGAAGGTTACTGCTCTTTCGCGTAAAAGATAAGACACACATTCCTCATTCCCTTCTCTGAGAAGGGGAAAGAGAAGGTGTAAAATTTTTTGTGCATCTTTTTAACCAATCTTTTAGAATTACTGACAAAAGAAGCGAGAGCGGAAGGCCTTGTACAAGCAAAAGTAGGCATCCTTGCTTTCTTTTTCCCGCTGGGTACAAATCCTACAACTATAAAATTGGTACTTGAAAACAAGTATTAGGGAACTGTTCATCCGGCCGCAATTAAAATTGTTAAATTGTTGTTGAAATTGTTAAATTTGGGTAATTAAAATTTGAAAATTGTTAAATTCTTGGAAATTTGTGTTTTCGGCGGCGCTTCGATGTTTTTTGTTTACATTAGGAGTTTTTGTTTACATTAAGTGTATGTCTGGCTGTCGCTCTGTCTGTCTGTCTGCCTGACCGTGGAAACTTGTGTGTGGAATATTTTGTGTGAATGTATTAAGGCGGTTCATAGTTTGGCTGTTTTTATGTGTGTATATGCCGACGGGAAAATGATTTTTCCTAATGACGACGGGAAAACGTGAAGGTTATATTTTCTAATGCTAATGTAGGTGTTGCTAGACTGTAGCAGCCGTATTCATAAAAAAAGTTGATTGAGTTTTAAAATTCATATTAGTTAAAAAACGTTTTAAGGCTAAATAACGTTTTTTAAATATTGGTATTCATAATCAGTTTTTTAACTAAAAATCAATTAACTAAATTTTTTTAAAATATCGTGGCAACACTGTATTCTTTATTTGTCACTTGCATATTAGTTCTGCAAAACAACGATTGTTAACTCACAAAGTACTCGTGGCTATTTTGTTTATTTGTCGGTTTTCAGAGAAATATTGTTTCTATAAAATAAAAGATATGTTGCAACTTGTATTTAATAAAATAATAAAAAAAAGTTCACAACAAATCTTTGTTAAAAGTGCTTTTTATATTATTTATTTTATTGCAGATAAAGAAGCACTAGAATAACGAGCTTTATTTTGTTTGTTTTGAGTGTTTATACATCACTAGTTAATTTTCTACAATTATACTATTTTTGTTAACACATAAAATGAGAAAACAATGACTGGGAATGGAAACTGGATCGCTCCTTTTCTTTTAAATATTCTTTGGAGTATATTTGTTATTTCGGCAATAGTTTCTATAAAAAAAATTACATTGTTTTCTTCTAAATAACACTGGCATATGCATACATACATGCATACATAAGTACATATATACATACACACATATTTTTTTTTTTTTTTTTTTTTTAAATGCATGTTTATTATTTATTGTATCTTCAAATATGAACTAACAATAAGTATTCAAATCTTAAATCTATAAAAAAAATTATTAGGCCCGACCAATGTCGGACATAAGCTTAGTGATAGTTATTAATAATACATAAGTAGTGATAAGCAACAAAAAGAAAAAGGTGTTTTCAAGCAGCTTCATCATCTAGAGTGTTGAATATTAGAGCCCGTGTATCTCTCTTTTTTAAGCGGATGTGTCCAGTAAAGTTCAAAATATTACGAGCAAGCGGATTAGGATGTGACTCGAGTTTTGTTAGGTATTTGCCTGCGTATTTTGCAATTTCTTCAGTCACTAGTGGCATATTCAAATCGCGATGTATATTTGAATTTTTGATGTACCATGCAGCCGATGTTATCATGCGTAAAATTTTATTTTGCCTTCGTTGAATTTTCTCTACATTTGAAGCTGAAGCAGTGCCCCATAGTTGAATTCCGTAACACCATATTGGCTTTAAAAGCGACTTGTATATTAAAAGTTTGCAGTCTAGGCTAAGTGTTGAATTTCTACCAATCAGCCAATGTACCTGAGTTAATTTAAGTTTCATTTGAGTTAACTTAGAGTCAATGTGGTGTTTCCATGTAAGTCGTCGATCAAGGTGTATGCCAAGATATTTCACATGTGAATGTTGAGGAACAACTTGATTGTTAATCCGAATGGTGGAGCAAGTATCTCTTCTTAGGGTGAACGTTATATGGACACACTTTTGTTCATTGACTTTAATTCTCCATAAGTTTAACCAAAGCTCCATCTGGCTAATGTGTTCCTGGAGTTTGCGGGATGCCTCATCAGGGTTTTCGTGCATACTAAGGCAGGCTGTATCGTCGGCAAATGTGGAAGTATGGATACTACTGCTCACAGGCATATCACAAGTATAAATCAAATATAAAACTGGTCCCAGTATGCTCCCCTGTGGCACACCGGATGAAATAGTTTCAGGCCTACTCGTAAAGTCTCCTTCCACAACAGTGAACTTACGGGAAATAATGTAACTTTCCAAAAGATTTAAAATGTTTATTGGTAAGTAAGTCTTCAATTTTAAAATTAGGCCTTCATGCCACACTTTATCAAATGCCTGGGAAACGTCAATAAAGAGCGCAGAGCAATACTTTTTTTCCTCAAAAGTTCTTCTTATAAATTGAACCAGTCTGTGAGTTTGTTCAATGGTGCTATGCTGACTTCTAAAACCAAATTGATGGTCTGGTATGCACCCACTACTAATTAGAATTGGGGACAATTTTGTTTTGAGCAGTTTTTCGAAAAGCTTTGACATAGTTGATAGTAGACTTATTGGCCTATATGACTCAGCCTTGGTTAGATCTTTGCCCTCCTCCTCATATTGATTCTCAGTGATTGAAAATCTGGGAGGGGAGTAAATTGATGATATAACAAAATTTGTACAAAAACTTTCAATGCCAATATTTGTTGCTTGTAGGTGTTCTTCACAAATGTTATCAAGAACATAGTGCTTGAGTCTTGACTTTATTAGAATTGCTGATCCACCGCAAGCCCTTCCTCTAGGGTCCTTTGTATCATATATAGTGTAGCCATAAATTTTAAAAAGACTTCTCGAAGTCAAATGAGTCTCAGATACTAACATTACATCAATATTTTTTTCCATGAGGAAGTGCTCAAGTTCATTTTTATGTTGGCGAATGCCGTTTGCGTTCCAGAAACATATTGTTAACGTGTTCATGGCTTATTAATTAATGCTTGAAGCAGAGTATTCTGCATTCGCAGCATTTCTTGCATCATGCTAGTCATATTTGTTGTAAAATTGTTTATAGTTTGCACCAGATTTTCAATAGTAGCTTCAAGGCGATTAAAATTAAAGCTTGCGTCAGTATTTTTTGAATTATTTGGCGAGGAAACATTTTGTGTGGGAATTGAATTTGTCTTAGCAGCATCTGCATACGATACATGGGAAGTAACTGGTTGGCTCATTTGCGCAAAAGTGGCAGAGTAAGCGTTTGCTGATTGAGCTGGATCTAATTTAGGTTTTTGCACTATAGTCTTCTTTACGAAAGAGTACACAGGACAACCTCTGTAGTTAGCGGTGTGATTACCTCCACAATTACTGCATTTTTTATCACTTTGATCTTTTGGCTTATTGCAACTAGCAGTACCGTGTAATTCGCCGCACACAACACAAACAGAGGGTAAATTGCAGTATGTTTTTGTATGGCCATATTCTTGGCAATTATGGCACTGTACAGGACCTGAACGCTTATGTGGCTCTTCAACTGTGATTTTTCGGTACAAGAGGTATTTCAAATTATAAATTGGATGCGTTTCATTTTTTTTCAATTTTATATCATTAGGCTCAAGTTCAACACGAAATAGGGGTTGAGGAATCTTCTCTCTATTTATTATATTGGACACATTTTTTACCTTACGAGTGCATCTTTTATTTCTTCGGGAACAACATAAGAATCTATGCCCTTCAATACGATCTGCATGCCTTTAGCGCTCTTAAGCTGGTATGTGTAGAAGCTTGTTTTATTTTTTTCAAATTCAGCAACCATTTTACGGAAATCTTTTTCGTCATAAATTTGGACTTTAGTTTCATCGATGTTGCCACGTTTTATTGGAACAACGTGAAATTTATTCTCACCAATGACCGAAATTAATTTTTTAATAAGGGCATTTGAATTTTTTTGTCTCAAATATATTGGTGGCGGCTTGGATATTTTATTCGGGGCTACCTCGGGTTTGTCGTTGTCATCTTGCAAAATTTCGAAGCGGTTTTGGCGATTAGTTGAGGCTGCGCTGTTATCCCTAGACATTTTTGGAGCAGATGAAATTTTTGAAGAATTCGGGCTTCGCCCACGCTTTACCACGGTTATATATTTGTCCATTCCGTCTTGTACCTTGAGTTTCGAGCCGCTGTTATCTGTAGTGATAACTTTGTTAAGTGATGAACACGAGCCTGAAGGGGATGATATTACTGGCTTATATGAAGAAGTACTGGGCAACTGTAATGTTAATGCATCATTACTATTTGGCATTGGACAAAGCGAAGTTGATCGCTGACGAAAAATTGGCTTTGACGTTAAAAAAAGACTTTCATCAGATTTATTATTTATATTTTTTCCATTAAGAGTTTCAGAACTCACAGTAAAATAAGCATTTCTGCCGTTAGAACTCACTTCAATTTTTTTTGTATTTGAGGCACTCATACAAAGAATTCCTCAAGGGATATTCGTTTGTGTTTTTTTTTTGTTTGCGGTCTTTTTTTGTTTTTGTTATTTATGATTGTTTATTTGTTTAGAGGTACACATATATAGCATTCCTCAATATCACTTTGTTTAATTTTTTTTGTTTGCGGTTTTTTTTTGTTTTTGTTATTTTTACTATGTAAAAATATTAGCAAAGCATAAAGCTTATTTATTAAAGACAGTATGTACCTATTACGAATAATATGTACTACGAATATTTTTTGTTTGTTTAATTTTTTGTAAGAAAAATTCCGCTAATCGACTGTTCGCTATGAAGGTACCACGAGAACTGATACACACATATGTACATACAGGTAAAGTTCAAAATGTAAACAAAAACGAAGCAAAATTACAACAACGTCACCTTAAAATTGGTTTAAACATGGGGGCAGTCAATTTTAAAATTTGCTGATTTACGCAAGGTTTAAAAATCGTTTTTTAAGCTAAAATTCTATTATGAATTCAATTTTAGCGAATTTTGCTTAAACAATATTTGAAACGCGGTTTAAAATTTTTATGAATACGGCTGTAGGAATTTAACGCTGACCGTGATTTGAGTAGGTGGCGTTGTTGCTGTAATATGTAACCATAGGAATTTGTGGATGTGTCTGTCTGTCTGTGAGAATTTAGGTGATGGTTTGATTGGAAGAGGCGGGGTGTAGTTGAGGTAGAACGATTGCGTATGTATGTGTGTGTACATGTGTGTGTGTGTGTGTGTGTGTGTGTTTGTAAGAATTTCAATGTATGTATTTCTGTAGGAGCTTAAGGCTGATTGTGATTTATAAGGGGTAAGGTGTTCTAGTAATATGCAACCGGAGGAATCTGTGTGTTTGTATGTCTGTAGGAGTTTAAGGCTGACCATGATTTGGGTGGGCAGGGTTGTTGACGTAATATGTAGCCATGGGGATTTGTGGATGTGTCTGTCTATAGTAGTTTAAGGCTGATCGTGATTTGAGGTAGGTGAGGATGTTGTTGAGGTAAATTGTTTATGTGTATGTATGTATTTCTGAGAGAATTTAAGATGATTGTGATTTTTTAGGGGCGAGGTGTTCTTGTAATATGTAGCCGTGAAAATCTATGTGTATATATGTCTGTAGGATTTTAAGACTATTGTTATTTCGGGTAGGTGAGAGTGTTGTGTTGTTGAGATTAATCTAGTATATTGTATATGGATGTATGTATGACCAAGGGAATTTGTGTATGTATATCTGGGGGAGAATTTAAGGCTGGTCATGATTTGTCAAAGGTGGGGTGTTGTTGAAATTTTCTTGGATATTTCTTATATGAATTCTGCTATGTGTGTGTATTTGAGCTGGTATTTATATGTAGGTAGAAATAAATTGTATTCAATATCGACATTTGGTACTATGTATAAAATACTATCATATATCTGGACTTCCCTAATCCTAGTATGCTTTTATACTTACATTGCTTTATATTTTCTCATGCTTAAATTTGTCTCGCGTTAAAGTCTGTCTGTATGAAATTTGTTCATATTACAGATTTTGTTTATTTAACTACATCCATCTTCTTTGACTGAATGATTTTTCTACACATAGAGAAAAACCAACTTAAAATCATAAAAACCATGTTGAATTAATGAGAAACATTAACGCAGGTTTAGTCATATAGAAATTTCTTATTTCAATATGGACAAAATATTAATTTACAGTATTCATTTATTAAACTCATTAGTTTGTAGATATCTCAATATACATTTTCTATTATATTAAAAATTATTGAATTATTATTTTCTTATTTTTAAGCTGCAGATTTTCCCTGAGTGTATGGATTGTTTATATTTGCATTGTGCTTTAACTAAACGACGCTTCATATATTTTCTGAATTTGAAAAAAATAAAACAAGCCTTTACAGATACCAGCTTAAGAGTGCTAAAGGCCTGCAGATCGTATTGAAGGGCATAGATTCCTATGTTGTTCCTGAAAAAATAAAAGATGCACTCGTCCTACAGGGATTTAAGGTAAAAAAATGTATCTAACATATCAAGCAGAGAAAAGGTACCCCAACCCTTTTTTCGTGTTGAACTGGAGCCGAATGATATACAGTTGAAAAAAAACGAGACTCATCCTATTTATAGCCTAAAATACATTTTATACAGAAAAATCACAGTTTAAGAGCCTCATAAGCGTTCAGGTCTTGTGCAGTGCCATAATTGTCAAGAATATGGCCATACAAAAACTTACTGCAATTTACCTACTGTTTGTGTTGTGTGCAGCGAATTACACGGCACTGCTAGTTGTACTAAACCAAAAGATCAAGCGGAAAAAAATGCAGTAATTGTGGGGGTAATCACACCGCTAACTACAGAGATTGTCCTGTATACTCTTTCGTAAAGAAGACTATGGTGCAAAAACCTAAAGCTCCAGTTCAAACAACAAACGCTTCCTCAGCCACTTTTGCGCAAATTAGCCAACCAGTTACTTCCCGTGTACCGTATGCAGATGCTGCTAAGACAAATTCAATTCCCATACAAAATGTTTCCCCACTAAATAATTCAACAAATACAAACTCAAACTTTAATTTTAATCGCCTTGAAGCCACTATTGAAAATCTTGTGCAAACTATCAACAACTTTACAACAAATATGAGTAGCATGATGCAAGAAATGCTACGAATGCAGAATACACTGCTTCAAGCATTAATTAACAAGCCATGAACACGTTAAAAATATGTTTCTGGAACGCAAACGGCATTCGCCAACATAAAAATGAGCTTGAGCACTTCCTTACGGAAAAAAATATTGATGTAATATTGGTCTCTGAGACTCATTTGACTTCTAGAAGCCTCTTTAAAATGAATGGCTACACATTATATAATACAAAGGACCCTAGAGGGCGAGCATGCGGTGGATCAGCAATTCTAATAAAGTCAAGACTCAAGCACTATATTCTTGACAACATTTGTGAAGAACTTCTACAAGCAACAAACATCTGCATTGAGAATTTTTGTTCAAATTTCGTGATATCTTCAATTTACTCCCCTCCTAGATTTTCAATCACTGAAGATCAATAAGAGAAATTATACAAATCTCTTGAACCCTGTTTCGTAGCAGCTGGCGACTACAATGCTAAGCATACGTTCTGGGGTTCGCATCTTATTACGCCTAGAGGTAGGGCGTTGTTCAACAGGATTTCAAAAATGGGCTTGGATATTATTTCGAGTGGGGACTTTGGCGTCATAAAAAGTATTTCTAGGGAAGTAATTCACGTTGAAGCTTCCCTAGATCTCTCGGCCGATCACTCTCCCACGATCGTTACAATCTGTAGCCCCCTACGAAGTGACTTACGTCATCCATATATGAAGATGATAAATCGTGTTAATTGGCTGGGGTTCAAAAAATACCTTAGTAGTCATTGTACGGAAAATACTAATCTAAGAACACCAAATGATATTGAATCTAACATTGCCAATCTCAACGAGAATATTAAACAGGCTGCTGAACATGCCACTACCTCTCATCCGCAGACTGGGCTTAATAAAATTTATTCTTCAGGCATTGAACGTCTCGTACGTGAAAAAAGAAGAGCTAGAAGGGAATGGCAACAGCACAGTTCACCCCAAAATAAAATGAGATTTAAAGAGGGCCCGAAACTACTCCAAGAGTTGCTTGCATCTGAGAAAACTGCATCTTTTAAAAATTATCTGGAAGGTCTTGATGTCACACCAGCATCTAATTTCTCTTTGTGGCGCGCTGCTAAAAAGCTTAAAAGACCCGTTCAGTTTAAACCACCTCTGCGGACTTCGACCGGTGATTGGGCAAGAAGCGATACTGAAAAAGGTAAAGTATTTGCCGAGCATTTAAAATCCGTATTTACCCCAAATACATGTACTGGTGTTACTGATTTGCCGAGTGTAGTTGCTTTTCCCCCTCGACCCTTAAAGTTTAAGATGCGTGATGTACATAAACTAATTGCTGAGCTTAACCCGAAGAAAGCTCCAGGTATTGATGGTATTAGTAACAAGATGCTGATGAATCTGCCTCGCACTGCAACTAGAATCTTACTGTTTATTTTTAACGCCATATTACGACTAGAGTATTATCCACACAGCTGGAAGCTTGCCAAGGTCAAAATGATTCCAAAGCCGGGCAAAGATTTTACTAAAGCTGAGTCTTACAGGCCAATAAGTTTACTATCAACAATATCAAATGTTTTCGAAAAGCTGCTCATGACAAAATTATCCCCAATTCTAAGTGATAGTGGGTGCATACCGGACCATCAATTTGGTTTTAGAAGTCAGCATAGTACCATTGAAGAAACGCATAGATTGGTTCAAGTTATAAGAAGAAGATTTGAAGAAAAGAAGTATTGTTCTACTCTCTTTATTGATGTTTCTCAGGCATTTGATAAAGTATGGCATGAAGGCCTAATTTTTAAATTGAAGACATATCTACAAATAAATTTTCTAAAGCTATTGGAAAGTTATATTCTATCCCGGAAATTCATTGTTGTGGAAGGATACTTCATGATTGTTTCCGAATCTATATCTGCCGGTGTGCCACAGGGGAGTATACTGGGACCAGTTTTGTATTTGATTTATACTTGTGATATGCCTGTTAGCACTAAAATCCATACATCTACTTTTGCCGATGATACAGCCTTCTTTAGCATGCACGAAAACCCTCACGAGGCATCCCAATATCTTCAGGAACATATTACCCAACTGGAACTATGGTTAAAGTTATGGAGAATACGGCTCCATGGTACATTAAAAATTCAAATGTACATCGTGATTTGAATATGGCACTAGTGATTGAAGAAATTTGCAAAATACGCAGGCAAATATTTAACAAAACTCGAATCACATCCTAATCCTCTTGTTCGTAATATTTTGAACTTTGCTGGACACATCCGCCTAAAAAAGAGGGACACAAGGGCTCTTATACTCAACACTCCAGATGGGACTACTTGAAAATATTTTTTTTTCCTTTTTGATTATCACTACTTATTTATTATTTATAACTATCACTAAGTTTATGTCCGACAGTGGACGGGCCTAATAATTATATTTTAGATTTAAGATTTGAATATTTATTGTTAGTTCATATTTGAAGATACAATAAATAAATACATGCATTAAAAAAATATATATATTTTCATGATGTAGATCTAATAAATACTTAAGCATTGATAAGAAATTTGATATGTGTACATACATATCTACAAATTGATTTTATGTATGTATGTATGTATGTATGTACATACAAATAAGTGTTTAACTCAATCTTTGAATACATTTTATATTTTTTTTGTCATGTGATGTCTGTTGTTGTTGTAAATATTCGCCTATGTATAGATGAGAAATATTCATAGTTTTTTATTTGAAATTAAAAACGTTTTAATTTTTATCTGCGTTTACTTAACAGTTTGTGAGGATTTTCTGTTTTAAGTAAAACTGAATTCCTGAATATATATATACTCTATAGTAATATTAACTATAATAGAAATGTTTCTTATACTTAATTTACATTTTTTTAAAGTTGATGCAACGTTAGTTAGTCAACGTTTGACATTTTTGGGGTATAAAATTTTTTCTAACTATAACCTTCTACATTTATTTTGGAAATCTTGCTTTGCTTTTTAAAAATGTATAAACATTTTTAGATGAAACTGACCCGGCACTTCAGCTTAGGTACTGATATTTTTTTTTTTTTCTTAGTTAACTTCTTTTTTTATTGATAAACATTTAAAATCAAAAGGGAGTTTTAAATTGTAATTATTATTTTCATAATTTATGAAAACAATCGCTGATGTCTTTGCTTACTGTTTCAAATAAAAATTTTATTCAATTGAATAAAAGGAGCTTTTTTCTTAAACTCTGATGTAGTTAGAAGCGCTGGAGATTCTTTCATATAACAGCTTTCTTGGAATTTTAGATGCATATAATATAGAATTGGATAATATTTTTAATTTTTATGTTAAGAAGTACGGATATGAGACTGAATTTAAATGTACTTTTAAATTAGTTAAATCATAATGAACAAACATATTTCCTTCTTGAATAGCGATCAACAGAAAACGAACTCGTTTTCATATAATTTAGGTATACCCTCTCGACGGTTCCTCAGGACTGTGTGACGAAATTTCTGTTGCTTTATACTGATAATATATTTACATTAATAAGGTACATATATGTTTATTTTATGAAGGGTGATCACCTAGGGCTTTTATTTGATGTTCTATATGATTTTTTCTCATTTTATTAAAGTTCAGCGTATTTTGTATATATTTCTGAAATGTTTAAGTGTGCTTTGTGTGCCCATCGGACAGAGTGTACGTATTAGTTGGTCAGTCAGTCTCTATTTTTATTTATTTTTTTCTTCTAATGTGCTACTCCTTTTTTTGATTTTACTAATTGAAATAGAGAATTGTTGTCTAATTTTTTGCTGGGTATATACATTAGGTAAATATTTGTATGTATGTAGAAATTGGTTTACGTGCAAAGAAATACATGTTTAATAAACAACTAATGTAACAAATCGATCTCAAATAACTCAGTTACCTCTACAAGCAATTCACCGTCGGTCTTTTCATAAAGTGTTAGAAACATTGAAATATCTATGTTTGGGAAAATTTTTCCCTCAAGTATTTCTACATGAGGTTTGTTGGTTGACCCCTATCGCATTCATATTATAGGGTTGCATTTGTATACTCGTTTGTATAGCCAAAACAAATATACCATGGTATGTACCATATAATTGTCGTGTGAGCGACAGAACTAGTATAAGAGCTATTGTGTGTGCGTGCTTTTCCAAATTAAAATACAATTAAAACAAATAACAATTGCTTATTCTATTGCTGCTGAGCAACTGTTTGATCTGTTTTTGCCCAAAAATACATATTGTAATACAAATATATGAAAAAAACACTATTGAAACAAATACATGATGTGCGGATGTATCTGCGGACGTTCGTTATGTTATTTTGTGGCGCAGCCAAAGTATAGAGAGAGAAAGAGACAATTTTGCTCTGAGAGTAATTACAAATGCATGTGTTTCATGTACATGTATCATTTACTTACATGTGTATGTGAAATTTTACTTTCATTCATTCATTCATCAACCATGGATTTTTGTTTCAACACACCATGTGGTACTTATGTTAAAACCACTTTTATGTATCTTATTTGTTATAGAAAAACAAATACATACAAACGTGCTTTTCTCATTTGGTCATTGCACAACCATACAATAACTGCTTTAAGAATCAACATTTACAACTAGTAAAAGAAACACTAAATAACATATTTTTTCAAACAAGAACCAAAAAACACGCAAAACTGGTGCAAACAGATGCATCTGTGCAATGCTATAATTCATATGTAATGATTTCTCACTTAATAAGGTCATCATCACCATCAACCATACCCGTTTACAACACATTCATGAGTTGAGTTGATCCAGATACAATTGCTGTCTGCGAATTAATGATTAAAAAAAAGCGTCTCATCACCTTCTAACAGACTTATATATTTTGCTTGTGTGCATGCCTTAGCATGCTTCTATCGATAGTAACGTAATAGTCCGAGACGTAGTAGTGTTACATTTAAAAATCTTTACTATTAGAATTAGTTCACTCTTTTGAATTTTTTTACAGAGTATATACATATGTATTTCATTTGCAACAAGGTAATAAAATGTCTGTGCTTGCAAAATTGTATGACTTGAGGATTTTTTTAAATTATACATGCTTCGGCATGCTTTCATTTTTTTTCTGTAAATTTATTTAATACTCATACCGATACAGATATAAAGTAAGATCTGTTTACATTCCATTTTACAATTTATGTATGCATCAGCATGATTCTAGTTGAAGTCCACATTTATTCACTAAGTTTGTTTGATACTTATTCATAAACATGAACATTCTTAAAGATTGGATATCAAAGTCCAATTTCCGTAATTTATCTATATTTTCTAAAGATCTGATAGCTAAAGAAATAAATAGAGCGAAGATCTTCTATAATAATCCCATTTTCATATTGTAAAATTTTGTGTGCTAGCGCTTTCGATGGGAAAATGTACATATGTACAACTTTATAAAAAGTGATAATATGATGTGCTGCTGAATATTGCACTATGTTATAGTTCATTTTAAAGACTGAAGTTTTCGCAATATTTCATTCAGACCATCAAGTTTAGAGAATTCCACTATATTTAGTTAATTATCTTTCTTAAGACCCATCATTCCTAATCAATCCTGCAAAAAACAAACTAAAACAATTATAAGCAAAGGTAGTGAATTAAACGATGATCGTTATAGAAAATAATTTTACTACATAAAAGTTTACTTTTTCGTATTTCATCTGACCTTAAACTTCATGTATATAAATGGTTAGCTACTTGTATACTGATAACTAAATCTGAATCAGATATCTTGATATGAAAATCTGAACAGCTCCTGATAGCCTGATCTGTTACCTGATAAGCTGATCTGAAAATCAGATCAGCTCCTGATAAGCTGATCTGAAAACCAGACCAGCTCCTGATAAGCTGATCTGAAAACCAGACCAGCTCCTGATAAGCTGATCTGAAAATCAGATCAGGTCCTAATACGCTGATCTGAAAACCAGACCAGCTCCTGATAAGCTGATCTGAAAATCAGATCAGGTCTTGATAAGCTGATCTGAAAACAAGACCAGCTCCTGATAAGCTGATCTGAAAGCCAGACCAGGTCCTAATAAGCTGATCTGAAAAGCAGACCAGCTCCTGATAAGCTGATCTGAAAACCAGACCAGGTCCTGATAAGCTGATCTGATAACCAGACCAGCTCCTGTTAAGCTGATCTGAAAACCAGATCAGCTCCTGATAAGCTGATATGAAAACCAGATCAGCCCCTGATAAGCTGATCTGAAAACCAGATCAGCTCCTGATAAGCTGATCTAATAACCAGACCAGCTCCTGATAAGCTGATCTGATAACTAGACCAGCTCCTGATAAGCTGATCTGAAAACCAGATCAGCTCCTGATAAGCTGATCTAGTAGCCGATACCTGAATTTTCTGTTAGCAAACATGGATGAGAAAGTTTTAAAGCATTTGGTGTTGAGAACTAATGTGATTAAGAAAAAGCTTCGTAGTATAAAAACTAGTGAAATAGATACAAATGAACAACTAAGAGATGCATTTAAACCTATAACAGAAGAATTCATAAACAGTTCTAAAAATATTAAAAGAATTCTTATGAAAGAAAAAAGTAAAATCAAGACAGAAGTTGAAAATATACAAGTTTAAAGCATGAGAAACCATCAGTCAAGATAGAGACAAGTACACCAAAGAAACTAGCAGAAGGAACAATATTTGATAATACCATCTTATTTAATGATGCTAATAATGTGAATGATGATGACGATGATTTGTACTCAAAGACTTCCAATTCCGAAGACTTATCAGTATTGGAAGGAAGAAATGAATTAGATACAAATTAATGGTGATAGTAACCTCAAACTGAATAAAGATAAAATACAAGTTGGTGGTCAAATATGGGCTCTAACACTAGGACTATTTTCTCTAATGTTTGATAAAATACCAAAAAATTATGATAAATTTGAACTCGAAATCTATAAAAAGATTTTAATTACTACTAATGTATGCATACAGAATCATCATCGTTCTCCATCAGAGAACGATGATATAAGTTAATTTTTCTGGAAACTGAAATCGACACACTGAAGAACAAATTAATAATATAGCTTAAGGCATTGATATAATTCAAGAATATATTCAAATGCATATTGGTGGACTACAACGTGAAATAAAATTAGAGAAGGAAGAGAGTTATAAAATTGAAAAGCAATTCTAAAAATTAAATAATTAAAAATAAATTGAAGAGTTGTACGATTAAATATATAGATTAGAAAATTAACTACATGCTAGTATAAATAGCTGAAAGTGCAACATGTAGATCACCACACTATCGAAAAATCTGTAAAACAACTCAATGTCTTTAAAAAGAAATTTAGTAAACGAACTCCATATTAAAACTCGAAAATTGTTTGTGCTTGTAGAGATGCAATGACAGGAATATATGAAGTTTTATGGAGCTAAGTTAGTAGAAATGGAGAACTGTTCTACAGAAAATAGAAATTGTTGATTTTTGAAGACTGTAATTGACACATTCTCAAATTGTAGTACAGATGAAAATAAAAGCTGCACTCCAAAAACCAAGGAATGGAAAATATTTTTGAAGTGGTACGGGTACCAAAAAAAAAACTTACAAACAGATGATTCTAAGGAATTTTTTAATAAATACTTTGGAAAACTCATACATAAATAGAAGATTAAACATTACTTAATATGAAAGCATCAATAGTACAATGATTTAATTGAGCATTAAAAGGAATGATGTGAAAAGAATTAGCTTTAATGGTTCATATAAAAGGATTGGTATACATATATAAAGAATTACTTAGTGCATAAAATAGAAAAATTTATCTCACCATTAAAATGTTTACGATTAAAGTTAACTCAAGAAATGAGAAAAAGCTGCTTAATACAGTATAAAGTAATTTGAAGAATGACTGTTGAATTTAATAAAAATAAAAATTAAATTAAAACGAAAAATCTAGTTTTTTTGTAGGATTGATTAGGAATGATGGGTCTTAAGAAAGGTAATTAACTAAATGTAGTGGAATTAGATAATTAGCTAAATGTAGTGGAATTCTCTAAACTTGTTGGTCTGAATGAAATTTGCTAAAACTTCAGTGTTTAAAATAAACTATAACATAGTGCAATATTCAGCAGCACATCATATTATCACTTTTTATAAAGTTGTATGTACATTTTCCCATCGAAAGCGTTAGAACGCAAAATTTTACAATATGAAAATGGGATTATTATAGAAGATCTTCGTCTATTTATTTCTTTAGCTATCAGATTTTTAGAAAATATAGATAAACTACGGAATTTGGACTTTGATATCCAGTCTTTAAGAATGTACATGTGTATGAATAAGTATCAAACAAACTTAGTGAATGAATATACGCTTCAACTAGAATCATGCTGAAGCATGCATACTGCAAACAGATCTTACTTTATATCTGTATATGTATGAGTATTAAATAAATTTACAGAAAAAAAAATGAAAGCATGCGGAAGCATGAATAATTTCAAAAAAAAAATCCTTACGTCATACAATTTTGTAAGCAAAGAAATTTTATGATTTTGTGGTCACTTAAATACATACATATGTATGTATCTACTTTGTAAAAATTCAAAAGAGCGAACTGGTAAATTCTAATAATAAAGATTTTTAGTTGTAACACTACTACATCTCGGACTCTTACGTCACTATCGATAGAAGCATGCTAAGGCATGCATACTAGCAAAATATATAAAGCTGTTAGAAGGTGATGAGACAGAAATTGTATCTGGATCAACCCAACTCATGAATATATTGTATACGGGAGTGATTGATGGTGATGATGACCTTTTTTAAGTGAATAATCATTACATATGAATGCGATAGGAGTCAACCAGCAAACCTCACGTAGAAATACCTACTTGAGGCAAAAAAATTCTCTCAAACATAGATATTTCATTGTTTCTAACACTTTATGAAAACACCGACGGTGAATTGCTGGTAGAGGTAACTGAGTTATTTGAGATCGATTTGCTACAATAGTTGTTTATTAAACATACAGTTCTTTGTAAGTAAACTAATTTCTACATACCTAATGTATATACCCAGCAAAAAATTAGATAAAAATACTCAAAGTAGTAAAATATGAAAAAAGGAGTGGCACATTAGAAGAAAAAAATAAATAAAAATATAGACTGACTGACCAACTAATACGTACACTCTGTCCGATGGGAACACAAAACACACTTAAACATATCAGAAATATATTCACAATACGCTGAACTTTAATAAAAATTAAAAAAAAAATCATATAGGACAATAAATAAAAGTGATAGGTGCTCACCCTTCATAAAACAAACATATATGTACCTTATTAATGTAAAAATATTATCAGTATAAAGCAACAGAAATTTCGTCAAACAAAGTCATCTTGTATCCTAGAGTAAAATATGATTGTTCATTATGATTTAACTAATTTAAAAGTACATTTAAATTTAGTCTCATATCTGTACTTCTTAACATAAAAATTAAAAGTAAATGTTATCCAATTCTATATATGAAAGAATATCCAGCGCTTCTAACTGCATCAGAGCTTAAGAAAAAAGCTCCTTTTATTCAATTGAATAAAATTTTAATTTGAAGCAGTAAGCAAATACATCAGCTCACCGCATTTTTATTCATAATCGTATACTAGAATATATAACCACTAAAGCACAAAGTCTAAAAGTCTTATAAATTAAGAAATATAGAAAATAACATAGTTTTTATAAACGCGTAAAGTTTCAAAAGTAATTCAAATGATTTCATCGCAAAAAACAAACAAAAAGCAGCGATTGTTTTCAACAATTATGAAAATAATAATTACAATATAAAACTCCCTTTTGATTTCCAATGTTTATCAATAAAAAATAAAAAATAAGTAAGTTAACTAACAACAAAAAAACTATCAGTACCTAAGCTGGAGTGCCGGATCAGTTTCATTTAAAAATGTTTATACATTTTTAAAAAGCAAAGCAAGCTTTCCAAAATAAATGTAGAAGGCTATAGCTAGAAAAAATTGTATACCCTAAAAATGTCAAGCGTTGACTAACTAACATTGCATCAACTTTAAAAAAATGTTAATTGAGTATAAGGAATATTTCTATTATAGTTACTATTACTATAGAGTATGTATGTACATATCTTCAGGAATTCAGTTTTACTTAAAACAGAAAATACTCACAAACTTTTAAGAAAACGCAGATAAAAATTAAAATGTTTTTAATTTCAACAACAACAGACATCACATGACAAAAAATAAAATAAAAAATGTATTCAAAGATTGAGTTAAACACTTATTTGTATGTACATATATATGTACATACATACATACATACATACATACATACATACATAAAATCCATTTGTAGATATGTATGTATACATATCAAATTTCTTATCAATGCTTAAGTATTTATTAGATCTACATCATGAAAATATATGAAGCGTAGTTTAGTTAAAGCATAATGCAAATATAAACAATCCATACACTCAGGGAAAATCTGCAGCTTAAAAATAAGAATTCGTCACATTAATTCAATAATTTTTAATATAATAGAAAATGTATATTGAGATATCTACAAACTAATGAGTTTAATAAATGAATACTGTAAATTAATATTTTGTCCATATTGAAATAAGAAATTTCAATATGACTAAACCTTTGTTAATGGTTCTTATTAATTCAGCATGGTTTTAAGTGATTTCAAGTTGGTTTTTCTCTGTGTGTAGAAAACTCTTTCAGTCAAAGAAGACGGATGTAGTTCAATAAACAAAATCTGTAATATAAACAAATTTCACACACACAGACTTTAACGCGAGACAAATTTAAGCATGAGAAAATATAAAGCAATCGTAAGTATAAAAGCATACTAGGATTAGGGAAGTCCAGATATATGATAGTATTTTATAGTACCAAATGTCGATATTGAAAACAATTTATTTCTACCTATATATAAATACCAGCTCAAATACACACACATAGCAGAATTCATATAAGAAATATCCAAGAAAATTTCAACAACACCCCACCTTTTGCAAATCATGACGAGCCTTAAATTCTTCCTCAGATATACATACACAAATTCCCATGATCATACACACATATACAATATATAAGATTAATCTCAACAACACAACACTCTCACCTATCTGAAATTACAGATAGTCTTAAACTTCTACAGACGTCTATACACATAGATTCTCACGGCTACATATTACAAGAACACCTCACCCCTAATAAATCACAATCATCTTAAATTCTTACAAAAATACATACATACATACATACACATAACCAATTTACCTCAACAACATCCTCACCTACCTCAAATCACGATCAGCCTTAAACTACTATAGACAGACACATCCACAAATCCCCATGGATACATATTACGTCAACAACCCTGCCCACCCAAATCATGGTCAGCCTTAAACTCCTACAGACATACAAACACACAGATTCCCCCGGTTGCATATTACTAGATCACTTCACCCCTCATAAATCACAATCAGCCTTAAGTTCCTACAGAAATACACACATTGAAATTCCTACAAACATACACACACACACACACACACACACACGCAATCGATCTACCTCAACTACACACCGCCCCTTCCAATCAAACCCTCACCTAAATCCTCACAGACAGACAGACACATCCGCAAATTCCTATGGTTACATATTACGGCAACAACGCCACCCACACAGTCTAGCAACACCAACATTAGCACTAGAAAAAATAACTTTCACGTTTTCCCGTCGTCATTAGGAAAAATCATTTTCCCGTCGGCATTTGAAAAAAACAATATTCATGTATTGCCCGGCATTAGGAAATATTATCATGCATTGCCGTAGGCATTAAGTAAAATTAATAATCACTATTTCACCATTGGTATTAGGAAAAATCATTTTCATGATTTTCCTCGTCTGTATATACGCACATAAAAACCGCCAAACTATGAACCGCCTTAATACATTCACACAAAATATTCCACACACAAACATCCACGGTCAGGCAGACAGACAGACAGACAGACATACACTCAATGTAAACAAAAACTCCTAATGTAAACAAAAAAAAAACAAATTTCCAAGAATTTAACAATTTTCAAATTTTAATTACCCAAATTTAACAATTTCAGCAACAATTTAACAATTTCAGCCACAATTTAACAATTTTAATTGTCGCAGAATGATCAATTAAATCATTGTACTATTGATGTTTTCATATTAAGTAATGTTTAATCTTCTATTTATGTATGAGTTTTCCAAAGTATTTATTAAAAAATTCTTTAGGATCATCTGTTTGTAAGTTTTTTTAGTACCCGTACCACTTCAAAAATATTTTCCATTGCCTTGGTTTTGGAGTGCAGCTTTTATTTTTAGCTGTACTGACTATATAAACTTTGAGAATGTGTCAATTACAGTCTTCAAAACTGCTTTTCAATTTTATAACTGTCTTCCTTCTCTAATTTTATTTCACATTGTAGTCCATCAATATGCATTTGAATATATTCTTGAATTATATCAATGCCTTAAGCTATATTATTAATTTGTTCTTTAGTTTGTCAATTTAAGTTTCCAGAAAAATTAACTGATATCACCGTTCCCTGACGGAGAACGATCATGATTCTGTATGCATACATTAGTAGTAATTAAAATCTTTTTATAGATTTCGAGTTCAAATTTATCATAATTTTTTTGGTATTTTATCAAACATTAGAGAAAATAGTCCTAGTGTTAGAGCCCATATTTGACCACCAACTTGTATTTTATCTTCATTTAGTTTGAGGTTATTATCACCATTAGTTTGTATCTAATTCATTTCTTCCTTCCAATACTGATAAGTCTTCGGAATTGGAAGTCTGTCATCATCATCGTCATCATCGTCATCATCATTCTCAGTATTAGCATCATTAAATAAGATGGTATTATCAAATATTGTTCCTTCTGCTAGTTTATTTGGTGTACTTGTCTCTATCTTAACTGATGGTTTCTCAAGCTTTAAACTTGTATATTTTCAACTTCTGTCTTGATTTGACTTTTATCTTTCATAAGAATTCTTTTAATATTTTTAGAACTATTTATGAATTCATCTATTATAGGTTTAAATTGACCTCTTAATTGTTCACTTGTATCTATTTCACTAGTTTTTATACTACGAAGCTTTTTCATAATCACATTTGTTGTCAACACCAAATGCTTTAAAACTTTCTCATCTATGTTTGCTAACAGCACATTCAGCTATCGGCTACTAGATCAGCTTATCAGGAGCTGGTCTGGTTTTCAGATCAGGTTATCAGGAGCTGGTCTGGTTTTCAGATCAGCTTATCAGGAGCTGGTCTGGTTTTCAGATCAGCTTATCAGGAGCTGATCTGGTTTTCAGATCACCTTAACAGGAGCTGGTCTGGTTATCAGATCAGCTTATCAGGAGCTGGTCTGGTTTTCAGATCAGCTTATCAGGACCTGGTCTGGTTTTCAGATCAGCTTATCAGAAGCTGGTCAGATTTTCAGATCAGCTTCTCAGGAGCTGGTCTGGTTTTCAGATCAGCTTATCAAGACCTGATCTGATTTTCAGATCAGCTTATGAGGAGCTGGTCTGGTTTTCAGATCAGCTTATTAGGAGCTGATCTGATTTTCAGATCAGCTTATCAGGTAACAGATCAGGCTATCAGGAGCTGTTCAGATTTTCATATCAAGATATCTGATTCAGATTTAGTTATCAGTATACAAGTAGCTAACCATTTATACACATGAAGTTTAAGGTCATATGAAATACGAAAAAGTAAACTTTTATGTAGTAAAATTATTTTTTATAACGATCATCGTTTAATTCACTACCTTTGCTTATAATCAAAAATCCATATTTAACCTTTCAACATGCTTTATATTTTTCTCACCTTACTTAAACATTAAAATTACATTATGATGATCTCGTATTACATGTTTGGTGATTCTGGTGTAAGTTTTACATAAGTAGAATGAATCAACATTCTTATCTCTCCCCATACAAAAATATGCTTCCCATACGCATCATCGTTAAATATCATATTGGAATTAGTTTGGACTGAAATAACAGATTCACTATCTGTAAATTTTGTAATATCTTATTATTTTAATTGATGAAATTAATTTCTTCAGGTATTTATATTTGGGTTGATATAAAGATTTTGAGTATAAATAAATGTTCTCAAATTAAAGTCCATTAGGACTTTCTAGCAAGCCAATCATAGCGTTTTTTTTCGCAATTTGACAGGTCAACTATTGTTGCACGAATAGAACTTAGTATAATGGGACTATGATTTATTTTTGAACTATCGTTCGATGATTCATCAATACTTCGTACCAAGAATTATTTATGTTGTTTTGACTAAGGGTATGAGTCAATATTTATAAAATCCATTTCGTAAATATCAGCTCATGCTCATAGTCAAAACAAAGTATGCTTTAAGTGTTTAAAACCAGTATTACCATAAAAATGGTGGTTTTAAACTTTTAAAATATACTTTGTTTTACTAACCGCATTTTATAACTAAATGCATTTCATAAATATTGACGCATACTCTTAATCAAAACAGAATAAAAATATCCTTTGTTTTGACTATGAGTATGAGTCATTATCTCTTATTATAGAAAAATAAAATAGTATGATTATATGATATTAGAAAACAACATAAATATAGCATGGTATGAAATTTTGATGATTCATCAATATTTCGTACAAAGGAATTTTAAGGTTGTTTTTACTATGAGTATGCGCCAATATTTATGAAATGTATTTCATAAATATTATCTCTTATTATAGACAAATAAAAAATGTAGCTATACGATATCAGAAAATATTTTCTGAAATCGTATAGCTATATTATTTTATTTGTCTTATAATAAGAGATAATGGCCCCTACATAGTCAAAACAAAGATTATTTTAAGAGTTTCATATCAGTATTATCATACAAAATACTGACTTTAAACTCTTATAGCCTTATTTATAAAACTTATTAAGGCTTTGTAAAGGCTTCTTAAAACTAATTTTCATACAAAATTTTTCTTAAAAAGTCTTTATAAAGCCCTAATAAGTGTTATAAATAAGGCTGCTAAAATATACTTTGTTTTACTAACCACATTTTTGTAACTAAACACATTTCATAAATATTGATGCATACTCATAGTCAACACAAAGGATATTTTTATGCTGTTTTGATTATGAGTGTGGATCATTATCTCTTATTATAGAAAACATAAACTAGTGCAGCTATACGATTTCAGAAAATATATTCCGATATGGTATAGCTGCATTAGTTTATCTTTTTATAATAAGAGATAATATTTATAAAATGTATTTCGCTAGATAAATGCGGTTAGTAAAACAACCTAAAATACCTTGGTACGAAATATTGATGAATCATCGAACGATAGTTCAAAAATAAACCACAATTCCCTGATACCAAGTTCTATTCGTGCAACAATAGTTGACCTGTCAAATTGCGAAAAAAAACGCTATGATTGGCTTGCTAGAAAGCCCTAATGGACTTAATTTTGAGAACATTTATTTATACTCAAAATCTTTATATCAACCTAAATATAAATACCTGAAGAAATTAATTTCATCAATTAAAATAATAAGATATTACAAAATTTACAAATAGTGAATCTGTTATTTCAGTCCAAAGTAATTCCAATATGATATTTAACGATGATGCGTATGGGTAGCATATTTTTGTAGGGGAGAGATAAGAATGTTGATTCATTCTACTTATGTAAAACTTACACCAGAATCACCAAACATTTAATACGAGATCATCATAATGTAATTTTAATGTTTAAGTAAGGTGAGAAAAATATAAAGCATGTTGAAAGGATAAATATGGATTTTTGATTATAAGCAAAGGTAGTGAATTAAACGATGATCGTTATAGAAAATAATTTTACTACATAAAAGTTTACTTTTTCGTATTTCATCTGACCTTAAACTTCATGTATATAAATGGTTAGCTACTTGTATACTGATAACTAAATCTGAATCAGATATCTTGATATGAAAATCTGAACAGCTCCTGATAGCCTGATCTGTTACCTGATAAGCTGATCTGAAAACCAGACCAGCTCCTGATAAGCTGATCTGAAAACCAGACCAGCTCCTGATAAGCTGATCTGAAAATCAGATCAGGTCCTAATACGCTGATCTGAAAACCAGACCAGCTCCTGAAGAGCTGATCTGAAAATCAGATCAGGTCTTGATAAGCTGATCTGAAAACCAGACCAGCTCCTGATAAGCTGATCTGAAAGCCAGACCAGGTCCTGATAAGCTGATCTGAAAAGCAGACCAGCTCCTGATAAGCTGATCTGAAAACCAGACCAGCTCCTGATAACCTGATCTAAAAACCAGACCAGCTCCTGATAAGCTGATCTAGTAGCCGATAGCTGAATGTGCTGTTAGCAAACATAGATGAGAAAGTTTTAAAGCATTTGGTGTTGACAACAAATGTGATTATGAAAAAGCTTCGTAGTATAAAAACTAGTGAAATAGATACAAGTGAACAATTAAGAGGTCAATTTAAAGCTATAACAGATGAATTCATAAATAGTTCTAAAAATATTAAAAGAATTCTTATGAAAGATAAAAGTCAAATCAAGACAGAAGTTGAAAATATACAAGTTTAAAGCTTGAGAAACCATCAGTTAAGATAGAGACAAGTACACCAAATAAACTAGCAGAAGGAACAATATTTGATAATACCATCTTATTTAATGATGCTAATACTGAGAATGATGATGACGATGATGATGACAGACTTCCAATTCCGAAGACTTATCAGTATTGGAAGGAAGAAATGAATTAGATACAAACTAATGGTGATAATAACCTCAAACTAAATGAAGATAAAATACAAGTTGGTGGTCAAATATGGGCTCTAACACTAGGACTATTTTCTCTAATGTTTGATAAAATACCAAAAAAATTATGATAAATTTGAACTCGAAATCTATAAAAAGATTTTAATTACTACTAATGTATGCATACAGAATCATGATCGTTCTCCGTCAGGGAACGGTGATATCAGTTAATTTTTCTGGAAACTTAAATTGACAAACTAAAGAACAAATTAATAATATAGCTTAAGGCATTGATATAATTCAAGAATATATTCAAATGCATATTGATGGACTACAATGTGAAATAAAATTAGAGAAGGAAGACAGTTATAAAATTGAAAAGCAGTTTTGAAGACTGTAATTGACACATTCTCAAAGTTTATATAGTCAGTACAGCTAAAAATAAAAGCTGCACTCCAAAACCAAGGCAATGGAAAATATTTTTGAAGTGGTACGGGTACTAAAAAAACTTACAAACAGATGATTCTAAAGAATTTTTTAATAAATAGTTTGGAAAACTCATACATAAATAGAAGATTAAACATTACTTAATATGAAAACATCAATAGTACAATGATTTAATTGATCATTCTGCGACAATTAAAATTGTTAAATTGTGGCTGAAATTGTTAAATTGTTGCTGAAATTGTTAAATTTGGGTAATTAAAATTTGAAAATTGTTAAATTCTTGGAAATTTGTTTTTTTTTTGTTTACATTAGGAGTTTTTGTTTACATTAGGAGTTTTTGTTTACATTGAGTGTATGTCTGTCTGTCTGTCTGTCTGCCTGACCGTGGATGTTTGTGTGTGGAATATTTTGTGTGAATGTATTAAGGCGGTTCATAGTTTGGCGGTTTTTATGTGCGTATATACAGACGAGGAAAATCATGAAAATGATTTTTCCTAATACCAATGGTGAAATAGTGATTATTAATTTTACTTAATGCCTACGGCAATGCATGATAATATTTCCTAATGCCGGGCAATACATGAATATTGGTTTTTTCAAATGCCGACGGGAAAATGATTTTTCCTAATGACGACGGGAAAACGTGAAAGTTATTTTTTCTAGTGCTAATGTTGGTGTTGCTAGACTGTGTGGGTGGTGTTGTTGCCGTAATATGTAACCATAGGAATTTGCGGATGTGTCTGTCTGTCTGTGAGGATTTAGGTGAGGGTTTGATTGGAAGGGGCGGTGTGTAGTTGAGGTAGATCGATTGCGTGTGTATGTGTGTGTGTGTGTGTGTATGTTTGTAGGAATTTCAATGTGTGTATTTCTGTAGGAACTTAAGGCTGATTGTGATTTATGAGGGGTGAAGTGTTCTAGTAATATGCAACCGGGGGAATCTGTGTGTTTGTATGTCTGTAGGAGTTTAAGGCTGACCATGATTTGGGTGGGCAGGGTTGTTGACGTAATATGTATCCATGGGGATTTGTGGATGTGTCTGTCTATAGTAGTTTAAGGCTGATCGTGATTTGAGGTAGGTGAGGATGTTGTTGAGGTAAATTGGTTATGTGTATGTATGTATGAATGTATTTTTGTAAGAATTTAAGATGATTGTGATTTATTAGGGGTGAGGTGTTCTTGTAATATGTAGCCGTGAGAATCTATGTGTATAGACGTCTGTAGAAGTTTAAGACTATCTGTAATTTCAGATAGGTGAGAGTGTTGTGTTGTTGAGATTAATCTTATATATTGTATATGTATGTATGATCATGGGAATTTGTGTATGTATATCTGAGGAAGAATTTAAGGCTCGTCATGATTTGCAAAAGGTGGGGTGTTGTTGAAATTTTCTTGGATATTTCTTATATGAATTCTGCTATGTGTGTGTATTTGAGCTGGTATTTATATATAGGTAGAAATAAATTGTTTTCAATATCGACATTTGGTACTATAAAATACTATCATATATCTGGACTTCCCTAATCCTAGTATGCTTTTATACTTACGATTGCTTTATATTTTCTCATGCTTAAATTTGTCTCGCGTTAAAGTCTGTGTGTGTGAAATTTGTTTATATTACAGATTTTGTTTATTGAACTACATCCGTCTTCTTTGACTGAAAGAGTTTTCTACACACAGAGAAAAACCAACTTGAAATCACTTAAAACCATGCTGAATTAATAAGAACCATTAACAAAGGTTTAGTCATATTGAAATTTCTTATTTCAATATGGACAAAATATTAATTTACAGTATTCATTTATTAAACTCATTAGTTTGTAGATATCTCAATATACATTTTCTATTATATTAAAAATTATTGAATTAATGTGACGAATTCTTATTTTTAAGCTGCAGATTTTCCCTGAGTGTATGGATTGTTTATATTTGCATTATGCTTTAACTAAACTACGCTTCATATATTTTCATGATGTAGATCTAATAAATACTTAAGCATTGATAAGAAATTTGATATGTATACATACATATCTACAAATGGATTTTATGTATGTATGTATGTATGTATGTACATATATATGTACATACAAATAAGTGTTTAACTCAATCTTTGAATACATTTTTTATTTTATTTTTTGTCATGTGATGTCTGTTGTTGTTGAAATTAAAAACATTTTAATTTTTATCTGCGTTTTCTTAAAAGTTTGTGAGTATTTTCTGTTTTAAGTAAAACTGAATTCCTGAAGATATGTACATACATACTCTATAGTAATAGTAACTATAATAGAAATATTCCTTATACTCAATTAACATTTTTTTAAAGTTGATGCAATGTTAGTTAGTCAACGCTTGACATTTTTAGGGTATACAATTTTTTCTAGCTATAGCCTTCTACATTTATTTTGGAAAGCTTGCTTTGCTTTTTAAAAATGTATAAACATTTTTAAATGAAACTGATCCGGCACTCCAGCTTAGGTACTGATAGTTTTTTTGTTGTTAGTTAACTTACTTATTTTTTATTTTTTATTGATAAACATTGGAAATCAAAAGGGAGTTTTATATTGTAATTATTATTTTCATAATTGTTGAAAACAATCGCTGCTTTTTGTTTGTTTTTTGCGATGAAATCATTTGAATTACTTTTGAAACTTTACGCGTTTATAAAAACTATGTTATTTTCTATATTTCTTAATTTATAAGACTTTTAGACTTTGTGCTTTAGTGGTTATATATTCTAGTATACGATTATGAATAAAAATGCGGTGAGCTGATGTATTTGCTTACTGCTTCAAATTAAAATTTTATTCAATTGAATAAAAGGAGCTTTTTTCTTAAGCTCTGATGCAGTTAGAAGCGCTGGATATTCTTTCATATATAGAATTGGATAACATTTACTTTTAATTTTTATGTTAAGAAGTACAGATATGAGACTAAATTTAAATGTACTTTTAAATTAGTTAAATCATAATGAACAATCATATTTTACTCTAGGATACAAGATGACTTTGTTTGACGAAATTTCTGTTGCTTTATACTGATAATATTTTTACATTAATAAGGTACATATATGTTTGTTTTATGAAGGGTGAGCACCTATCACTTTTATTTATTGTCCTATATGATGTTTTTTTTAATTTTTATTAAAGTTCAGCGTATTGTGAATATATTTCTGATATGTTTAAGTGTGTTTTGTGTTCCCATCGGACAGAGTGTACGTATTAGTTGGTCAGTCAGTCTATATTTTTATTTATTTTTTTCTTCTAATGTGCCACTCCTTTTTTCATATTTTACTACTTTGAGTATTTTTATCTAATTTTTTGCTGGGTTTATACATTAGGTATGTAGAAATTAGTTTACTTACAAAGAACTGTATGTTTAATAAACAACTATTGTAGCAAATCGATCTCAAATAACTCAGTTACCTCTACCAGCAATTCACCGTCGGTGTTTTCATAAAGTGTTAGAAACAATGAAATATCTATGTTTGAGAGAATTTTTTTGCCTCAAGTAGGTATTTCTACGTGAGGTTTGCTGGTTGACTCCTATCGCATTCATATGTAATGATTATTCACTTAAAAAAGGTCATCATCACCATCAATCACTCCCGTATACAATATATTCATGAGTTGGGTTGATCCAGATACAATTTCTGTCTCATCACCTTCTAACAGCTTTATATATTTTGCTAGTATGCATGCCTTAGCATGCTTCTATCGATAGTGACGTAAGAGTCCGAGATGTAGTAGTGTTACAATTAAAAATCTTTATTATTAGAATTTACCAGTTCGCTCTTTTGAATTTTTACAAAGTAGATACATACATATGTATGTATTTAAGTGACCACAAAATCATAAAATTTCTTTGCTTACAAAATTGTATGACGTAAGGATTTTTTTTTTGAAATTATTCATGCTTCCGCATGCTTTCATTTTTTTTTTTCTGTAAATTTATTTAATACTCATACATATACAGATATAAAGTAAGATCTGTTTGCAGTATGCATGCTTCAGCATGATTCTAGTTGAAGCGTATATTCATTCACTAAGTTTGTTTGATACTTATTCATACACATGTACATTCTTAAAGACTGGATATCAAAGTCCAAATTCCGTAGTTTATCTATATTTTCTAAAGATCTGATAGCTAAAGAAATAAATAGACGAAGATCTTCTATAATAATCCCATTTTCATATTGTAAAATTTTGCGTTCTAACGCTTTCGATGGGAAAATGTACATACAACTTTATAAAAAGTGATAATATGATGTGCTGCTGAATATTGCACTATGTTATAGTTTATTTTAAACACTGAAGTTTTAGCAAATTTCATTCAGACCAACAAGTTTAGAGAATTCCACTACATTTAGCTAATTATCTAATTCCACTACATTTAGTTAATTACCTTTCTTAAGACCCATCATTCCTAATCAATCCTACAAAAAAACTAGATTTTTCGTTTTAATTTAATTTTTATTTTTATTAAATTCAACAGTCATTCTTCAAATTACTTTATACTGTATTAAGCAGCTTTTTCTCATTTCTTGAGTTAACTTTAATCGTAAACATTTTAATGGTGAGATAAATTTTTCTATTTTATGCACTAAGTAATTCTTTATATATGTATACCAATCCTTTTATATGAACCATTAAAGCTAATTCTTTTCACATCATTCCTTTTAATGCTCAATTAAATCATTGTACTATTGATGCTTTCATATTAAGTAATGTTTAATCTTCTATTTATGTATGAGTTTTCCAAAGTATTTATTAAAAAATTCCTTAGAATCATCTGTTTGTAAGTTTTTTTTTTTGGTACCCGTACCACTTCAAAAATATTTTCCATTCCTTGGTTTCTGGAGTGCAGCTTTTATTTTCAGCTGTACTACAATTTGAGAATGTGTCAATTACAATCTTCAAAAATCAACAATTTCTATTTTCTGTAGAACAGTTCTCCATTTCAACTAACTTAGCTCCATAAAACTTCATATATTCCTGTCATTGCATCTCTACAAGCACAAACAATTTTCGAGTTTTAATATGGAGTTCGTTTACTAAATTTCTTTTTAAAGACATTGAGTTGTTTTACCGATTTTTCGATAGTGTGGTGATCTACATGTTGCACTTTCAGCTATTTATACTAGCATGTAGTTAATTTTCTAATCTATATATTTAATCGTACAACTCTTCAATTTATTTTTAATTATTTAATTTTTAGAATTGCTTTTCAATTTTATAACTCTCTTCCTTCTCTAATTTTATTTCACGTTGTAGTCCACCAATATGCATTTGAATATATTCTTGAATTATATCAATGCCTTAAGCTATATTATTAATTTGTTCTTCAGTGTGTCGATTTCAGTTTCCAGAAAAATTAACTTATATCATCGTTCTCTGATGGAGAACGATGATGATTCTGTATGCATACATTAGTAGTAATTAAAATCTTTTTATAGATTTCGAGTTCAAATTTATCATAATTTTTTGGTATTTTATCAAACATTAGAGAAAATAGTCCTAGTGTTAGAGCCCATATTTGACCACCAACTTGTATTTTATCTTTATTCAGTTTGAGGTTACTATCACCATTAATTTGTATCTAATTCATTTCTTCCTTCCAATACTGATAAGTCTTCGGAATTGGAAGTCTTTGAGTACAAATCATCGTCATCATCATTCACATTATTAGCATCATTAAATAAGATGGTATTATCAAATATTGTTCCTTCTGCTAGTTTCTTTGGTGTACTTGTCTCTATCTTGACTGATGGTTTCTCATGCTTTAAACTTGTATATTTTCAACTTCTGTCTTGATTTTACTTTTTTCTTTCATAAGAATTCTTTTAATATTTTTAGAACTGTTTATGAATTCTTCTGTTATAGGTTTAAATGCATCTCTTAGTTGTTCATTTGTATCTATTTCACTAGTTTTTATACTACGAAGCTTTTTCTTAATCACATTAGTTCTCAACACCAAATGCTTTAAAACTTTCTCATCCATGTTTGCTAACAGAAAATTCAGGTATCGGCTACTAGATCAGCTTATCAGGAGCTGGTCTAGTTATCAGATCAGCTTATCAGGAGCTGGTCTGGTTATTAGATCAGCTTATCAGGAGCTGATCTGGTTTTCAGATCAGCTTATCAGGGGCTGATCTGGTTTTCATATCAGCTTATCAGGAGCTGATCTGGTTTTCAGATCAGCTTAACAGGAGCTGGTCTGGTTATCAGATCAGCTTATCAGGACCTGGTCTGGTTTTCAGATCAGCTTATCAGGAGCTGGTCTGCTTTTCAGATCAGCTTATTAGGACCTGGTCTGGCTTTCAGATCAGCTTATCAGGAGCTGGTCTGGTTTTCAGATCAGCTTATCAAGACCTGATCTAATTTTCAGATCAGCTTATCAGGAGCTGGTCTGGTTTTCAGATCAGCGTATTAGGACCTGATCTGATTTTCAGATCAGCTTATCAGGAGCTGGTCTGGTTTTCAGATCAGCTTATCAGGAGCTGGTCTGGTTTTCAGATCAGCTTATCAGGAGCTGATCTGATTTTCAGATCAGCTTATCAGGTAACAGATCAGGCTATCAGGAGCTGTTCAGATTTTCATATCAAGATATCTGATTCAGATTTAGTTATCAGTATACAAGTAGCTAACCATTTATATACATGAAGTTTAAGGTCAGATGAAATACGAAAAAGTAAACTTTTATGTAGTAAAATTATTTTCTATAACGATCATCGTTTAATTCACTACCTTTGCTTATAATTGTTTTAGTTTGTTTTTTGCAGGATTGATTAGGAATGATGGGTCTTAAGAAAGATAATTAACTAAATATAGTGGAATTCTCTAAACTTGATGGTCTGAATGAAATATTGCGAAAACTTCAGTCTTTAAAATGAACTATAACATAGTGCAATATTCAGCAGCACATCATATTATCACTTTTTATAAAGTTATACATATGTACATTTTCCCATCGAAAGCGCTAGCACACAAAATTTTACAATATGAAAATGGGATTATTATAGAAGATCTTCGCTCTATTTATTTCTTTAGCTATCAGATCTTTAGAAAATATAGATAAATTACGGAAATTGGACTTTGATATCCAATCTTTAAGAATGTTCATGTTTATGAATAAGTATCAAACAAACTTAGTGAATAAATGTGGACTTCAACTAGAATCATGCTGATGCATACATAAATTGTAAAATGGAATGTAAACAGATCTTACTTTATATCTGTATCGGTATGAGTATTAAATAAATTTACAGAAAAAAAATGAAAGCATGCCGAAGCATGTATAATTTAAAAAAATCCTCAAGTCATACAATTTTGCAAGCACAGACATTTTATTACCTTGTTGCAAATGAAATACATATGTATATACTCTGTAAAAAAATTTAAAAGAGTGAACTAATTCTAATAGTAAAGATTTTTAAATGTAACACTACTACGTCTCGGACTATTACGTCACTATCGATAGAAGCATGCTAAGGCATGCACACAAGCAAAATATATAAGTCTGTTAGAAGGTGATGAGACGCTTTTTTTTAATCATTAATTCGCAGACAGCAATTGTATCTGGATCAACTCAACTCATGAATGTGTTGTAAACGGGTATGGTTGATGGTGATGATGACCTTATTAAGTGAGAAATCATTACATATGAATTATAGCATTGCACAGATGCATCTGTTTGCACCAGTTTTGCGTGTTTTTTGGTTCTTGTTTGAAAAAATATGTTACTTAGCGTTTCTTTTACTAGTTGTAAATGTTGATTTTTAAAGCAGTTATTGTATGGTTGTGCAATGACCAAATGACAAAAACACGTTTGTATGTATTTGTTTTTCTATAACAAATAAGATACATAAAACTGGTTTTAACATACATAAGTACCACATGGTGTGTTGAAAAAAAAATCCATGGTTGATGAATGAATGAATGAAAGTAAAATTTCACATACACATGTAAGTAAATGATACATGTACATGAAACACATGCATTTGTAATTACTCTCAGAGCAAAATTGTCTCTTTCTCTCTCTATACTTTGGCTGCGCCACAAAATAACATAACGAACGTCCGCAGATACATCCGCACATCATGTATTTGTTTCAATAGTGTTTTTTTTCATATATTTGTATTACAATATGTATTTTTGGGCAAAAACAGATCAAACAATTGCTCAGCAGCAATAGAATAAGCAATTGTTATTTGTTTTAATTGTATTTTAATTTGGAAAAGCACGCACACACAATAGCTCTTATACTAGTTCTGTCGCTCACACGACAATTATATGGTACATACCATGGTATATTTGTTTTGGCTATACAAATGAGTATACAAATGCAACCCTATAATATGAATGCGATAGGGGTCAACCAACAAACCTCATGTAGAAATACTTGAGGGAAAAATTTTCCCAAACATAGATATTTCAATGTTTCTAACACTTTATGAAAAGACCGACGGTGAATTGCTTGTAGAGGTAACTGAGTTATTTGAGATCGATTTGTTACATTAGTTGTTTATTAAACATGTATTTCTTTGCACGTAAACCAATTTCTACATACATACAAATATTTACCTAATGTACATACCCAGCAAAAAATTAGACAAAAATTCTCTATTTCAATTAGTAAAATCTAAAAAAAGGAGTAGCACATTAGAAGAAAAAAATAAATAAAAATAGAGACTGACTGACCAACTAATACGTACACTCTGTCCGATGGGCACACAAAGCACACTTAAACATTTCAGAAATATATAAAAAATACGCTGAACTTTAATAAAATGAGAAAAAATCATATAGAACATCAAATTAAAGCCCTAGGTGATCACCCTTCATAAAATAAACATATATGTACCTTATTAATGTAAATATATTATCAGTATAAAACAACAGAAATTTCGTCACACAAAGTCCTGAGGAACCGTCGAGAGGGTATACCTAAATTATATGAAAACGAGTTCGTTTTCTGTTGATCGCTATTCAAGAAGGAAATATGTTTGTTCATTATGATTTAACTAATTTAAAAGTACATTTAAATTCAGTCTCATATCCGTACTTCTTAACATAAAAATTAAAAATATTATCCAATTCTATATTATATGCATCTAAAATTCCAAGAAAGCTGTTATATGAAAGAATCTCCAGCGCTTCTAACTATATCAGAGTTTAAGAAAAAAGCTCCTTTTATTCAATTGAATAAAATTTTAATTTGAAAGAGTAAGCAAAGACATCAGCGATTGTTTTCATAAATTATGAAAATAATAATTACAATATAAAACTCCCTTTTGATTTTAAATGTTTATCAATAAAAAAAGAAGTTAACTAACAAAAAAAAAAAAAAAAAAACTATCAGTACCTAAGCTGGAGTGCCGGGTCAGTTTCATCTAAAAATGTTTATACATTTTTAAAAAGCAAAGCAAGATTTCCAAAATAAATGTAGAAGGTTATAGTTAGAAAAAATTTTATACCCCAAAAATGTCAAACGTTGACTAACTAACGTTGCATCAACTTTAAAAAAATGTAAATTAAGTATAAGAAACATTTCTATTATAGTTAATATTACTATAGAGTATATATATATTCAGGAATTCAGTTTTACTTAAAACAGAAAATCCTCACAAACTGTTAAGTAAACGCAGATAAAAATTAAAACGTTTTTAATTTCAAATAAAAAACTATGAATATTTCTCATCTATACATAGGCGAATATTTACAACAACAACAGACATCACATGACAAAAAAAAATATAAAATGTATTCAAAGATTGAGTTAAACACTTATTTGTATGTACATACATACATACATACATACATAAAATCAATTTGTAGATATGTATGTATACATATCAAATTTCTTATCAATGCTTAAGTATTTATTAGATCTACATCATGAAAATATATATATTTTTTTTAATGCATGTATTTATGTATTGTATCTTCAAATATGAACTAACAATAAGTATTCAAATCTTAAATCTATAAAAAAATTATTAGGCCCGACCAATGTCGGACATAAGCTTAGTGATAGTTATTAATAATACATAAGTAGTGATAAGCAACAAAAAGAAGCAGCTTCATCATCTAGAGTGTTGAATATTAGAGCCCGTGTATCTCTCTTTTTTAAGCGGATGTGTCCAGTAAAGTTCAAAATATTACGAGCAAGCGGATTAGGATGTGACTCGAGTTTTGTTAGATATTTGCCTGCGTATTTTACAATTTCTTCAGTCACTAGTAGCATATTCAAATCGCGATGTATATTTGAATTTTTGATGTACCATGGAGCCGATGTTATCAAGCGTAAAATTTTATTTTGCCTTCCTTGAATTTTGTCTACATTTGAAGCTGAAGCAGTGCCCCATGGTTGAATTCCGTAATACCATATTGGCTTTAAAAGCGACTTGTATATTAAAAGTTTGCAGTCTAGGCTAAGTGTTGAATTTCTACCAATCAGCCAATGTACCTGAGTTAATTTAAGTTTCATTTGAGTTAACTTAGAGTCAATGTGGTGTTTCCATGTAAGTCGTCGATCAAGGTGTATACCAAGATATTTCACATGTGAATGTTGAGGAACAACTTGATTGTTAATCCGAATGGGGGAGCAAGTATGGATACTACTGCTCACAGGCATATCACAAGTATAAATCAAATATAAAACTGGTCCCAGTATGCTCCCCTGTGGCACACCGGATGAAAAAGTTTCAGGCCTACTCGTAAAGTCTCCTTTAACAACAGTGAACTTACGGGAAATAATGTAACTTTCCAAAAGATTTAAAATATTTATTGGTAAGTAAGTCTTCAATTTTAAAATTAGACCTTCATGCCACACTTTATCAAATGCTTGGGAAACGTCAATAAAGAGCGCAGAACAATACTTTTTTTCCTCAAAAGTTCTTCTTATAAATTGAACCAATCTGTGAGTTTGTGCAATGGTGCTATGCTGACTTCTAAAACCAAATTGATGGTCTGGTATGCACCCACTACTAATTAGAATTGGGGACAATTTTGTTTTGAGCAGTTTTTCGAAAAGCTTTGACATAGTTGATAGTAGACTTATTGGCCTATATGACACAGCCTTGGTTAGATCTTTGCCCAGCTTTGGAATCATTTTAACCTTGGCAAGCTTCCAGCTGTGTGGATAATGCTCCAGTCGTAAAATGGCATTAAATATGAATAATAGGATTCTCATTGCAATACGAGGCAAGTTCATAAGCATCTGGTTACTAATTCCATCAATACCCGGAGCTTTCTTTGGGTTGAGTTCGGCAATTAATTTTTGTAAATCACGCGTCTTAAACTTTATGTGTTGAGCGGGTAGAGCGACTACATTTGGCAAATCAGCAACACCAGTACATATGTTTGGCGTAAAAACGGATTTTAAGTGCTCAGCAAATATTTTACCTTTTTCAGTATCGCTTCTTGCCCAACTTCCGGTAGATGTGCGTAGAGGTGGCTTATACTCAATGGGTGTTTTAAGCTTTCTAGCAGCGTGCCATAAAGAGTAATTAGACGCTAGTGTGACATCAAGACCTTCCAGATAATTTTTAAGAGATTCAGTTTTTTCAGACGCAAGCAACTCTTGGAGTCGTTTAGTGCACTCTTTAAATCTGATTTTATTTTGTGGTGATCTGTGCTGTTGCCATTCCCTTCTAGCTCTTCTTTTTTCACGTACGAGACGTTCAATGTCTGTAGAATAAATTTTATTAAACCCAGTCTGCGGATGGGAGATAATGGCATGTTCAGCAGCCTGTTTAATATTCTCGATGAGATTGGCAATGTTAGATTCAATATCATCGGATGTTCTAAGCGTAATGTTTTCCGTACAATGACTACTGAGATATTTTTTGAACCCCAGCCAATTAACACGATTGATCATCTTCACATATGGGTCAGGTAAATTTCTTCTTAATGGACTACAAATTGTAATGATCGTCGGAGAGTGATCGGACGAAAGATCAAGAGAAGCTTGAACTTGAATTAAATCCCTAGAGGTATTTTTTATGACGCCAAAATCTATAACATCCGGAATTTTTTGTATGTCAGTAGGCCAATAAGTGGGCTCCCCACTCGAAATGACATCCAAGCCCATTTTTGAAATAGTGTTGAACAATGCTCGACCTCTGGGGGTAATAAGACGCAAACCCCAGAACGTATGCTTAGCATTCTAGTCGCCAGCTGCTACAAAACAAGGTCCAAGAGATTTGTAGAAATCCTCATATTGATTCTCAGTGATTGGAAATCTGGGAGGGGAGTAAATTGATGATATAAAAAAATTTGTACAAAAACTTTCAATGCCAATATTTGTTGCTTGTGGGTGTTCTTCACAAATGTTATCAAGAACATAGTGCTTGAGTCTTGACTTTATTAGAATTGCTGATCCACCGCAAGCCCTTCCTCTATGGTCCTTTGTATCATATATAGTGTAGCCATAAATTTTAAAAAGACTTCTCGAAGTCAAATGAGTCTCAGATACTAACATTACATCAATATTTTTTTCCGTGAGGAAGTGCTCAAGTTCATTTTTATGTTGGCGAATGCCGTTTGCGTTCCAGAAACATATTGTTAACGTGTTCATGGCTTATTAATTAATGCTTGAAGCAGAGTATTCTGCATTCGCAGCATTTCTTGCATCATGCTAGTCATATTTGTTGTAAAATTGTTTATAGTTTGCACCAGATTTTCAATAGTAGCTTCAAGGCGATTAAAATTAAAGCTTGCGTCAGTATTTTTTGAATTATTTGGCGGGGAAACATTTTGTGTGGGGATTGAATTTGTCTTAGCAGCATCTGCATACGATACACGGGAAGTAACTGGTTGGCTCATTTGCGCAAAAGTGGCAGAGTAAGCGTTTGCTGATTGAGCTGGAGCTAATTTAGGTTTTTGCACCATAGTCTTCTTTACGAAAGAGTACACAGGACAACCTCTGTAGTTAGCGGTGTGATTACCTCCACAATTACTGCATTTTTTATCATTTTGATCTTTTGGCTTATTGCAACTAGCAGTGCCGTGTAATTCGCCGCACACAACACAAACAGAGGGTAAATTGCAGTATGTTTTTGTATGGCCATATTCCTGGCAATTATGGCACTGTACAGGACCTGAACGCTTATGTGGCTCTTCAACTGTGATTTTTCGGTACAAGAGGTATTTCAAATTATAAATTGGATGCGTCTCATTTTTTTTCAATTTTATATCATTAGGCTCAAGTTCAACACGAAATAGGGGTTGGGGAATCTTCTCTCTGTTTATTATATTGGACACATTTTTTACCTTAAACCCCTGGAGGACGAGTGCATCTTTTATTTCTTCGGGAACAACATAAGAATATATGCCCTTCAATACGATCTGCATGCCTTTAGCGCTCTTAAGCTGGTATGTGTAGAAGCTTGTTTTATTTTTTTCAAATTCAGCAACCATTTTGCGGAAATCTTTTTCGTCATCAATTTGGACTTTAGTTTCATCTATGTTTCCACGTTTTATTGGAACAATGTGAAATTTATTCTCACCAATGACCGAAATTAATTTTTTAATAAGGGCATTTGAATTTTTTTTGTCTCAAATAGATTGGTGGCGGCTTGGATATTTTATTCGAGGATACCTCGGGTTTGTCGTTGTCATCTTGTAAAATTTCGAAGCGGTTTTGGCGATTAGTTGAGGCTGCGCTGTTATCCCTATACATTTTTGGAGCAGATGAAATTTTTGAAGAATTCGGGCTTCGCCCACGCTTTACCACGGTTATATATCTGTCCATTCCGACTTGTACCTTGAGTTTCGAGCCGCTGTTATCTGTGGTGATAACTTTGTTAAGTGATGAACACGAGCCTGAAGGGGATGATATTACTGGCTTATATGAAGAAGTACTGGGCAACTGTAATGTTAATGCATCATTACTATTTGGCATTGGACAAAGCGAAGTTGATCGCTGACGAAAAATTGGCTTTGACGTTAAAAAAAGACTTTCATCAGATTTATTATTTATATTCTTTTCATTAAGAGTTTCGGAACTCACAGTAAAATAAGCATTTCTGCCGTTAGAACTCACTTCAAATTTTTTTGTATTTGAGGCACTCATACAAAGAATTCCTCAAGGGATATTCGTTTGTGTTTTTTATGTTTGCGGTTTTTTTTGTTTTTGTTATTTATGATTGTTTACTTGTTTAGAGGTTCACATATATATAGTATTCCTCAATATCAATTTGTTTAGTTTTTTTTTTTTGTTTGCGGTTTTTTTTTGTTTTTGTTATTTTTACTATGTAAAAATATCAGCAAAGCATAAAGCTTATTTATTAAAGAGAGTATGTACCTATTACGAATAATATGTACTACGAATATTTTTTGTTTGTTTAATTTTTTGTAAGTAAGAAAAATTCCGCTAATCGACTGTTCGCTATGAAGGTACCACGAGAACTGAACTGGACATAAACTTAGTGATAGTTATAAATAATAAAAAAGTAGTGATAATCAAAAAGGAAAAAAAAATATTTTCAAGTAGTCCCATCTGGAGTGTTGAGTATAAGAGCCCTTGTGTCCCTCTTTTTTAGGCGGATGTGTCCAGTAAAGTTCAAAATATTACGAGCAAGCGGATTAGGATGTGATTCGAGTTTTGTTAAATATTTGCCTGCGTATTTTGCAATTTCTTCAATCACTAGTGCCATATTCAAATCACGATGTATATTTGAATTTTTGATGTACCATGGAGCCGAAGTTATCATACGTTAAATTTTGTTTTGCCTTCGTTTGATTCTCTCGACATTGGAAGCTGAAGCAGTGCCCCATAGTTGAATTCCGTAGCACCATATAGGTATCAAAAGTGACTTGTATATCAAAAGTTTGCAATCTAAACTGAGAGTTGAATTTCTACCAATCAGCAAATGTACCTGAGCTAATTTTAGTTTCATTTGTGTTAGTTTAGAATCAATGTGTTGTTTCCATGTAAGCCGTCGATCAAAGTGTATACCAAGGTATTTTACATGTGAATGTTGAGGAACAATTTGATTATTGATTCTAATGGGGGAACAAGTATCTTTTCGTAGAGTAAATGTTACCTGCGCACACTTCTGCTCATTTACTTTAATTCTCCATAACTTTAACCATAGTTCCAGTTAGGTAATATGTTCCTGAAGATATCCGGATGCCTCGTGAGGGTTTTCTTGCATGCTAAAGAAGGCTGTATCATCGGCAAAAGTAGATGTATGGATTTTAGTGCTAACAGGCATATCACAAGTATAAATCAAATACAAAACTGGTCCCAGTATACTCCCCTGTGGCAGATATAGATTCAAAAACACTCATGAAGTCTCCTTCCACAACAATGAATTTCCGGGATGAATATAACTTTCCAATAGCTTTAGAAAATTTATTTGTAGATATGTCTTCAATTTTAAAATTAGGCCTTCATGCCATACTTTATCAAATGCCTGAGAAACATCAATAAAGAGAGTAGAACAATACTTCTTTTCTTCAAATGTTCTTCTTATAACTTGAACCAATCTATGCGTTTGTTCAATGGTACTATGCTGACTTCTAAAACCAAATTGGTGGTCCAGTATGCACCCACTATCACTTAGAATTGGGGATAATTTTGTCATGAGCAGCTTTTCGCAAAAGCTTTGATATTGTTGATAGTAAACTTATTGGCCTGTAAGACTCAGTATACTCCCCTGAGGCACACCGGCAGATATAGATTCGAAAACACTCATGAAGTCTCCTTTCACAACAATGAATTTCCGGGATGAATATAACTTTCCAATAGCTTTAGAAAATTTATTTGTAGATATGTCTTCAATTTTAAAATTTGGCCTTCATGCCATACTTTATCAAATGCCTGAGAAACATCAATAAAGAGAGTAGAACAATACTTCTTTTCTTCAAATGTTCTTCTTATAACTTGAACCAATCTATGCGTTTGTTCAATGGTACTATGCTGACTTCTAAAACCAAATTGATGGTCCAGTATGCACCCACTATCACTTAGAATTGGGGATAATTTTGTCATGAGCAGCTTTTCGCAAAAGCTTTGATATTGTTGATAGTAAACTTATTGGCCTGTAAGACTCAGCTTTAGTAAGATCTTTGCCCGACTTTGGAGTCATTTTGACCTTGGCAAGCTTCCAGCTGTGTGCATAATACTCTAGTCGTAATATGGCGTTAAAAATAAATAATAAGATTTTAGTTGCAGTGCGAGGCAGATTCATCAGCATCTTGTTACTAATACCATCAATACCTGGAACTTTCTTCGGGTTAAGCTCAGCAATTAGTTTATGTACATCACGCATCTTAAACTTTAAGGGTCGAGGGGGAAAAGCAACTTCACTACGGATTTTAAATGCTCGGCAAATACTTTACCTTTTTCAGTATCGCTTCTTGCCCAATCACCGGTCGAAGTCCGCAGAGGTGGTTTAAACGCAACGGGTCTTTTCAGCTTTTTAGTAGCGCCCCACAAAGAGAAATTAGATGCTGGTGTGACATCAAGACATTCCAGATAATTTTTAAAAGATGCAGTTTTCTCAGATGCAAGCAACTCTTGGAGTAGTTTCGTGCACTCTTTAAATCTCATTTTATTTTGGGGTGATCTGTGCTGTTGCCATTCCCTTCTAGCTCTTCTTTTTTCACCTACGAGACGTTCAATATCTGAAGAATAAATTTTATTAAACCCAGTCTGCGGATGAGAGGTAGTGGCATGTTCAGCAGCCTGTTTAATATTCTCGTTGAGATTGGCAATGTTAGATTCAATAATATTTGGTGTTCTTAGCTTAATATTTTCCGTACAATGACTACTAAGGTATTTTTTGAGCCCCAGCCAATTAACACGATTTATTGTCTTTATATATGGATAAGGTAAGTCACTTCGTAGTGGGATACAGATTGTAACTATCGTGGGAGAGTGATCGGCCGAGAGATCTAGGGAAGCTTCAACGTGAATTACTTCCCTAGAAATACTTTTTATGACGCCAAAGTCTATAACATCCGGAATTTTTCGAACGTCAGCAGGCCAGTAAGTGGGCTCCCCACTCGAAATAATATCCAAGCCCATTTTTGAAATTGTGTTGAACAACGCCCTACCTCTAGGCGTAATAAGACGCGAACCCCAGAACGTATGCTTAACATTGTAGTCGCCAGCTGCTACGAAACAGGGTCCAAGAGATTTGTAGAATTTCTCGTATTGATCTTCAGTGATTGAAAATCTAGGAGGGGAGTAAATTGAAGATATCACGAAATTTGAACAAAAATTCTCAATGCAGATGTTTGTTGCTTGTAGAAGTTCTTCACAAATGTTGTCAAGAATATAGTGCTTGAGTCTTGACTTTATTAGAATTGCTGATCAACCGCATGCTCTCCCTCTAGGGTTCTTTGTATCACATAATGTGTAGCCATTCATTTTAAAGAGGCTTCTAGAAGTCAAATGAGTCTCAGAGACCAATATTACATCAATATTTTTTTCCGTAAGGAAGTGCTCAAGTTCATTTTTATGTTGGCGGATGCCGTTTGCGTTCCAGAAACATATTTTTAACGTGTTCATGGCTTGTTAATTAATGCTTGAAGCAGTGTATTCTGCATTCGTAGCATTTCTTGCATCATACTACTCATATTTGTTGTAAAGTTGTTCATAGTTTGCACAAGATTTTCAATAGTGGCTTCAAGGCGATCAAAATTAAAGTTTGAGTTTGTATTTGTTGAATTATTTAGTGGGGAAACATTTTGTATGGGAATTGAATTTGTCTTAGAAGCATTTGCATACGGTACACGGGAAGTAACTGGTTGGCTAATTTGCGCAAAAGTGGCTGAGGAAGCGTTTGTTGTTTGAACTGGAGCTAATTTAGATTTTTGCACCATAGTCTTCTTTACGAAAGAGTACACAGGACAACCTCTGTAGTTAGCGGTGTGATTACCTCCACAATTACTGAATTTTTTTCCGCTTGATCTTTTGGTTTAGTACAACTAGCAGTGCCGTGTAATTCGCCGCACACAACACAAACAGTAGGTAAATTACAGTAAGTTTTTGTGTGGCCATATTCTTGGCAATTATAGCACTGCACGGGACCTGAACGCTTATGTGGCTCTTCAGCTGTGATTTTTCTGTATAAAAGGTATTTTAAGCTATAAATACGATGAGTCTCGTTTTTTTCAACTGTATACAATTCGGCTCCAGTTCAACACGAAATAAGGGTTGGGGTACCTTTTCTCTGCTTATTATGTTAGATACATTTTTACATTAAATCACTGGAGGACGAGTGCATATTTTATTTCTTCAGGAACAACATAGGAATCTATGCCCTTCAATACGATCTGCAGGCCTTTAGCACTCTTAAGCTGGTATGTGTAAAGGCTTGTTTTATTTTTTTCAAATTCAGAAAATATATGAAGCGTCGTTTAGTTAAAGCACAATGCAAATATAAACAATCCATACACTCAGGGAAAATCTGCAGCTTAAAAATAAGAAAATACTAATTCAATAATTTTTAATATAATAAAAAATGTATATTGGGATATCTACAAACTAATGAGTTTAATAAATGAATACTGTAAATTAATATTTTGTCCATATTGAAATAAGAAATTTCTATATGACTAAACCTGCGTTAATGTTTCTCATTAATTCAACATGGTTTTTACTGATTTTAAGTTGGTTTTTCTCTATGTGTAGAAAACTCATTCAGTCAAAGAAGACGGATGTAGTTAAATAAACAAAATCTGTAATATCAACAAATTTCATACAGACATACTTTAACGCGAGAAAAATTTAAGCATGAGAAAATACAAAGCAATGTAAGTATTAAAGCATACTAGGATTAGGGAAGTCCAGATATATGATAGTATTTTATAGTACCAAATGTCGATATTGAATACAATTTATTTCTACCTACATATAAATACCAGCTCAAATACACACACATAGCAGGATTCATATAAGAAATATCCAAGAAAATTTCAACAACACCCCACCTTTGACAAATCATGACCAGCCTTAAATTCTCCCCCAGATATACATACACAAATTCCCATGGTCATACATACATCGATATACAATATACTAGATTAATCTCAACAACACAACACTCTCACCTATCCAAAATTACAGATAGTCTTAAAGTCCTACAGACATATATACACATAGATTTTCATGGCTACATATTACAAGAACACCTCGCCCCTAAAAAATCACAATCATCTTAAATTCTTACAGAAATACATACATACACATAAACAATTTACCTCAACAACATCCTCACCTACCTCAAATCACGATCAGCCTTAAACTACTATAGACAGACACATCCACAAATCCCCATGGATACATATTACGTCAACAACCCTGCCCACCCAAGTCATGGTCAGCCTTAAACTCCTACAGACATATAAACACACAGATTCCGCCGGTTGCATATTACTAGAACACCTCACCCCTTATAAATCACAATCAGCCTTAAGCTCCTACAGAAATACATACATTGAAATTCTTACAAACACACACACACACACATATACACACACATACATACGCAATCGTTCTACCTCAACTACACCCCGCCTCTTCCAATCAAACCATCACCTAAATTCTCACAGACAGACAGACACATCCACAAATTCCTATGGTTATATATTACGGCAACAACGCCACCTACTCAAATCACGGTCAGCCTTAAATTCCCACAGTCTAGCAACACCTACATTAGCATTAGAAAATATAACTTTCACGTTTTCCCGTCGTCATTAGGAAAAATCATTTTCCCGTCGGCATATACACACATAAAAACAGCCAAACTATGAACCGCCTTAATACATTCACACAAAATATTCCATACACAAATTTCCACGGTCAGGCAGGCAGACAGACAGACCGACCGACAGACAGACATACACTTAATGTAAAGAAAAACTCCTAACGTAAAAAACACAAATTTCCAAGAATTTAACAATTTTCAAATTTTAATTACCCAAATTTAACAATTTCAGCAACAATTTAACAATTTTAATTGCGGCCGGATGAACAGTTCCCTACTACTCAAACATGTACGTATATGTATGTACATATGAACATATGTATATACATATCGAAAACAAAAAATTTAAACAAACTAGGAGAAGTGTTCATGCAATTTACTTGGAAATAATCTACGTAAAAACAAATGTTGCCGATTTTTTAATTGTACAATTACAAATATATATGTAGATTTATCGATTCGCTCCGAAGTCAATATTGCGCTATTATCTACACATATGTGAATATTTGCAGGGCATAATTTTTCAAAATATAACTGGCTTATTTATATTATGGCGCAATTATATATTTTAGGGCGCAATTTTCACATCATGTAGTATTATGTCCACGAAAAATATATGAGACGAAATATGTACATCATGCCGGTAGTTTTTTAACAAAAAGTCCTGTAATAAAATGTTTACTAACTTATTGAGTTTTAAAGGAATTTATTAAAACAAACCGGCGAATAGATTTTAATCAATTATGTTTTATATATAACGTCCAGTACAAAAATACTGCCTAAGAACTAACAGAAAGTAGAAAAGTGACAAAAAAACCCAAAAAAGTTATGTTTGGTGAAAAAATACACAGTAGACAGCAAAACTAAGGACACACCGTCATATAAATAAAGTTTCTTAAATTTTTCTTTTTATTTCAAAAACTAAGCAACAAAAAAAAACGATTGAACACACAAATCAATTAACAAGAAAAGATATGAGCTTAATTTCGTAAATGTAGAAAACTAAAAAAAAATATTAGAGAAACATCGTAAGCTCGAGCCGCAAATGTAAGGACACACCTTATATATTATGGGAATTTACTTTAACAAATTACAAAATTTATGCAAAATATTCCTTTTTAAATAGTTGGATGGTGGCATTTGATTGTGTAGAGCACTTATTTAGTCACTCATTCTATATTATTTGTCATTTGATACCTCATTTTAGTCCTATATATCCAGGAAAATCAGTTTTACTTAAGATTTGCTTCCGATTACGTGGTTCCCATTTTTTGTTTGTTTTTTAAATGAGCTCAAGTGGTGGATTGGAATGAAATCTGGATTTTCAGGTGTTCTTATTTGCTATAAAGTCAGTATCTTAAAAACGACAACAGTTTCGCAAAATGGGATGTGGACTTTGAGGCATTGTCGTGCTAAGTAAGCAGTATTTTGACTTGAAGTCCTACAGATTGTTCCTTAATTTATGTAAACAGACCATTAGTCTGAATTATTTTCAATAAATACAAGGTTTCCAGCACTTTATGATGATATACAGCTCTAAGCCACAATACTATATCTTCCATGTTTGCTAGATTTTAAATATCTATCCTCTTCTACGTCCAACTTCTAAGCCGCCATTAACATTTAGTTGGCCATCAGAGACGAATATATACTGTTCTATCAAAAAAATAGGTATTTGGCCGCTTAAAATTTGAAAAAGAGACTTTGGATGCATAAATATTATGAAAACTAACAAACATAGAGAATGAGGTATTGTGGCACTTAGCTTTGCGTTTTTATAAACTTCTAGAAAGTTTGTATTTATTGAAAATACTTGAGACCATTATGTCTACGTACAAAAATTGAAGAACAATCCTTATGAGTTCACGTCAAGAGACTGTTAGCGATTACTTCTTTCCACAGGACAATGCCTCAAAGGTACAGCCCATATTGCCAAAATTTTGTCTTTTTTAAAAAATTTGCATGGCAAAAAATAACTCCTCAAAGTTCACATTTCATTCAAATGGACCACTGGGGCTTGTTTAACAAATAAAAAACTAGAAAACGCGTAATTGAATGCTAATCTTTAGTAAAACCTATTTTCTTTGATAAATGGGAGTAAAATTAAGGAGCAAACGACGAGATTAAGATTAGTTTATTTCTCTAATTAGCTAATCCGAAAATTAACTTAATCTCAAATTAATTCAGTTTAATATTTTTGAGTGGTAGTTTAAACTTCTTATTATGTGTAGTATTACCATACTGAGGAACAAAATAGTGGCAACATTTTCTGTGTAAAAGTCATACATGTTATCAACAAACTTTGATTTTTTGTGGGAAGAAGAAGAAAATGTCATGTTTTATTATTTACAAGTTAAATATTGCGCGTGTTAAAGTACATAGATAAATAATATAAAATATATATATTTATTTATGTGTTTGTAAATTATTTTATCATATAATTTTTACAAGAAAATATTTGTTTCACAAGTGTATGTCGTCAATATTAATGCATAATTAATATTAATGCTTAAACTAGCAAGTAAAACCATATAATCGACTACCCAAAAATCACAAATGAAGATTAAGGTTAATTTAATCTCTAATCTTCAACTCAAAAAGTCGCCCTAAATAATATGTACATATATCACGCCGGTAGTTTTTTAACAAAAAGCCCTGTAATAAAATGTTTAATAACTTATTGAATTTTAAAGGAATTTATTTAAACAAACCGGCGAATAGATAAATACATAAATATAAATAAATAACGTCCAGTACAAAAATACTGCCTAAGAACTAACCGAAAGTAGAAAAGTTTTTTTTTAATACATGTATTTATTTATTGTATCTTCAAATATGAACTAACAATAAGTATTCAAATCTTAAATCTAAAATATAATTATTAGGCCCGACCACTGTCGGTCACAGTTATAAATAATACATAAGTAGTGATAATCAAAATGGAAAAAAACTATTTTCAAGTAGTCGCATCTGGAGTGTTGAGTATAAGAGCCCTTTTTTTAGGCGGATGTGTCCAGTAAAGTTCAAACTATTACGACCAAGCGGATTAGGATGTGATTCGAGTTTTGTTAAATATTTGCCTGCGTATTTTGCAATTTCTTCAATCACTAGTGACATATTCAAATCACGATGTATATTTGAATTTTTTTTTGAAATGTATTTTTTTTTTAAATTTTCGATACAAAATTTTCCAAAAATTAATTTCAAATTCATTTTATTTTTTTATGAATTTGGGGGTTAATATGGATATATGTATTAAGCTTCTAATAAAAAAAATTTAAAAATATTTGAATAAAATGAACTTTTATTAGTTTTGAATCCTTTCTATTAATCCTAGATCTCTTTAAAAAGTTTTCTACAGAATTTATGAAATTAAAAAAAATTATTATCTATTTAATAAAAATGAATATAAACAAATTTGCTAAGTTCTTTTAGGTTTTATTTTTTTAACCCTGAACTGTAAAATCCTCTCTTAGTGTTAAATTTTTAACACAAAAAAATAATGCACTTTTATGCATAATTCAATAAACATTTTAAACTAAAAAAATTAATTCTAAAATTAGTGCGTTTTTTTGTAAATGGCGCGTTTTTTCTCCATTTTGATGCGTTTTGAAATTTCAAAGTTGACAACGCTGTTCATAGACAATATTGCAATAAGTATGAGTGCGTATAAGTACAAGAAATTATAAATCATGATTCAACTCTACTTACTTTTTCACTACTCATTGCGCTTCTCTGGTGTATACCAAGTTATCTTACATGTGAATGTTGAGGAACAATTTGATTATTGATTCTAATGGGGGAACATTTATCTTTTCGTAGAGTAAATGTTACCTGCGCACACTTCTGTTCATTTACTTTAATTCTCCATAACTTTAACCATAGTTCCAGCTGGGTAATATGTTCCTGAGAAACATCTTCAAATGTTCTTCTTATAACTTGGACCAATCTATGCGTTTGTTCAATGGTACTATGCTGACTTCTAAAACCAAATTGATGGTCCAGTATGCACCCACTATCACTTAGAATTGGGGATAATTTTGTCATGAGCAGCTTTTCGCAAAAGCTTTGATATTGTTGATAGTAAACTTATTGGCCTGTAAGACTCAGCTTTAGTAAGATCTTTGCCCGACTTTGGAATCATTTTGACCTTGGCAAGCTTCCAGCTGTGTGGATAATACTCTAGTCGTAATATGGCGTTAAAAATAAATAATAAGATTTTAGTTGCAGTGCGAGGCAGATTCATCAGCATCTTGTTACTAATACCATCAATACCTGGAGCTTTCTTCGGGTTGAGCTCAGCAATTAGTTTATGTACAGCACGCATCTTACACTTTAAGGCTCGAGGGGGTAGAGCAACTACACTCGGCAAATCAGCAACACCAGTACATGTATTTGGGGTAAATACGGATTTTAAATGCTCAGCAAATATTTTACCTTTTTCAGTATCGCTTCTTGCCTAATCACCGGTCGAAGTGCGCAGATGTGGTTTAAACTCAACGGGTCTTTTAAGCTTTTTAGTAGCGCCCCACAAAGAGTAATTAGATGCTGGTGTGACATTGACACATTCAAGATAATTTCTAAGAGATACAGTTTTCTCAGATGCAAGCAACTCTTGGAGTCGTTTCGTGCACTCTTTAAATCTAATTTTATTTTGGGGTAATCTGTGCTGTTGCCATTCCCTTCTAGCTCTTCTTTTTTCACGTACGAGACGGCCAATTTCTGTAGAATAAATTCTGTTAAGCCCAGTCTGCGGATGGGAGGTAGTGGCATGTTCAGCAGCATGTTTAATATTCTCGTTGAGATTGGCAATGTTAGATTCAATATCACTAGATTCCGTACAATAACTACTAAGGTATTTTTTGAACCCCAGCCATTTAACACGATTTATCATCTTCATATATGGATGAGGTAAGTCACTTCTTAGTGGGTTACATATTGTCACGATAGTGGGAGATTGATCGGACGAGAGATCTAGAGAAGCTTCAACTTGAACTAAATCCCTATAAATATTTTTCATGACGCCAAAATCTATGACATCCGGAATTTTTTGTATGTCAGTAGGCCAAGAAGTGGGCTCCCCACTCGAAATTACGTCCAAGTCCGTTTTTGCAATTGTGTTGAACAACGCTCAACCTCTGGGTGAAATAAGACGTGAACCTCAGAACGTATGTTTTGCATTGTAGCCGCCAGCTGCTACAAAACAAGGTGCAAGGGATTTGTAGAAATTCTCGTATTGATCCTCAGTGATTGAAAATCTGGGAGGGGAGTAAATTGATGATATCACGAAATTTGTATAAAAATGTTCAATGCCAATAGTTGTTGCTTGGAGATGTTCTTCACATGTGTTGTCAAGAATATAGTGCTTGAGTCTTGACTTTATTAGAATTGCTGATCCACCGCATGCTCTCCCTCTAGGGTCCTTTGAATCATATAAGGTGTAGCCCTAAATTAAAAAAAAAAACTCGAAGTCAAATGAGTCTCAGATACTAACATTATATCAATATTTTTTCGGTGAGGAAGTGCTCAAGTTCATTTTTATGATGGCGAATGCCGTTTGCGTTCCAGAAACAAATTGTTAACGTGTTCATGGCTTGTTAGTTAATGCTTAAAGCAGAGTATTCTGTATTCGCAGCATTTCTTGCATCATGCTAGTCATATTTGTTGTAAATATATTAATAGTTTGCTCCAGATTATCAATAGTAGCTTCGAGGCGATTGAAATTAAAGCTTGCATCAGTATTTTTTGAATTATTTGTCTTAGCAGCATCTGCAAACGATACACGGAAAGTAACTGGTTGGCTTATTTACGCAAAAGTGACAGAGTAAGCGTTTGCTGATTGAGCTAAGGATTTTGCACCATAGTCTACCTTACGATAGAGTACACAGGATAACCTCTGTAGTTAGCGGTGTGATTACCTCCACAATTACTGCATTTTTTATCACTTTGAGTTTTTGACTTATTGCAACTAGCAGTGCCGTGTAATTCGCCGTACACAACATAAACAGTAGGTAAATTGCAATAAGTTTTCGTAAGGCCTTATTCTTGACAATTATGGCACTGTACGGGTCCAGAACGCTGGTGTGGTTCTTCAACTGATATTTTTCGGTATAACAGATATTTTAAGCTATAAATTGGGTGCGTCTCATTTTTTTTTAATTTTATATCATTAGGCTCAAGTTCAACACAAAATAGGGGTTGGGGAATCTTCTCTCTATTTTTATATTGGACACATTTTTTACCTTAAACCCCTGGAGGACGAGTGCATCTTTTTTTTCTTCGGGAACAACATAAGAATCTATGCCCTTCAATACGATGTGCATGCCTTTAGCGTTCTTAAGCTGGTATGTGTGGAAGCTTGTTTTATTTTTTTTTAAATTCAGCAACCATTTTGCGGAAATCTTTATATGAAATCAATATGAAATTTATTCTCACCAATGACCGATATTAATTTTTTGATAAGAGCGTTTGAATTCTTCTCTCTCAAATAGATTGGTAGTGGCTTGGATGTTTTATTCGAGGATACCTCTGGTTTGTCGTTGTCATCTTGCAAAATTTTAAAGCAGTTTTGGCGATTAGTTGTTATCCCTAGACGTTTTTGGAGCAGATGAAATTTTTGAAGAATTCGGGCTTCGCCCACGCTTTACCACGGTTATATATCTGTCCATTCCGACTTATACCTTGGGTTTTGAGCTGCTGTTATCTGTAGTGATAACTTTGTTAAGTGATGAACACGAACCTGAATGATGATGATGATGAAGGATGATATTACTGACTTACATGAAGAAGTACTGGGCAACTATAATGTTAATGAATCACTACTATTTGACATTGGACAAAGCGAAGTTGAACGCTGACGAAAAATTGGTTTTTCCGTTAAAAAAAAAAGTTCTTTCATCAGATTTATTGTTTATATTGTTTTCATTAAGAGTTTCAGAACTCACAGTAAAATAAGCATTTCTGCCGTTAGAACTCACTTTAAAATTGTTTGTATTTGAGGTACTCATACAGAGTATTCCTCAAGGGTACTTTGTTTGTGTTTTTTTTTTGTTTTTGTTATTTATGATTGTTTGTTTGTTTTTGAGGTACTCTATAGAGTATTCCTCAATGTCACTTTGTTTATGTTTTTTTTTTGTTTGCGGTTTTTTTTTTGTTTCTGTTATTTCTACTATGTAAAAAATATTAGCAAAGCATAAAGCTTATTTATTAAAGTCAGTGTGTACCTATTACGAATAATATGTACTACGAATATTTTTTTTGTATAATTTTTTGTTTGTTTGGTAAGTATGTAAGCAAAATTCCGCTAATCGACTGTTCGCTATGAAGGTACCACGAGAACTGATGAACGAAATATGAGGATTAATTTTGTTTTTGTTGTACACATACATATCAGTCTTTTATTTTACGTTTACAATTCGTTAACAAATAGTTTGATTAACAGATATTTTCATTGTTATTTATTATTATCTTTTCCCTTCCTCTTTAATGCTTTCCCTGCGACGAAATATCTAAGGCAACAACATAAAGCAAACGCAACAACAAAAATAAAGACCTTTTTTGAGAACACTTTGCGTGTTTGGCTCACTTACTGATCCTCAGTAGCTGAGCAAATAACGATTCTGTTCGTATCATGCGGTCAGTAAGAGACCGATTCGCGTTTTACGCGCAATCCATAACCCGGGAGCGAAAACACGATTGAAACAAAAAAGAAGGTTGCTGTTCAGACACTGAGTGATTCCGTCTCATTTTTTTTTTGGTCTTTTGAGTGAGAAGACCACACAGAGAAATTTAATTGAGCATATTTTGCGAGCTCTGGGCCAAACTTATCCAGTGTTAAGAATTCTGTCATGCCGGAGGTGATATTTTAAATTTTTACACATAATTGTAACACAAAAATAAAGTTTATTTGTTTAAATTTTATTAAATCCGTAGACAATATCGTTTTTCGTTGCCATTAAGTAGGTATGTATGTATGTCAACTTTTTATACCGTTCTACCTGTAATAAATTAAATAAAAATCACATTTCAGTACAGAAAAACAAAACAAACTGTGCAGTTCATTAATTAAACCTTCTTTTGCATTTAATACTTGCATTATTTTTTGAATTAATCACTTTTTGAAGCTAAACAAACAAAAACTGAAAACGCTCTGCCACTAAAATAACAACTTACAAAAACGTAGTTGCGATTGAAATGCAGAGTATATGGAATCGAATCTTGGAATACATGGAATACCAAAGTTGCCAAACGGAGAAACTTTCGATTCGAATCGAAACGCAGAATAGGGGGGATTATTATTGTCTGCTTATGCTGCTCCATATTTAAAAAAACAACACGATGTTAAAATAAATTAGAAATGTATCTTATTTAAAAAAAAAAAAAAAAAAAAAAACTCGTTTATACGCAAATCTTATTTGCAAATAAAACTATTTGCAAATACCGAACTCACCGTTAATACGTAGATAGAATACATTACTATGTACATATGTACATATCTGTGAATGATATTGTTTAATGTGTATTACATTTCTTACAAAACAAAAATAATTGGCAACATTTTACACCTTATTTGCAAATAGTGCGTTATTTGCAAATAGTTTTCGTGAGTTATTAACTTACAATAAAAAAGTTATACAGCAACGCTTTTCAGTTTTATTTGCAAATAAGAAGTGCGTATAAACGGGATATACATACATACATAGGCATAAAAGAAGAAATTTTTAAAAAAAATTTTGCCATGCGAACGTTATTTAGTGATGCCAAGTTAACACTCTTTGTTTGTGCAATACTACTGCCCTCCCTTGAATGGTAGATAGGAGTTTTATTTCACCACATTCGAGGTATGTGTCTTTGCTAGATAGTTTCACGATACCACGGTGCATTCTGAAAGTGACGAAAATAAACTAGCAAGGACCAGAGTGACCAGCAGGACATGTGGTGAGCTCAGCGGTTCTGCGAACCTCCTCCAGCCATATTGCGTAGTTGCAAGGTTAACCCTTAAAATACTAACAATAAACAAAATGCTTAATAAAACCTTTTTTTCCACTATATGAATTTACCTCTTCCGTTTTGTTTCTTATTAGTTGGTTTTTATTGGAATTTATTGAATTAAATTTATTATTTTTTTAAATATATTTTTGACATAACAAAATTGTTTAAATTTTGTGAGTGCTGCCAAGCTTAAAATGTTAAGTAGTAATATCGTTTTATTTGATGTAGTTATCGATATAAATATATGTTTCGAATAAAAAACATACCTTATTTAAAAATCAACAATTTTTAATCTGTCTGCTTATCTATTTGATGTTAGCGAATTTTCGCCATTTTGGCATTCCTTAGATCTTTAAGTATTTGTAAGTTATTTTAGGGAAATTTATCGCAAATTTTTTATTTTTTTCGCAATAGAAGTGATTGTTCCCAATTATTTTTTTTTTGGTGCAGTTTTAAAGATTTTCAACCAGTATCAGATTATGATATCGGTTTTATGTTACCACGTTCTTGCGAATTTTCGACATGATCGCAAATTTTTCCAAGTTTTTGACATTCGTTACAATTTTGGTGTTTTTTTATATACATTTTAAGGCTTCTTCAACTAAAAAATTATTCGCAAATTTTCGCAAACTTTTTTAAGTGAGATTGTTTTTGATTCTTAAAATCTTCTGAGTTTTTTCCTTAACATATTTTAGGTTTTGGACACTTTTTAATAATATTCGCATTTTGCAAGTTTTCGCGATTAATATGCGGAAAAAATTTTCGACTTATTGCTTTTTTGAGGTTTATATAATTAGCTTTAGTGGATTTTTTATTGTTTTAATCCTTGCGAGCTTGCATACTTTTTGCAATATATAACTTTTTTAATAAAAATTTACGATTTTTTTTTATGGAATTGGTTATATGAAAATTTTTTCATTTTGTCCTGAAGAACCAAATTAGATCACAAAAGTTGTCAAAAATGCTTCAGAGATTCATGTAACGTGTCTTCTCTAGCGCTGTAATTAGCAAATATAAAAAGTTTCGCGAAATAGATTTCATGAAAAAATGCATAATATAAATTAGACATTTGAAGCAACGAATAACGTTGTAAAAGAAAATTTTTACAAAACCAGTTTTTTCACAGATTACCGTTAACATTACTCTCTTGCATTGTTCAAACATCAAACAATCCAAAAGTATGCATCTTATCGCCGTCAAAATACAATTACAAGCAGTCAGTCAATGAAAGAGCTTTGTCAGTAACTAACAAAAACAGAGATACAAAGAGAAACGTTAATGCTAATTATCATTATTTTCGATAAGCTGAAAAAAATTAAACGAATAAACAATGTTGCTTTAAAATACGTTTTCTGGCTCTCCTGCAAAATTATTATTTTGTCACTTACAACGTTATTCGCGGTTAACCTTCATTTGTTAAATTCATACACAACGATTTTTTTTGTATACTTACATATTTGGTAACATTGTTCATATAGTCATACTCGTCATTCAGTGATGGTATTTTGGTGCGTTTCGGGTGTGTTTTGGTGCTTTTTGCCTCTTCATATACGCGAAATTTTGGATAATACCCTTTTTTAAAAAGCGGGTATTTATAGTGCTTTTAACAATTTCTTACAGTGCCTTTGGTGCGTTTTTGTTAAATACAAATATTATTAATTTACAAAACTAAAATACTTTTAAGCGCTAATAGTACCATCTTTTAACTGAGGCTTCTTAAATTGTTTTTAATGACAATAGCGGAAACTATGTTAAAAACAATGTAGAAATTCATAATTGGGATTAAAAAATTCAATTTTTTTTTGCAAAATAAAAAACGGAAGTAACTGGAAAGTACAACATAATTCTCTACATAATAATTGATTGAAAGTAGTATGCAATAAGAATTTGTTAAAGCTTACACAAATATTTAATCATACTATAGGCTGGTTAAATTTTAAGGGTCGATTGCGGAATTTTCATAAGGCTGTTAATATGTAAGTGCAAAGTAAATCAAAATTTTCACGTCTGCAACAAAATTTAGGTAAATTTGTATTCAACTCACAAGAGTGGTTAAATTTTAAGGGCTGATTTCGATTGAAAGCATGAGGTTATCAATAGCAGTCAGTTGTTTTAGACAACGAGTAGCCAACCCCCAATTTTTTCATATCGTATTGACGTGCTGTCAATGTTGACAACTGGAATAAAGGTGAATATCGCAAAAACAAAAACTTTTAAGTTAAGAGTACTTAAGAAAACAGTGACACTTTTAATGCATTCTTTATGTGTAAAATGATTTTTCAGTAACATACATATTTTAATCTAAGCCTAAGCTTTACCTACTATTGTATGTATGTACATATGTATGTATGTGTGTATATGTTACTATATTATATGATATGGTTTTTTTTATTATTTGTTTTTACATACTTATTTTTAACCCCCGACTAAAAAAGGTGTGTTATAAGTTTGTAGTGTGTGTCTGTGTGTCTGTGTATCTGTGTGTCTGGCTGTGTCCACGTACAGGCTAAACGGCTGGACTGATTTTCATTTAGTTTTTTCTGTTTGAAAGATGACTTGATCGAGAGGGTTCTTAGCTATGGGTGAAGAAAATCGGCCCAGCCGCTTAAAAGATAAAACATCTTTTCTGAAAAAAGTCGGGGGGTTTTTAAAATTTTTAATTTTTGTTATTATTAAATTAATCAAGATTTTGTTTTAATTAATATGTTAATAAATTCTGTTATTACATCTCAAATACTTTGTTTATTTTGAAGCAAAAATTTGAAATTATATTTTGGCCTTTTACACTCTAAACTTTCCTTTTTAAAAGGCTTAATTAATACATTAAAATTAAAAAAAATGTTTTCGGGCTTTTTTACCCTCTTCTTCGTATTTTATTGCGCTTTTTACCCTTTTTGCAATGACATTTTTGGACCAGATGAAATTTTTGAAGAATTCGGGCTTCGCCCACGCGCTACCACGGTTATATATCTGTCCATTCCGACTTGTTCCTTGGGTTTTGAGCTGCTGTTATCTGTAGTGATAACTTTGTTAAGTGATGAACACGAGCCTGAATGATGATGATGATGAAGGATGATATTACTGACTTACATGAAGAAGTACTGATAAACTGTAATGTTAATGAATCACTACTATTTGACATTGGACAAAGCGAAGTTGAACGCTGACGAAAAATTGGCTTTGCCGTTAAAAAAAGGTCTTTCATCAGATTTATTGTTTATATTGTTTTCATTAAGAGTTTCAGAACTCACAGTAAAATGAGCATTTATGCCGTTAGAACTCACTTCAAAATTTTTTGTATTTGAGGTACTCATATAGAGTATTCCTCAAGGGCACTTTGTTTGTGTTTTTTTGTTTTTGTTATTTCTGCTATGTATTAGCAAAGCAATAAAGCTTATTTATTAAAGTCAGTATGTACCTATTACGAATAATATGTACTACGAATATTTTTGGTATAATTTTTTGTTTGTTTAGTAAGTATGTAAGAAAAATTTCGCTAATCAACTGTTCGCTATAAAGGTACAACGAGAACTGAAAGTAGAAAAGTGACAGAAAATCCCTAAAAAATTATGTTTGGTGAAAAAATATATACATACATATGTATGTATTTATGTATATCTGAAATGTACTGAAACAAATACGCTTATACATTTAAAATCGGTTGATAGGTATTTAAGTTAGTAAATGGTTGATAGGTACGAATTATAGAATAGCATGAACAATTCCATCTATGGAACTACTGAAATGTTTGTTTACTAAAGCCCAACTTCGAATAAATATGTTAATACTGAACAAACTGTTGCTTTTATCATACTGTGAGTGGAAACCAGAGAACGAAGCCGACACTGTTTTGTCGGCGGCGGCGGCTGAGCAATATATTAACGGCGGCGGCTGAAAGTCGACTGAAGCCGAAGAATTATCGGCGGCGGCGGCTTAAGAAAATAAAGTCGGCGGCGGCTTAAAATCGACTCAAGTCGGCATAGTAATTTATAGTTTATTCACAAGTTAAATTTTAAAAACTTTTAACCAGGAAAATAATGAATTGTTTATAATCAAAACCGCACACCAAATAAATTTAGACATCCATGTATACATATATAAAAGCATACAAAAAAAGTAACGGGACAATTTTACCCACGCCATTTCCACACTTGGCGTATTGAGAAAAAATTTACGTTACCATACTTAAGTCTTAAGTCCCATTTTACATAGCGTCTACAACAGCGATTAACTCTTGACATAATATCTTATAGAACGTCATCAGTTTCTAAACACATTTACGTCCCTTTTCACAATCTATGATTAAGAGTTAACATGAACTTTAACTGACAGTTCTTCATACAAAAGTTGCCGTTAAAGTCCCTGTTAACTTTTAATTGTATATTGTGAAAAGGCCCGTTAAACGTGTAAAAGAAATTTTTATCAAAAACATGCAGCCTTATTTATAAAACTAACTAAGGCTTTATAAAGGGATTTTTAAACAAATTTTTATACAAAATTTGTCTCAAAAAGCCTCTATAAATCTATAAAGCCTTATCAATTTGTATGTGTAAGACTGTTAGTTTTTCATTTACGTATTTTAATAAACGCTCACACATGCATACTAATTTATTTTAATTTGCGTGTTTTTTTTTCTTTTGATAGTTCATCGCATAAGATTGTTGCTATAGGATTTCTTATAACCCTACGTCTACACCTGAAATATTTTTATCATAATAAAAGTCAAACTTTATATTGAAAAATTATTTTTTTATGTTAGCTCTTTTTGCTATATGGAACTTGACTTTTGTCATGATAAAAATATATCAGGTGTAGACGTAGGGTTACAACGCTCTCATAAAAAAAATTATATAATATTGGAATGACACTAATTTGAAGTCTATACGTAACATAATTCTCTCTGCGATTGCATCCATCCTTCTCATCTTACATATTATGTTAGGTGTAGACCAAATGTTAAAGTCACTAGACACGATCAAAGTCTTGTTTGACGACAAATCAAAACCATTTTTAAGGGCTATAGGTATGTCCAAATGCTTGACAAGCATATTTATAGTATGAGCGAGTATTTGTTTTATCGGCAAACACATCAAACATTTTTATCGGCTTAAGCGTCATATTGTTTATCAGATATTAAAAATTTGTATTTTTAATGTTGTATTTTACTTCTAAATGATCAAATAGAATTGCGGCATAAACACACTTTCCATAAAAATGGACACAAAAAACTAGCAATAGAAAACAGTCGATAGATAGAATCTCTTTTATTTTGTCAGCGTTTTTCAATAAATTTCATACATTTTGTGAACAAAACTACAAAGAAAAATAAAAACAAAAGAAAATAAAAAAAACTTAAGAGAGCATTTGAAGTTACTGCCGTAGATTTTTATTATTGGCTTTGTTAATTTGACAACGATTATTCCTGAAGTTGCGGACTTATTATATTTGATCATTAACTGTGTTTTTAATTTTGAATGATGTCTCATGATCATGAGACGTTAAACACCTAAATGTGAACATAGTATTATATTAAAAAATAATTTTGTTTATGTTATATGAAATTTGTCATGAAGAACAAATATCAGCTACAGATGTAGGGTAACGAAAGATCTGACAACAATGTTCCACATAGGACTACGGAAAATTACTCCAAACCATATAAAGTGCATTCTTTTTAACAGTGCAGTCGTAGCTTCAAGTTATAATAGCATTTCAGGTTATTTAAAAAGTTAAAAGTTTGCCTTTCAATTTGCAATAGACTCATACTTGTTTTGCTACCACACTCAAACTTTTGACAACTAGATTTCTTTCATATTAACCTATCTATTTATATGGCAATTTAATTTTCAATTTAAAGAGCTGGTCACAGCATACATTGATAGAAGCTACCAATTTGAGTTGTTTCTTCATCGGTAGCATTTAAAAAATTAAATTGACCAATAATTTGTGACACAGCTATGAATTTCAAGGAATTTTGACACACAATATGTGTAATGAAATTGAAAGCAATATATTGAACGTGTGGCTGCAGCGTTAGGTATAGAAGCAGAGTAGAAGGTGTAAACAATAAGGAGTACAATATCTACACGTTTGCCAGGAGAATCTACTTTACTAGGTGGCATCCTCGAATACATTTCAAGTTCAGTGATGCTTATTTTGACCAAATTGATATGTTTGCAATATATTCGCAATTAAGATTACAACGAAATATAAAAAAAAATCGGCTGAGCTGTGTGGGTCGGCTTAGCCGGTACAGTCGGCTCACATTTAAAGCCGATGCGAGCCGGAGCCATCGGCGGCGGCTCATTGTGAGAAATAATTGTCGGCGGCGGCTTCAAGTCGGCTCGCAGCCGATCGGCTTCGTTCTCTGGTGGAAACATTTCGCTTCGTACTGTTAACACAAAGAGATTGTTCCAAGGCGAATTAATATAAGGTGGTATTGATTTGCAACTCTGCGTATTCGCCTTGTATATTTGTTAGTGTAAAATTTCCTGCTGTCAAAATATTTCTTAACGTTTTGGTTCATTTGACAGCCGGGAATTTATGTCAGCTGGCGAATTAAGATCACCTTATGTGAATTCGCCTTGGAATCAGGGCTGCCAGATGAAATTATCGAAAAATTGTCGAAATCCCGATAAACTATAACTCGAAAAATCGTCAGAAAAATCGGACAAATCAAAATGAATTTGTTAACGTGTATACTAGGCCGGCTCGATTAGTATGGATAGAAAAAATTAAAAAATCGTATAGTAAAATCTAAATCTACATATCGCTACCTTAATATAGAAATACCCTAACTCATTATTTTTTTGAAATCGTGATTTTTACATTTTTCTATACATTAGATTTCTTCTATCGAAAAATACAAAAACTCGATTTCAAAAAAATAGTTCTAAGAAAATTTTGCAAAAAAACCTTGGGTGTAAAATCAAACTTTATACCGCGCATCTCGACATGAAAATTTATTTCCTCTTCCTTAGTAGGATTTATTTCAGTACATAAATTTTTTTATTTATAAATATTGTAATTTAAAAAAATTTATCTTAGCAGTAGATATATTCCCTTTTAAGTTCTGTCACCTGTAGGTGTAGGAACTTGGCCTTTTTCACATTTATTTTTTTTAGAATATAAATTTACAGAGTATCAATATAAAATACAGAGTGAGCAAAATTACACTAAAACCTTTTAGAAGGTAAGTTATACATGAGAATTGAAACAGTCGCTTTTTTATAAAAGAACTGCAATATTTGGACTTTTAAAAAATCGTCAATTTTAAGGGAAAAATCGTCAAATCGTCATTTTGCTATCTTCGGCACCAAAAATCGTCGAAATGACGATAAATCGTCGAATCTGGCAGCCGTGCTTGGATTGTTTAGTCAAACGACTTTTGTTCATGCTGCTTTCTCTCATCTCATCTTTTGTTATTAATAAGCAATAGCAATGTTGCCAATATAGTGAAATCATGGAATATTTTGTATGCGTCGCACCATGTGTAATAGGTTACACTTTTAAATTAAGGTTTGAAGTTTTACACATACATATGTACATTACTAAGTACATATATACCATACATATTAGTAGTACATATTTTAATTTGTCATTTGCATTTTTAAATAATATATGTAGATAAATCTTTCAACTATTTTAATATATTATTTATTATTGTAATGAACTGCACACAACCCTGAAATGAAATACTATGTATGTAAAGAAACACACACTTTTAGATGAAAAGTGAAAAAAAAGGAATTGGCTTATGAGAAATAAATATGTTCTTAAGCAAATTTGATAATTAGTTGTGTAGGTGTCTAACGGTTTTGGTCACATGCTTGTGTTTTTTTTAATTTCATATGATATAGAAAAATTTAAATTGACAAAATTAAATAAAACTCAACAAAAGTAATCGTTTCTAAAATAAGTATATATATACTTTCAAGGAAAAATATAACTAAAAACTATTTTTGAAATTAATAATTGTAATAAAACTCAATAAATTTGATTATCACCCTTATGTAACAATACAAAATTTTAAACAACAATAATATTGCATTTAAAGGAAAGATAAATATGTGTAATAGTGATGTAACGAATGTCAGTTTTTGATGTTCGCGAATACGAATACGAATATTTGAAACGATATTCGCGAATACGAATATTAATTGCAATATCAAATATTAAAAAATTGTTATGAAAAAGGACTTCACACTCTTGTTGGCGTACTTTAAAGTTAATAAAAAGTACCCAAAATTAAAATGATCGTCATTAAATAATATTTGAAAATGATACAAAGCACAAATTTCGATAAAAAATTAATGTATTTGTACAAAATAAAATATTTATACATTTATATAAATTTCGTTTAGGATTTATGCATTTATTTATATAGTATAAAATTAAATAATTTTATCTAAATGAAATATTTTACCGAAGTTACAGATCACTTCCAATAATAAAAACTGAATTTAATTTAGAGCTCGTTAAAAATATTTAACTTCCTTTTCGGCGATTATTCTAGTATTTTCCCTTTTCCTACAACTGGCAACACTGATCTTTAAAAGCACATTGTTTTTGCATGAACTTAATCGAGATTTACTCAACACATGTTCTGTTTCACATTTGTAAATGTTAGTAAAAGTGTTCGAAAATAAACATTATTTAATGTACTTTAATGTTCTGTAAGGTACAACCTCACACACACAAGCGCTAATAATGTACGCATACCAAATACATTAAAATTATAAGTACTTATAATTTTAGTTAACTTCCGCACAAAAAGAATAATTGTGTTAACCTTCTCAAAATGATGATGATCAACACTTCGTTTTGTAAGGTTAAAGACATTGGCGCACAGTCATAGTCAAAACAAGGTATACTTTATGAGTTTAAAACCAGTATTTTGTATGGCAATACTGGTTTTAAACTCTTAAAGTGTACTTTCTTTATGGCTATGACTATGCGCCATTATTATTAAAGTATATTTAATATGTATATGTAGATACACTCAAAAAACTTTTACAATAACTCAATATATAATAAGTTTCTGTTAACTAAAATTAAAGTAAATTTTAAAGGTAGGTATATTTTTAACAAGGTATTTGTATGTGAAGTCTTTGTGTTTATTGTTTAAGTCCCTATTTACACTATGCAAGTCTTATTGCTAAGCTGATTAGTTTATTAGGAGAGAGAGACGGGGGGAAAAGAAACGTTGCTGTTCCCCTCATCTCTCTCTCCCTGAAACTAATCAGCATAGCAATAAGACTTGCACAGTGTGTTTTGGGACTAAGAAGCAAACCACTCAATATAATAAATTATAGAATGTGTATATATTAAAACAATTTCATCAGAAATTTTTTTTCGTAAAATTTTTACTTAAGCGTTTAGTAAATGCTACATACGAATGTGGCTGTGCCATCACGAGAATTTTCAGCATGTTGGTAAATTTTGTTTTTAATTAGTAGTAGTGGCTACATTACGATAAATTTTCATAGTATTTTTGTTCCAATATCTAAATGTAAAACATTAAGCCGAGTCGGGCACATTTCCAGAAGAAGCACGTGTTCATTAAAATATGCTACTAGTAGACTGCATGTAGACAATGTAGCTTCGTGGTGATGTCAAAATTACGTCAGAGCCACATGCGTATACTATTTACTTTAGATTATTTTCTTTCATTATAAAAGTAAAAAAAAAATTAATAACAACTAATCAATATTTTTTTTCGATTTAATCTTAAACGACAAAAATGAAAGTTTTTAAGAGATTTTTTTATACATCGAGCCTTATTTTCGACTTAATTAATTAATTAAAGTTTTCAGGAGAAGGTTTTTTTTAAATATTCAAATATGATTTTGTACGTAAATTGTAGCTTACAATAAAATTTTACAGCCTATATCTTAAAAGTTATGAACAATTTTGGCATTTTGATAATTCTAAAGTATGGATAGGCCCATAAAATTTTAATTTCAATAAAAATGTTAATTTTTTACAATATATCGCTTATGATTAAATCGAAAATAGAGCTCGATATGTACGTACATAAAATACATAAAACGTTAAATTTGCTAAGGCAAAAACCATGAAATAGATGGTTGAAGTTTTGTTATATGATATTTAACATCTTAGGGCGAAGATGAGGAAAGAACATATGTTTTCCTATGATTTTGTACGAATATAAAAAAATTATGTTCTCAGATTACTTACAGATATTTTTTCCATATTATCTAATTATCTCAGCAATATTTACTTTACATATTTAAAAACAATAAAAATTAATTATAAAAAAATCTTTAAAATTATATATATTTAATTTACAAGCCTTGTTGTGTTGCTAGAGGTTGTATTTGAAAAGAAAGTTTAATCAAAATGCCTCTTAATGAAAACATGTTATTTCTATAAGGTATATATGTATGTATCTGTTTTGAGAGATTTTGTTTGAAGTCGTTTTCAAATACGACTTTAAATGACAGAACAATGCTTGTGAATCAAGTAATTGTAATTGTATTACCTTTAGTTGAAAACAAGTAAGAGTGCTATATTCGGCTATGCCGAATCTTATATACCCTTTACCAAAGTGTGCTTATGTAGTATAGAGATACATACATATGCACATGGTTACTTTTATGTACAAAGAAAAAATTTCAAAATTTCAAATCCTAGAATCATAATTTTAGATTTTTCTGATTACTTATACCAATCTAGTAGTTCTTAAAAAAATATAGAAAGTGTGTTAAGTAAAAAAAAAGGAAATTAAAAAAAATGTTTTCTTTAGATACTGTAAGGTCCAGAAAAAAATCATAATTTCCAGCTCTGGAGGTGTGGTTTTTATTTTTATAATTTTCTATACCAAATTTTTCTTTCCAAAACGTAAAATATATATAATTTATAAAGGAAATGATGTAAATTAATTAGACTTAGTTACTTTTATATATCAAAAAAGTGTAAGCGTCCCAACCTTGAACTCATCCTTTTTGAGTTTCTGATTTCTTAAACCAATCTCTTTCTTTTAAGAATTTAGTAAATGTTTAATTTATAAAAAGAAGGAAAAATTTGTTTTAGTAACTTACTTTTGTACAAAAAAAGTTAAAGTTTTCCAACCCTGGAGTCATCTTTTTATTTTTTTTTAATTGTTTTTTTTATTTGAAATACCAATTTTATTCGTTATCAAGCATAAAATAAGTTTATTTAATAAAAATTGATAAAAATTAGTTTTCAGTAGTTAATTTTTTATATCACAAAGAGTTTAAGTTTCCCAACCCTGGAATCCTCCTTTTTGGCTTTTTTTTTGATTTCTTACACCATCTTTTTTTTAAGAATATAAGATATGTTTAATTTATAGTAAAAATTAAAAAAATTGTTTTAGTAAGTTACTTTTGTATAAAAAATAAGGTTTTCCAACGCTGGAAACGTCATTTTAATTTTTTTTATTTTGAAATACCAAATTCATTCGTACTGAAGTATAAAATAAGTTTATTTTATAAAAAAAAAAAAAAAATTAGTTTCCGGTAGCTGATTTTTTATATCACAAAAATTGTGGGTTTTCCAACCCTAAATTCAACCTTTTTGATTTTTCTGATTTCTTATCCTAATGTCTTTCCTTTAAGAATATAAGATATCTTTAATTAATTATTAATTAAGAGAAAAAGGGAAAATTTGCTTTAATAAGTTACTTTTCTATAAAAAAAGGTAAAGTTTTCCAACCCTGGAAAAGTGTTTTAAAGTTTTTTAAATTGAAATACCAATTTTATTCGTACTGAAGTATAAAATAATTTTATTTATTTAAAAAAATTAAAATTAATTTTCCGTAGTTAATTTTTTATATCACAAAAAGTTTCAGTTTCCCAACCGTGGAATCATCCTTTTTAATTTTTTTGATTTCTTACACCAATTTCTTTCTTTTAAGAATATAAGATATCTTTTATAGAGAAATTTATAATTATTTATAAAATTTATAGAGAAAAAGAAAAATTTGCCTTAGTAAGTTACTTTTGTATAAAAAAAAGTTAAAGTTTTCCAACCCTGGAAACATCTTTTTAATTTTTTGAAGTTTTATTTTTAATTTGAAATACCAATTATATTCGTATTGAAGTATAAAACAAGTTTATTTAATAAAAAAAATATAAATTAATTTTCGGTAGTTAATTTTTTATATCACAAAAAGTTTAAGTTTCCCGACCCTGGAATCATCATTTTTGATTTTTCTGATTTCTGACATTAATCTTTTTCTTTTAAGAATATAAGATATGTTTAATTTATAAAGAAAAGGAAAAATTTGTTTTAGTAAGTTACTTTTGTATAAGAAAAAAAGTTAAAGTTTTCCAAACCTGGAAACGTCTTTTTCAATTTTTTTATTTGAAATACCAATTTTATTCGCAGTGAAGTATAAAATAAGTTTATTAAACAAAAATAAATAAAAAATTAGTTTACGGTAGTTAATTTTATATATCACAAAAATCGTAGGTTTTCCAACCCTGGAATCATCCTTTTTGATTTTCTGATTTCTTACATCAAATTTCTTCTTTTAAGAACATTAGATATGTTAAATTTATAGAAAATATATATAATATATAGTTACTTTTGTATAAGAAAAAAATTTAAGGTTTTCCAACTTTGGAAACGTCTTTTTAATTTTTTTTTTTTTTTTAATTTTTTAGCTAGAAATACCAATTTTATTCATACTGAAGTATAAAATAAGTTTATTTAATAAAAAATTATTAAAAACTAGTTTTCGGTAGTTATTTTGTATGGCTAAATGAAGTTTAAGTCTCCCAGCTCTGAAACCGTCCGCTCGATTTTGCTGATTTTCAATACCATTCTTATTTCGATAATTTCTGAACCACCAGTCTAAGAACGAAGTCTCTAGCCTTTCTGGGAGCTTCGGAAAACCGATTTGACGTACAGACAGACGGACATCGCTTATTCGTCTTCCCTATGCATAAGGATCCAGAATATATATACTTTATGGCTCGCTTATTAATATTCTGAAAATTACAAACGGAATGACAAACCTATATATACCCTTTTACTATTTTTTGGTAAAGGGTATAAAAATACTATAATGCATTAAAATAAATTATGGAAACAGTAGTTTCAATTGGTTAGTTGCAATGTGTTCACACGATTGTAAGATGTCTGAGAATTTGTTGTCAGTTGCTAGTCTTACAATGGACTGACAATGCTTTTTCTAGCAACGGCGTCTGGCAAAAATTGCCAGTTCACACGGTTGTAAGAAATTTTTAGCAGATTTTACTGGCAATATTGTAAGATCTGACAACCGTCTGTACATAGCTTTAGGTAATTTGTTGTCTGTTGAAACAAGTAAAAAACAATTTCTATAGTTTTATATACGTTGTGTGATAGCTTCCGAGTGATTTCGCATATTGTCTCAGTGTAAGTTCAGCTGTTAAAAGACATGCCACACCTGCTTAAGTTGAAATTTTGAATGCACAAATTAATAGTATATGTTCCAAATTAGATGAAAAGTATGTTGAAATAGACGATTTAAAATCAGTGGTTTTAATTACATATGTATGTGTATGTAGGTTGTTTGTTGGTGTTAAAAATAAGAAAAAAAACATTATTTTTTACTGAAGTTTGAAATTAAAATAACTAATATTCCAAAATAACTTAAAACCATTCGATTCGCATGAAAAATAAAGCCTGTGCGCATGTAGCTTGAGCGTAATATTGGCGTCACTATGAAGTTGCATATGGTACATACCACGTACTAGGGCCGATTTCGGTCCTTAAAATTTAACCACTTTACATAAGGCTGTTGATTTGTAAGTGCAAAGTAAAGGGTGTCCCAACAAGAACGCAAGATTTAAATTTTAAATAAAACACAGATATTTAAAAAAAATCGTGAAACTTTATTATATCGTAAAGTAGACAAAATGAGGTTATGTGTGGAACAACAAACCGGGCAGATGGCCGCCGCGGCTTTGCTGGCACACACGCGATCTTTTAATGAAATTTTCAATGGCCGTTTTGCATAAATGCTGCGGTATTTCATTAATGCAGCGTCCAATTTTCTCTTTTAAGGCTTGAGTCGTCGTCGGCTTATTCGCGTAAACCATCGACTTCAAAAAACCGCAAAGAAAAAAGTATAATTGTGTTAAATCGCACGACCTAGGCGGCCAATTCTGGTCTCCAAAACGCGAAATAACACGACCGGGAAATGACTGATGTAGCAATTGATTCGTTTCTCTGGCTGTATGACATGTGGCGCCGTCTTGTTGAAACCACATGCCCTCCACATTCATTTATTCAATTCTAGGCACGAAAAAACTGGTTATAATTACACGATACCGAACACCATTGACTGTTTGCGCTTGACCTGCGTTTGTACGACATCATCACGTACAGCTGCGACATTTTCGGTCGTCGAAGGCGCGTTGTTGTCTTTACATCACTAACAGACCCAATTTCGCGAAATTTATCCATTAATCTCTTTACAGTTGACTTTTTTGGAGCATTATTGTGACCCCAAATTGATCGCAAATTTGCGAACTGTAGCCGCAAAACTTTCAATATTTTGGTAAAACAATTTCACAATGAGAATGCGTTGTTCATTAGTGTAGCGCTCCATTTTTACTAACCTCGTACCTTCTACTAGCAAACAATAACAATTGTTCAAATCTCAAACAATGAAACTTCGAATGGCGCCAAATTTAAATCTTGCGTTCTTGTTTGGACATCCTTTAAATCAAAATGTTCACGTCTACAACAAAACGTATGTAGGTAAATTTGTGTTTAGCGCACAAGGGTGGTTACATTTTAAGGGTTATGTATGTATATATAAATTTTAAGTGCTGCTTATAAAAAAATATGTGTTACATTTGTAGCCGTTACTGCTTACTTAACAAAATGCAACCAACATGCTCGAAATTCTCCTGAAGTCATTATGTGTCTTTCCACATGTCAAAATAATATTGTTTGAAATGATGTTTCATTTGAGTTTACTAACAGTATATTTTGAGTGTAACATGTATCAAGAACTGTTGTGTCTACAGTAGGGATGCCCATCGGGATCGATTTTTGGAAATCCCGAGATTCAGGATCTTGTAATCTCGATCCCGAAAATTCCGGGATTTTCGGGATCCCGGGATTTTTCGGTATCACGGGATTTTCGAGATTTCGGGATTTAAATATTTTTCGTAAAATAAATTATTTTTTTAAATAAATATTACTTTAATAACAATTTAATGCATTTTAAAAGGTTTTATGTTCACAATTTATCATTGCACAATTGTCTTTAAAGTAAACAATTTTCTAATACGAGTATGAAATAAAAATCAAAAGAATTTTTCTCATCTATTTTTAAGTTAATTAATCACATTTGATGTTAGAGAATTTATAGTGAAAACAATAACTAAATATGAAAACTTTTTTTTTGTTTTCAATATAAATGTTTTTCTATTATCTAAACCAAAACGAATATACATTTCGGTGGACTTTTATCACTACCGCTCAAGTTGACTTACGAAAATTTTTAGATTCACTTTCATACAAATAAGTTGCAAAAACCATATTGTTTTGTTAAAAATATATCTACTAACGTTTATTTAATTGCGATTGACCAACAACAAGTATAACGGTTGTTACATATGTATGTATACCAAGCATTATCTAATTTTTTTTTTATCGATTTCGTTACGACAATAAGGCTGAACAAGTCGAAAAATTAAAAGAAATGTATACACTATTCTAATCAAATTTGATTAATTACGTCTAGAGATCACATTTTTATAGGCACATACATTAAAAGTTTGCCTGAGCACTTGAACAGTATTTTTGCTCTACTGAAAAATTTTAAATTCATACATAAGTTATTATATACATATGTATTCATACGTTCGCTAAGAGGAGTATGGTTTATTAGTGTTCTGGCCTTCTGCTCAGCAACTCGAATACAACTATAATTGAGTCGAACTCATTCAGTCGGTCGTTTTTGACTAAAACTTTTTATCAAATCCATGTAATTTAAATGGGTTTGATCTTAGGTTTGTATCAAAAACGACCTAAACGGTCTAATAAAAAACAAAATAATTTTGAACTGCAATGTAAAAAACATACATACACACTCGAGCAGTTTTTTAGAGAAAATACTCCGCATTATTCTGGAAATATTTCTCGCTTTTACGTCAACCCGACAACAAAAAGTTTTCACTTGACTTGTATTGTATTATACTCCAATAATAGTACTCAATTGTTACCGACAAGTAGAAAAGTGCTAATTTTTTTTTAGCGTTGAGTAGTCGACATACAGATAGTTATACACTGCAATTATGAATAAATTTCCGCAGGAAATTTCTCCCTTTTCCAATTAGATTTTTTTGTTTTCCCTATTATTTGCTACTGTTTGAAATTAATCCCCAGGAAAAATTTCTCGTGGAATTTAAATTATAATTGCCCTCATAATTATATATAGAATAAGACAGAATAAATTTGACAAACTTGAATTTTTCAAATGTTATTTCCCTCCCAAAGGTAATATGTTTCTTTTGTTTTCAAAATAATTCTAAAATGTACATATATTGTAGCACCTTTGATGAAAATAACCGTAAGAAAGTAGTTTATTTATTTTGCTCTTGTTGTTAATTTATAAGAAATATGTCACGAAAAGTCATTAAATTGTTAAAACTGTACGTATAAAATTGTATGGGACTTTTAAATATTATAAAAAATACCTTAAAATCAACGAAAATTTGAATTTATAAAGATTTCATACAAAAATTGCTAAGAAATCCCGAAAATGAAATCCCGGGATTGAATTTCACATATCCCGGGACTCGGGACTTACCAAATCCCGAAAATCCCGGGATTTCCGGGTTCGGGATTTCCCGTTTGGTATCCCTAGTCCACACACACTATCTTATTCTTTGGTAGTGTATGTGCCTCGTGAGTATCATACACAGCGTACGTGTGTTGATGTTAAAAAGTAACAGATTATACTCGCCTTGCAATGCTGTCAGCTTTTGAAATTTTGAACGCGGAAAAATATTAAGATAGTGCTTTTTTAATTAATTTTTTTTTCGTGGAAGTGGACTAAACTCAAAATTTCAAATATATTTTATTTCGAGCAATCCTGTCATTTAAAAACTTAAATTGAGCATTTCAAGATATTTGTTTGTATTATTAGAAGACTGATTCAAAGAATACGCGCTCTATCAAACTCTAACTTTAATATTTAATTTAATTAATGTAAAAAATTGTTTTGTCTAACAAGAGATAATCATTATGTCATCAGCATTCTAAATAGAGTCATAGGGAAATTTGTATTATAAAAAATATATGGAAAATGAATCACTTAACGCAATTGAGAAACATTTGAGTCCATTTTAGAGTTTTAGGAAGAATTAAAATCTTATATAGATTGAGTTGATATAAACCTGTTTTACAAACCAGTAAAAAGTTCGGTCACATCCATATTTATAGGCAGAAATAGAAAGAGATTTGGCTTTTATGTATTTCTTTAAATTTAAAACATATACCACAATATTTTTACACGCGTTTAACGCTTAACGGTCTGAAACGATAAAATTTGTTGTGTGAAAGGAATGAAATATCAAATGATGTAGATTTTCATATAAATATCAATGACGTGTACATAGCTTTTCTGTTTATAATAAAAACTATGTTATGATCAGATGATAACAATGTTAAAGAGGCTATTTATTGAAAAATTTTCATATAATATACATATTCAGACACATTCTTTTACATTTTGTATGGGTTTGAATGCTACATGAATAGTTGAAAAAATGCTTTTAAAAATATTATAGAATAATATGTAATATACACATATAATATATGTGTATGTCTGCCTATTTATATTGAAACAAAAAAAAACACTCAAATTTGTTTTTGTTTTCAATAAAAATACACAATCGAGAATTTTTACATGCCTTCTATAAACAGGCAGTTAAATTGTGTTCAAATTACATATATATATGTTTTTTTCTTGTGGAATATCACTTTTACATGGTACATGTAGTCTGAAAATCTTTAAATAATTGCATGTGATATTTTCCAGTACAAACATCAATTTTGAATATAGAGAGTCTGACATCTGCTGGTTTTAAAGAAATCAAGTCCTTGTTTCAATAAGAACTTGCTTATTGTTATAGAAAAGTAATATGAAGTTTTTACAGCATTATTTATAAAAATTATTAAGGTTTTATTAAGGATTTTTAAAACAAATTTTCATACAAAATTTTTTTTATTAAGCCTCAATAATTTTTATAAATAAGGCTGTCACTCTTTATTAATTTTTAATAATTTGTATGTTAAATGAATTTTGTTTTCGTATAGGAACTGTGATATTTTTTGAAATGAAAATTTGGTATGTTTGTTTTTTAATATACATATGTATATGTTCTTTAGTATATGATTTTCTTTTTTTATATATAAGATTAGTTTTAATAAATAAATATTCATAAAACAAATTTAAAGTTTATTAAAGATTTATTTGACATATTTCTATGGGAAATTTGTCAAATAAACCTTAAATGTTTTTTATGAATACGGCATATTATATTTGGTACCTTTTTATTTAACTCAAGTGTTTTTTGTGGTTGCATTGCTTTTTGAAATCTAAATGTTGACAACATTGTCCCCCATTATAGAAAATGGAGAGTGTGGCACCGCCAGTGCTGTCAGATGTAGATATTCGTTACTAAAGGCGACGATAAGACTTCGTTTTTAACGATGAAAATTTTGAAGTATCTTTTGGCAATTTGCTTAGCAATATTTTAATTCCTTGGCGATATTTTCAACTATATCCATATATGCGATTTCAATAACATGGGTTAGTGCTAAAAATATAGCAAATTTTGCGAGGAAGTTTTTCTAGAACATAAAATAATTAATTCAAAATAGAGTTATTTTCTATACAGTATGTTTACCAGTGAGGATGTAAATAATTAGCTGAATATAATGACTAGTACAATAATTTGTACTTAAATTTATGAAATGAAATTACTGAACTTAAGCCCGAATAAGAAATTATTTCTGATTAAAATTCACTACAGTTCAACTAAATCTAAAAAATGTCTCATCTAAAAAATGTCTCATTTATTCTTAAGTAAATGTTAATTGTATGCTATCACGAGACTTAAATATTTATTTTGATCCCGATGTTCAAGTTTAATTTTTCTTATTAAGATTCATCTTTTGGTATAAGTAATTTTTATTATGTTTTATACGACAGTATTTTTATGTTATAATAAGCTAACGTATGTCATATAAATTAACTTTTGTTAATGTAAAAACTTATTTTATTTCAATTTAACAATATTTGTTATATAAAAACGTACATTTTTTAGCTTATATATAATATTATATTGGCGATATTCGACATAGTGTCCTGCACAAGACTATTTATAAGACCTTTCAAGACATGAGAGATTTTTTCCAATGCTTTACTACAGCGAAATATTCTAAAAGAATCGCTAAACAACACTGTTGGCAGGACAAACCACCGAATAAAATTACTTGCTAACAGTGTTGCTTAGCGATTCTTTTAGAATATATCGCTGTAGTAAAGCATTTGAAAAAATTTCTCATGCCTTGAAAGGTCTTATAAATAGTTTTGTGCAGGACACTAATTCGACAACTAATTTACCGAAGAGGCTACAAATAAATCTGACATCACTGGCTAGCATTGATCAGGAATGATATGCATATGTATTATGGTGATCGATTATTCGACTTTTTCCAGAAACCGGGTTTCGAATAGTTCGAATATTTGAAATTATGAAAAACCCGGTTTCGGTTTATACAATTCAGGAAAAACCGGACAACCGGTTTTTTTAAGTAAGAAAATTATTATACAAAAGTTTTGATTTTAAATTGCTTTATAAAAAAGGGTTAACAGTTCATGTAAATACTATAAAACAATACAAAAATTAAAGGTAAAACATAAAAATTAACTTCATATACTTATGTACATATAGTACATAAATGTTTATATATAATATACAGTCGAGGAATAAACTCTACATACAACCATCATTTTTTGGGTTTTGTGGAAACTTGGGAAGAAATACAAAAAATTAAATATACCAATATTTAGGTTGCTTATTAATATGTTTATACAAATAATAAAAAAAATAATTATAGCACCTACAGTAGCAAAAATATTAAAAATACATAGAAAAAAATACAGGCATAAAATACATTAAAAAAATACGTGCAAAATGTTTGATGTCGTCAACTTGTTTGAAAATTCTGTGATTTCCGGTACTAAGTAGAGCTGCAAAACTATCGATAGTCGCTCCACTCGATAGTTTCGATAGTTTTATGTTTTTATGTTTTTTACCTATGACAATCAGAATGAATAAAATCAATTTATACCATGTAAATCGTATGGGAAATTGAAAAGTGCGATGCGCACCATCTCACCATTAATATTATGAGCTGATATTTTAACAGGCCTATTTTTTTACCTAAAATAAAGTTTGAAACCTGGTTCTGAGAAAAACCAAGGATTTTTTTTGAGAAAAACCTAATGTACATCTATACATAGTAAATAGTTTTTGTTAATTCATTGACACATACCTACATATTTATAGGCATGTACATATACATAAATACATAAAAATTCTTTCGATTTGTATGCTAATTACAAACACAGAATTCATTTTATTTCGATTCTAATTACAATTACTGGAGTTAAAGTAACAAATTGATGGACTCGATATCGACCAAAATCCTACATTTCCACATAAATTTTAATCAAGTGTTTTTATATTTCGTCTATACGGAATGATTTAATTTAGGCAGTTATATCAAAGAGTACAAAAAAAAATTTTAATTGAAATCTTTATCCTGTAAATAAAATTACTTTGTTTCTGAAGTTTAGTTTTATGGATTATATAAGCTTACGAGTTCTACTTTATTTTTCCAAAATTATTATATCAAATATCCCATTACTTAATTCTTTAATTTGCTTTTGTCTTGAGCTTAAATTATTTTCCTACTCATATTCTACTTATAATTGAACAAAATCGAAATATTGCTTTATTGTATTTAGTGTTTTTTTGAAGGCAGAGTGTTTTTTGCTCTGAAAAAGTTGGCTTACTGTTCGTGTGGCAATTTTTTATTTATATTCACACATTCATACATAGATATCATACGCAAGCATATTGTTACGTAAAAATATTCCTACAGGGTTAAAGCAAAGAACTATCTGGAAGTATTTAACTAAAGCACTAAACGTACACACATATTTACGTTCCAAATACTATAGCAACAACAATAATTGTATACATACCCTGAAGGAAATGTCGATGGCGAAAATGTACTGAGTCGCTTTTGACTTTGTCACCAGTACTACTCTACAATTATTCCCCATACAATACTTTATGCTATAGACATTTAGCATGTGCTTGTCATTGAAAATCTACTAGTAACACTAAAACAATTGACTAGATAGTGAATTCATAGTTCTTATGGGAACATGGAGACATACCAACCAGAAATTTACTGGTACATTTCTATACCTTAATTTATGTATATTGACAAGTTGATTCAAAATTCACCAGAAATACACCACATCTGTTTTCTCTCTTTATTTTATACTGACGAATAAAAGAGAAATTGTAGACAATGTAACTACTACTAGAGTTTTAGTGTTGATATAGGGACACTTGGCCCCAGTCTTACTGCAGGGTAGCTGCAGACACACACACATACAAATAAAAGTGCGAGCACTGTACTACCAGTAGCAAACCGCATTGCCAACATAAGAGTCGTTACTTTGAAATTCAAAAATAACGACCAATCGAATTATCTACAAACGCCTAGAAGCAGCAACATGATTTTTCCCGATTGTGCTAGAGGACTGTTTGAACATCTGGCTACCAATAGTAAATGACAATACAGATGTCATCATGCATAGATGCCATTACTAAGTACAGACATGTTATTACGCCGATTCATGTACTATAAAAAGTGGCAGCATGTGCGAGAATAGGGAGTACTAATCAGAAAGTAGTCAAGTTGATATCGTTGAGGCAGTGCTAATCAGAAAGTAGTCAAGTTAAGACCTCGTTGAAAGTGGATAATAACGATAAGAAGTAGTTAAGTAAAGACAAGTTGTAGTTTGCTTCGTTAAGAATAAAAGGAAATACAATAGCAAATAAAAATTGTGTATTATTTATTTTTATTTTTGAGCAATCAAAAGAACTCACACGTTTAATAAAATTTAAACGTAACAATATACATACTAGGCTTTAGCACATGGGTGAACATCATGTAGCAAATTTTTGCAAATCGAATTCACACGTATTCTTATTCTCTTTCATTTAGTCTTATCCGAGATAAATTTTTGCTTATCTTTTTACTCATTTTTCGCAAACCCACTGCGAGAAATTTATTGTGTATGCTGTTTATGTTAAAAAATGCTTTTGCTTATGTGAAAATTAAAAATTATTTTCTCTTACAAATTGCTCTTTAGTAGTTTTAAACTCAGAATTTAAGTGAATAATAATGTTTATTTATTACTTTTTGTTGAAACGGTTTTCTAGAAAAAAAATTCTTTCATAAAAAAATCATAAAAGAATTACTTTTATGAATTGTTTCTGCCTGTGTGTTAATTTTTTTCGCTCACTTACACAACCTTAAATTTATCTTGGTCACCCATGCTTTAGCATAAGTACGTATTACAAATACTACAAGACATCTCTTTTTTTCGTCGATTTGCTTTATGGCATAGTTTATGCTACCATCACTTAATAAATACAAAGGAATGTTCTCTTATAAAAAACAAGTATAATAAGACTTGTGTTTGTACCAAATAAGAAAAGCAAATTTGAGTGGCATACCAACAAAGTTGACATACCAACAAAGCAAATAAAGAATATTTGAATGATTTAGGCCCAATAATCGACTTCTCAATTAAGTGTCATTTAGCTAATAGCCACTTAATTTTAAGTTGCATTTATTGCAGTTTCATTTTTCAGTCGTAAAATTAAATGAAGACTTAAATACTATGAAAGTGTGGTAGCACTGTGAAATGTTGATAGTTCTAAAAGAAAACAGATGTTTAATGTAAATAAGAAAGTTAGGTTATCAACATGTAAAAAATTAAAATTGCATAAAAACACATTTTATGAAACCAAAAGAGCATCAGAACGCATTTTTCTATTTATTTATTCCATGATATGATACTACGCATTGTATATGTTATATATTTATGAAAATTAAGCGAAATTCTTTTTAATACGACCACATGATGTTTATGTACATGTTTTCAATAAACACACCCAAGCACAATAACATATGGTATGCTCGTACGACTTAAGTGTGATTTAAATAGGCAATGTTGGGCATTTAAATGGCTCTCAACTTTATACTGAAAAAATGAATTCGGTACTTAAGGGGCACTTAAAGATAAATGACACATAATTGAGAACTCAATTATTGGGCCTTAGTATAATAGTGTTTTCACACTGAAAGTTAAAACCTGGTTTTAACGTTAAAACAACACCTAATTTTGCATTCACACTGCAAGTTTGTTAAATTCAGGTTTTAACTCACAGGCTGTCTAATAACTTTCCTAAAAAATAAAATAAATCTCCTGCAGAAATGCGTGTATTTGTTGTTGCATTTTTTCTGCTTTTTAATAACACTTGTTGGACATACGGTTCAACTGTTTTTGTTTGTATGAAAAACTCGGAAATTTTACAATGCATTGTAAAATAGAAATTATTTTATATTTTGTAAATAAAATTTTTTTAAATTATGGAACTTCTTATACAGAATGAAGATGTGCTTGGAAATAAAGTTATTATATATAAAAATGCACAAATACATTATAAGATAAACCTTTTTTAATAGGCAGATGAATATCAGTCATATTGTCTATTTTCACTTTCCAGAGTTCAATGCAAATATTTTCTTTGTTTTCCTTCCAAAAAAACTCTTTTTCCCATAATTTTTTGATTATTGTTGCTGCTGCATCCATTTTTAAGTTGAAAATCTTTCAAGGGCCATCTATGGTTATTCACTGGCATAAACATTAACAGCTAATGTCGGTCATTTCAACTTGGCGGCACTGAATTTATCACATCGAAAACAAGGTTGCATTTCTTAAAACCAACTTAAAACCAATTCAAAAATGGTTTTAATTTGGTTTTAACAAAAAAAATTTCTATGGTAAAACCAGGTTTTAACAGTTGTTTTTAATGTTAAAACCAACTTTAATTAAAACCATGTCAGTGTGAAAACACTATAATACTCGAGTTTTTTGTATTTTATTTATTTTATTTGTACGTTTATTAAAGTTAATGTTTTTGCCCAATAACTTATTTTTACTTTATATTATTAACATATTGATAGAGGTTACACATAAAAATAAAATTTAAAAATAAAAATTAAGAAAATTTCTTCAAAAAAATATCAAAAAGACTTATTAATATTATTTAAAAAGAAATAAAAGAAGGAAAAATTTGTAATTAAAAATTAATATAATGAAGAAATAAAATAATTAAAAATTTAACGGTTAAATAAAATAATAATGCATACATATATACATGCCAAGGTTAGAAACCAAAACAAATAACGGTATCGGTATTGATACCGGTACAATTATTTTAAAAATTTCGGTATCGGTAACGGTAACGGTATTTTTTTTTTTATTTCGGTATCGGTATTACCGGTACATACCGTTATCGAGTTTAAAATACCGGTATACCGCTATTACTGTGAAGTTTATTAATTCATACAGTGTATATAGCAAAAAAACCTCTTTTTATTAAGTTAAAAGTAAGCAATTTTACATAAAGTCTTTAGTAAACAGTAACATAAAAAAACTAAGTTTTATATCTTGCAAAGATTATTTACACAAGTGTAGTGTAAACTTGTATGTTTGTATAAACATACATACATTCATAAGTATGTTTAGATCAGAGCTGTCCACAGAGAGAAAACCGAGAGTAATGTATAAGCATATGTGTATTAATTTCTATAAAAAGCCGTTTGATTTTCGGCACTCTGACGCTTCTCTGGGCAGCCTGGTTATAAACGCTTGTACTATTGTTTTTCAAACGGGATTTCCCGGAAAATATGCGGGAATTCCCGGGATTTTTTGATATTATGACAACTTGATGAGTGTCGTTATTCATTTTATGAATGCGATGGCGCAATAATAAGGTCATGGCACTAGCACAATAGCTAAAACTTTACAACAATTAAGGCCGAGTTTACATCTGGCACACATGTGCTCTGAGACTAAGAGGCCTTTATTTGCAATAAGCAGAACGCGACGTTCAAAATTTAATTCTACAATTTTTTTTTTTTTTTGTAATGCATGTATTTATTTATTGTATCTTCATATATGAACTAACAATAAGTATTCAAATCTTAAATCTATAAAAAAAATGATTAGGCCCGACCAGTGTCGGACATAAGCTTAGTGGTAGTTATAAATAATACATTAGTAGTGATAATGAAAAAAAAAAGGGGGGGGAAGTATTTTCAAGTAGTCCAATCTGGAGTGTTAGGTATAAGAGCCCGTGTGTCCCTCTTTTTTAAGCGGATGTGTCCAGTAAAGTTCAAAATATTACGAGCAAGCGGATTAGGATGTGATTCGAGTTTTGTTAAATGTTTGCCTGCGTATTTTGCAATTTCTTCAGTCACTAGTGGCATATTTAAATCACGATGTATAATAGAATTTTGGATGTACCATGGAGCCGATGTTATTAACCGTAAAATTTTGTTTTGCTTTGGTTGGATTCTCTCGACATTGGAAGCTGAAGCAGTGCCCCATAACTGAATTCCGTAGCGCCATATTGGCTTCAAAAGCGACTTGTATAATAAAAGTTTGCAGTCTAGGCTGAGTGTTGAGTTTCTGCCAATCAACCAATATATTTGAGTTAACTTAAGTTTCATCTGAGTTAACTTAGAGTCAATATGATGCTTCCATGTAAGTCTTCGATCAAGGTGTATACCAAGGTATTTCACTTGGGAATGTTGAGGAATATTTTGATTGTTGATTCGAATGGGGGAGCAAGTATCTCTTCTTAGGGTGAATGTTATATGGACACACTTTTGTTCATTGACTTTAATTCTCCATAAGTTCAACCATATTTCCAGCTGAGTGATATGTTCCTGGAGATTGCGGGATGCCTCATAAGGATTTTTGTGCACACTCATACAGGCTGTATCATCGGCAAAAGTAGAAATATGGATATTATTGCTCACAGGCATATCACAAGTATATATTAAATACAAGACAGGACCCAGAATACTACCCTGTGGCACACCAGAAGATATAGATTCGGGCACACTCGTGAACTCTCCTTCCACAACAGTGAACTTCCTATCAATAATATAACTTTCCAAAAGCTTTTAAATGTTTATTGGCAAATATGTCTTCAATTTTAAAACTAGGCCTTCGTGCCGTACTTTATCAAACGCCTGAGAAACATCAATAAAGAGAGCAGAACAATACTTCTTTTCTTCAAATGTTCTTCTTACAACTTGGACCAGTCTATGCGTTTATTCAATCGTGCTGTGCTGACTTCTAAAGCCAAATTGATGGTCCGGGATGCACCCGTCATCAGTTAAAATTTTGGACAATTTAGTCATGAGCAGCTTTTCGAAAAGCTTTGAGATTGTAGATAGTAAGCTTATAGGCCTATATGACTCAGTCTTGGTAAGATCTTTGTTCGCCTTTGGAATCATTTTGATCTTGGCCAGTTTCCAGTTATGTGGAAAATACTGCATTCTTAAAATAGCATTAAAAGTAAATAGCGGGATTCTTATTGCAATATGAGGCAAGTTCATGAGCATTTTGTTAGTAATGCCATCAATACCTGGAGCTTTCTTCGGGTTGATTTCAGCAATTACTTTTCGTACTTCACGTATCTTAAACCTTAAGGGACGAGGGGGTAGAGAAGCTACACTCGGTAAATCAGCAGCACCCGTACATGAATTGGGAGTGAATACAGATTTTAAATGCTCAGAAAATAAGTTACCTTTCTCACTATCACTTCTTGCCCAGCCCCCGGTCGCAGTACGCAATGGTGATTTAAGATCAACGGGTCGTTTAAGATTTCTAGTAGCGCGCCATAAAGAGTAATTAGATGCGGATGTTACATCAAGACCTTCTAAATACTTTTCCAGTCGTGCAGTTTTTTCCGACGATAACAGCTCTTTGAGTCATTTAGTACATTCTTTAAGTCTGATTTTATTTAGGGGTGATCTTTGTTGTTGCCATTCTCTTCTAGCTCTCCTTTTTTCACATACAAGACGTTCAATTTCCGTAGAATAAATGCTGTTAAAGCCGGTCTGCGGATAGGAGGTAGTGACGTGTTCAGCAGCTTGTTTAATATTTTCGTTAAGATTGGCAATGTTAAATTCAATATCATCGCATGATCTAAGCTCAATGTTTTCTACGCAGTGACTACTAAGATATTTTTTGTATGCCAGCCAGTTGATTCCATTAATCATCTTCACATATGAGTTAGTTAAATCACTCCTTAGTGGATTGAAAATTGTAACTATTGTTGGAGAGTGATCGGAGGACAGATCTAGAGAGGCCTCTACATGAATTAAGTCCCTATGAATATTTTTCAAATCTATAACATCTGGAATTTTTCTTACGTCCGTAGGCCAGTAAGTAGGCTCCCCACTCGAAATGACATCTAAGTCCATTTTTGAAATTGTATTGAACAAGGCTCGACTTCTAGGTGTAACAAGACGCGACCCCCAGTACGTATGTTTTGCATTATAGTCACCAGCTGCCACGAAACAAGATCTCATACTGATCCTCGGTAACTACAATTGATACAAGTAAAAACAGAAATGTGCAAGGAAATAAAAGAAATATAACAAAATAGTTTCAGATTCTCTTTGGTAAAAATAACAATTCTAATAATTCTTATTCTGTACTTGTGATGCACGAATATTCGTAGTAGAATTGCCGAATATTCGGCCATTCTTATATATTCGTATTCGTATTCGTCAAATTCAGGCGAATACGAATATTTTTCCAAAAAATTAAATAAATAAATGCAGAAATCCTAAACCAAATTTAAATAAATTGATAAAAATATTAGTTTGTACGAATCCCTTGAATTTATATTATTATTATTAATATTATTTATTGACGATCATTGAAATTTTTGGGTAGTTTCATTAACTTTAAAGTGCGCCAAGAGGAGTATGAAGTTCTTTTTCATAACAATATTTTAATATTTCATATTGCAGGCGTAAATAGAACCCTAATTTAATGTCTATAAATTTCACATTAAATACCCGTTTTCGTATTCGCAAATATCGTTTCAAATATTCGTATTCGCGAATATCAAAAATTGACATTCGTTGCATTACTGTTCTGTACTAAAGTCCTATTTTCAAAGAAATAGTTTGTAATATTTATTTGATAATATATTTTTTTAAGTGCTTTTAGGCTTGTGTGTATTGTTTGGCCTTCAAGAGTTTTTCGTCCGTATAATCTTGCGGTTTTTCTGCTTTCTCGGGAAATGAAAAAGTCCGGGAAAAGAAAAACTCTAGTTTATACATATGTATTTGATTATGGTGTGCTTACACTTTGTTGTCGATAAAAAGTAGTAAAAATAGAGCTGAATAAGAACGTCCAAGGGGGCAAATTTTGTTTCTGTAATTAATTTCAAAAAAAGTTAATTGAAATTAAGTTTTGTAATTTTTCTTTACGGAAATCGGTATACCGGTACGTACCGGTATAGACATAAACGGTATTGTCGATACCGGTATTTTCTAACCGAAATGCGTTTCGGTATCGGTATTGATACCGGTACCTAATTTTAACGGTATTTGAATCGGTATCGGTATTTTTACGATACCGTTTGTCAACCTTGATACATACATATGTACATAGTTGAGAAAAACAAATACGTTAAGTATATTCGATAACACTTAGACTGTACCAGCAAAATTTTGTTTTGCTTTACTTTACTTATGTTTTACAAGTGTGAGTAATATAAATTCTTGGGACGTATAAAGAGAGTACAATTTTGTATTTGTGTTTTTTTCTCTTTGCATTTGCTTGCTTTGTCCATCATTTGCATTTGAGTTACGCTGAGAATGTTTAAAAAAGCAAATGTACTTAATTTCAAATACACTCAATGATATGCCCTAATACATACTCAGTGGGAAAAGGTAATGAATAGTATAAGGTAATGCACATCATGTATAATTTTTCATTTCTGAATTGATTACTGTTAACACAGAACATGTCCTAGGAAAGTAATGAATTATTTTAATTGTGTTTGATCAAATTACCCTATCGTTTCTAAGGGATGCATTGTTTTGCTTTGGAAAATAATACTGTATGTAATTAATGCCTACTTTTCCAGCTGGGTACATACGTATCATATGCACGTATATACATACATACACATAAGCATACATACTTACATACATTCGACTCATTCAAAATTTTGTTTTTGAAGGCATCCCTATATTTTCTTCTTATTTATCCTTTTTTTACTATTCATAACTTAATTAAATTTATTTATATTAAACTCACATCTATGTTTTTGTGGTTTGTTTTTATTTGTTCAAACCCATACATACACATATACATATTTTCTTTTGGTAGCTGGTTGAGCTAAACTGCCGATAAACTGCGATAAAAGTCAGAGAAGATACCAATTTTAAGTGCTTCGCAAGTAGATTCATATTGAATCTACTTGATTCGCTCTCATAATTTTGTATGGCGAAGCAAGTTAATTCGGTCATGATTGGGGTGTGAAGCATGAATAGAGAGCGAAACACGTATAGTGTAAACCAAGAATGATAAAATAAAGATTACGCCTTGCGCATGATTTACCGTTTGATGACGTAGTAGTCCCCGCGAAAAGGTTACCAAGTCTGTATCACATGTGCAATTTATAATTTCTTGCAAAAAATTTATGTATTTTGTTGTAGTTGGCAGCCCTGTGATTAATTTACTCTGAGAGATCTCCAAGAAAAAAATTACATGTTGTTGTTTAAAGGCTGCAAAACTAAGAAAAATAAAAAACAAAATAAAAATAAAGAGATAAGAAAAAGAGAATATATGAAATGTGAGTTTGTGTGCGTGTTATAGTTCTTCAGTTGAATTTTACTAGCCAATGAGAACACAGGCTGAGTGACGTCAGAATTCCATCATGCGCAGAAATGTTTTTTTATTCTTGCGCGCTGGCGTAATCTTTATTTTATCACTCTTGGTGTAAACCATGGCTGTCCATTTCACCCAATGGTAAACTACAAGATTACGCCAGTGCAAAAAAATAGTAGACGTGTGACGTCACTCACGCTGCGTTTAAAGCTATTTTGACTGCAGGATTGCCAACCGCTATACAAGTACTGGTTTTACTAAATTCGGTGAAGAAAATTGGACATATAATAATCCCACTTTTTTTACTTTTGCAGTTACTTACGAACAAGAAGACAATATTGTTTTTGTTGTAGGTCTTTACCATTTTTTTAATATTATCCGTAATTAGACAATTGATTTTTAACCGATATACAAAGTCTTAAAATGCTTATTTTTGTAGTTTTTTTTGCATATTTTCTCCCAAGACAATATTCAACAAAAAAGGTCATCTGAAAGAGTTTTTCAAGCGGCACCCAATGGTGCATTAAACTTTACCATTCATAACATCAGCAATATGTTAAAAATTAAGATTTTTTAAGCGTTTTTATAGCAGAGCATATTCTCACAAAAGTGCAACCACTTCTTAATACAGACTTATAGCCTTTTCACACTCACTAACATCTTTGGGAAATGCGTGGAATATGTTGAAAATTGAAAAAACCTCTTCACATACAACATCTTTCATCTGTCATGTATTATAATACTATTTTTACGAGTTTGAGCAATTAAAAATTAAATAATAAAATGAGATTTTTAAGATTCAGCAGAAATTTATTTAATTGCTGCTCTCCAGGAGCAGAAACAATTAATGCTACAATATGCATAATTAGTAGAAATTATGCTAGCGGACGATGATCACAAAGAAGTGTTAAATAATTTATGCGCAATGATAGACATTTGCAACTCCTTTTTTATAATTTATATCGATTTGGAAAAATATATACAAGACTTTATTATACACATTTGCACATATATATATATATATATATATATATATATATATATAATAAAATCTTGGAGTAGTTACGAATCTTTCTGTGGGAAGGATATTACAAAAGGTAGCCCTGAATATATGTATGTACATATGTACATGCATATCTAGATATACATACATACATATATATGTCTGTATACATGTTTATAGTATGTATGCATGAATGTATATAGTTGTATACATTTTTTCTAGTGATGCTAAAATAGTCGAAAGATGTTGAATGGAGCAAAGTGAGATAGGAACATCTTTTGAAGATGTTGAAAGACGTTGAACATTTAGCCCTGTATAATTCTTATGGGAAGATGTTATCATCTTGTCAAATTGATGAAAGATGTGAGTATGTGTGAAAAGGCTTTTACATATGTACATTCACACATATTTTTATGAATGTTTGTATACATATAAATATGTCATTCCTTTTGTAATTTGTATAATGTACCTGTTAGAAGGGGTGTTATGCCAACAAAATATTAGTACCGTTCACACTGAATTTGCTATTTGCTTACTTGGTAAAATTATGTACCATTTTTGATGTTTTAAAATTTTACTTTCTAATATTTTAAACAAAAATATTATTAAAAAAATACTCAGTGCTATCATGAATAAAATTCCGCGTGAAATTTTTCACGGGGAACAATTCAACTAATAGCAAACAATAGGGAAAACAAAAAATTCTAATTGGAAAAGGGAGAAATTTCACGCGGAATTTTATTCATGATAGCCCTGATTACTAAATAAACAAATAACAAAATTCAGTGTGAACTATATTAGAAAATAGCTATTTAAAAATATATCATAGTTGGAGTCTTTAGTTTTGGTATGTTTCGGTTTGGTGCTATGTATTAACACAGAATATATTAAATAACTAATAAAATTCAAAATTAAGCGCTTTGCTAAGATTAATAAAACAAGTTTAATTTCCAAAATGAAAAGAAACTCTCAATAACAAATAAGAAAAATTTTTGTAGAGAAAATAAAATAATAGAATAGAATTTGTTTTTTGCTATTTCTTTGTTTAAATTTCTTAGTTTCCCATACTTATGCTTTAAGTCTTTCCTTTGATTTTTCCCAGCCTTTATGGCAACTCTTACAATAAACGTGTGACGTCACGTCTAACGGCAAACTCTCTGATTGGCGTAATCTTGTAGTTTTTCTGTTGTGCTTTAATTAAACACAGGTTCTTTCTGGAGTATATTAAAAGGATTTATTAAAAACTGTTTAAGCTAACAACTAGTATGATTATTTTACAAATTTACAATTTTAAACCTGGAGGGTCCCGTGGGAATCGCAGGTATGAGTCTAACTTTTAACTGCTAAAATACAAGACAAAAACTCTTTAATTAAAACTGCACTATTTATACAAAACTTAATCTTAATTTAATATACTTCAACATTAATATTATGTTTAACAGCTATTATTATTATGCTAACTTGCTAAACTATTTAATGTTATTAAGCTTTTGACCCAATTACGAAATATCGCTATTGCACAATTTGTCAACGCAAAGAATTTATCAAGCAACCAAGTAACTGAACTGGTTGCTGCTGCGTTAACAAATTAGTGCGATGTACGGATACGAGGGTTGTTTAATTCTGATTCACAACATCCCTCCCCCCTCGGAGGAAGAAAATATCTAGTTATAGATATTTTCCAAGCATACTAATTGGATCGACTGCTTTTACATGTGTTAAAATCTTAAACGTACATAATTGATCTTATGCTATCAACAATACTTTTTGTGCGTTTTGTTTCAAAAACAATTTTTTTGTCTTTTGTTATACATAAATATAATATAATTTATATATATATTTTTCATTTAATATTAATTTAAAGCTAAATATTTTACCATATCAATATATTAATTTTTCTTAAAGATGCATAATTATGTATTTTGCCTTTGCAATTTCATTAGTTACCAACTTTTGTTTTCGGAATATTTACTGTTTATCATTATTACTATTTTTATTATTTTTTCAAAATAAAATTTTTGAATATAAATGGTCATCAAATTTAAAGTATGTTAACATAAAGTTGTTGAACTTAAAAATAATAAACAAACAAAAAATGACAACAGGTGTGCACATATGTATACGTACATATATACGGCATGTAGGTCGAATAAATGCGTCATCAGCACTTTTATACTTCAGGTTGTTGACGTGCGCATTCACCAACTCATACCAGAGGTCCAAGTCGTGCGGCTCACAGCCGGCGGCGCGAAGCCGCCGACATTATTTTTGAGCTCGAGCCGCCGCCGAATTAGACGGCTCACATCGGCTAATAATTGCAGCCGATTAACAAGTGAAAGTCGACTAATATTTCCAGCCGATTAATATTTTCCAGCACTTCCAAAATTTGCTGATACAGAATGCAAATAATTTTGTACTAAGCTTTGTTATATAATATATTAAGATATTTTTGGAGAGCGAATAATTTCTCGAAATTCGGAAATTATTTGGCCAGCGCTATCGCCAGATTTGACAGCACCCGACTATTTTCTTTGGGGTTTTTTGAAGGAGCGAGTGTATGTGAACAAGCCAGAGACAATCCTTGAACTCAAGACAAACATTGTTGCAGAAATTCGAACGCTACAGCCACAAGTTTTAAAAGATGTTATGGAAAATGCTCTAAAAAGAGCCCATCAGTGCGAAGCTGAAAACGGTGGTCATTTAAGAGACATGATTTTTCATACTTAGTGTAAAAAAATTTCCATTTTGTATATTATATAATCTGAAAGAAAAAATAAAAAAAAGTTAATAAACAAAAAAGTTATTAAACTTTTACACCTATTATTATTCTTCCTTATTGTTGTTGTCATTGTTACAGCTGTTGTAATCGTGTAGCAATTGGTTTTGAATTGTTACATGGTTGCCAGGCTACTGACCGCGCTGGTATTCTGGCGTAAGCACCGACTAGGGCTCGCCGTCTTGGGGGGATCCTTGTCAGTCAACCTGTTCAGTAGCTAAAATCAACAATAAACAAAATAAAAATAAAAAAAATACCAGCCTTTTGGTGCCAGCTGTTCGACACAAAATGAAATTAAGGAAAATTATGAGGCCCGAAACAAATATACGAATCCATCCGCTCGCTTGCCATCAAACCCTCTGGTAGGTGGAACACCAGCAAATTGCCCTCCCCTTAGAGATCTCCAGACCTCTCCGTGACATGCCCCGAATTATTAGGCATGTCCCTAATTTCCGTTCGCAGCCCTCCCCTTTCCTTTACTTACCGCCCATTCTGTTTTCTTGTGTGCTCATACTGTTAGAGCGATTTAAACCCGTATACTTTTTCTTTTAAAAACGTTATAAAGCATATTGCTTCCTTCTTTTATTCTAAAGTATATAATTATGTATATGTTATTGTAACAAGTTTAGCAAAAAAAAAAAAATATTTTAATATGAAAATATGAATAAAAAAAAGGTATTTTCTTCTGCACTTAAGAGCAATTACCCTTTCAACAAAAACTTCTACCTACCAACCTAGGGTGAGCTCAACCTAATCTACGGTGGAGAAATATACCCAAAAGGAGGTAAAAACTTTTCAACTAAAAGAAATTTAATTGCTTTCCTACATTCATATATAAAAACGAATATATATATATATATATATATATATATATATATATATATATATATATATACTTAATGCACTACAAAAAAACTTTAATAATAAAAAAATTCTTTCAATCATATAAGAAAAAAATTATAAATATATAAATTATAAGATTATATAAAAAAAATCTGATCAGTCATTCCACGGCTACCTGGCGCTTTGTCCACGGCGTCCGGAGACGGATACCAGTTCCCTCGTTGGATTCAGCGTGTTGCAGGTGGAAATTTTTTGTCTTCATTTTTGACCTTCAATTTTAGTTTTTGCCTTTTAATTTTAGTTTTTGACTTTTAATTTTAGTTTTTGAGTTTTAATTTTAGTTTTTGAGTTTTGATGTTAGTTTCTGACTTTAAATCTTAGTTTTCTAGTGTGACGAGTTTTAAGTTGCATTCTTTTCATTAGCTTTAAGATTTCAACTTCTAGTTTTTTTTTTCTTCACCAGTTTCAAGTTTTAGCTTTCATTTATTTTCACTAGTGCCAGGATTTTTTACGAACAATACGAGTATTGCAATATCTTATTTAATTGTTCTTGTTTTATAAAAGAAATTAGGGCCACTGGTCACTATTTTAGCACATTATACGTGCAAAACATCATGTATATTTCTTGTATTCTATTTAATTCTTTTACTTTCACAAATTTTAGTTTTCTTTTTTTCTGTTAAAATAAAAATTATATTTTTAAGTTTTAGTTTTCACTAATTTTAATTCTTTTTTATATTTTATTTTATTTTTATTTTTTTTATTCAAGTTTTAATTTTCCACCAGCTGCATCTCTCTTCACTCCAACTCCCTTTTCGAATTTTAATTTGAATCTTAACCCGTACATTCCGTACGCTTGCCTTTTTATACCTCCTCCACCGATCCTATGTCCCCCGTTAACCATCGGTTCTTTTCCACGTCAGCGTCAGAAACCTCCGTTTTCTTCCAGCAAATTCTTTTCTTTTCTCCAAAAACTTATTTTTTTCTCATCCTTTTTTTTTCTTTCTTGTCAGTTTTCTTTTTTTTTCTATTTATCTTCCCCCCTATTTTCATAACAGCTGTTTGCTCAAGGTTGCCACTCAAGCAACTGCCTTATCGGCTATAGGGTGCACGTGGCAAAACTCAACCATTTCATGGTCCATTCATGGATCTGAAATGGAAGGGCAATACAAACAGAAAGAAATATATAAAGTAGTTTTCGGGCATTTTGGCTAATTGTTTGTAAATTATAAAAAAAAACATGCTGGCATCTCCATTTTTCATATTCACTACCCTTGGTGTAGCTACGGCCATTGACTATATACTGCAATTCTGCGTTTAAACGACTGGTGTCCACCCTGTTCTTTCACTAATGCTTTAGTACTGTCAGATTCCATTGGATTTGTGGATAGTTCTTTAATTCCCATATAGATTTTGATACAACGCCTGCACTTGCAGTTTCGGTCATACTCCTTGGGGGAAAATCAAAGCTTAACGAAAGATTGGCTGTCAAAAGGGCTTGGGTTGAATTTCGTCAATGCAATAATCTTGTGTGATCTACCAGTAGTGCCATCAGTGGGGATTAACAAATTAAAATAAAATTGTTTATATCATTTGGTGTGTGTTTGGAGTAAAAAAAACTAAGTAAAGTGTTAATACATACACTACTTCATTATAATACTTTTATTTACTTTTATTATTATTAAAAGTTGTATATATTTTTAAAGCAATCCTTCCCTTTTTTTATTATAACAAATATAAATTTTGTTTATGTAGTATTTTAAGTTCATTTAACCAATGGTTCATTATAAAAATATATTTAATGTAAATTCTGCTTATGTTGTATTCTAAGTTCATTAACCAGGTTTTGTTTACAAATTAATAAGTTTCATATTGCAATCAGTCATTTACCTTTAAGAATAGTATTGCAATAATTTATAAAATGCAAAGTCAGGCTTTATGAGAATTGCTGAATATGTACATTGCTAGTAATTTTAATGTAGACATAAGAAAATAAAATTGTATAAAAGACTGGCAAAAATAAAGAAATTATGGCAAACAAAAATTAACTTTCTTGATTGCTTAACTGGTTTTAGTGCTTCAACTAAAACTTAAATTTAAATCACATTAGCACATGGTGTTTCCACCTGGGCTAAAAACAAAATAAAAACAATATAAAACAAAACAAATTTATACACTCTGAGCTCCAAAGGAAACGTTTGGTGCTCAACCATTTACACACAGTTGTCAACACAACATTTGGTGACCACCCGACGGTCCTGTAGTAAGGTACAGGATTCCAACAACAGAAAACATATTTCAACACAATAGTCCTGTAGCAAGGTACAGGATTCCATCAACAGAAGACATAATCCAACACGACAGTCCTATCACAAGGTACAGGATTGCGTCATCAGAATACACATTTCAACTCGAAGGTCCTGTAGCAAGTTACAGGTTTCCATCATCAGACATTTCAACCCAACGGTCCTGAAGCTAGATCATTCTAGTGACCCAAACAATCCTGAAAACAGAAACAGGAAGCACAGCAAAACACGAAGCATCGTAAAAAATATCGTTCCTTGTACATAAGCAATGGAATCGTTTGAAGACCTGGTAGCAGCCCAACAGACCACGGCGGAGCAAATAGAGGCAATAATCCGCAATTTCAAAAAAGACTCTTCTACAAGAAAAACTTCAGAGTACTTCTTGGAGCGTCTACAGCGGCTTGACAAGGCATGGCTAGAATTTGAGACCACTGACAACAAAATAAGGTGCCTCTCAAATCTACCATTACAACACAATTATTTTACAGACCAATATTTACGTATTTCGGACGATACACTCAAATACAAAGAGCTGTTTGAGTCAGAAAGTAAAAAAGTGAAGAAACCAACACCATCAATGAGACAATTAGAAGGAGCAAGCAGTGGTATGCAGGAAAAAACACAACCTGATGATATCACAAGCAAAGTTCTTCGCAATCAGCGGGCATTGACGAGAGCATTAAGACGAACTATTGATGAAGTCAGGGCAGAGGGAAATCAACAGGTAGCATATTATCAAGGCAAATTATCGCTCATTAATAAATACATGCATGAGTTCTCTACAAACAACGATACGTTATGGCAATTAACTAATGAAGAACAAATAGACGGCTACACATTGGATGATTTTTACGAAATGCAAGCTGAGGTGCACAGCATTCAATGTGAGCTGGAGCACTGTGTGAATAATATCAGCGAAAACAACCCACGTAGCACTGAGCATTGTCAACCCCATCTACCAAAAATTCAGATTCCGAAATTCAGCGGCAGTTATCTACAATGGGTAGCCTTTAAAGATCTTTATACCCAGCTAATCCATAACGCATCAATGAGCGAAGTTGAGAAAATGTTTTACTTAACTACACATCTAGCAGACGAACCAAAAGCACTAGTAAAACATTTGCCAGTTACAACAGCAAATTATGAAATTGCATGGAACATTTTGGTTGATAGGTACGATAACAAAAGGCTCATTGTGACAACGCTACTTAACAACTTGCTTTCTCATCCGCAAATGAAAACCGAAACGGCACAACCGCTAAAAAATATACATGATGTCACTAAAGAATGCATCCATGGTTTAAGCGCACAAGGACTGCCAGTGGACAGTTGGGACGCCATAATTGTTCACATTTTGTTGAAAAAACTCGATCAATCAACTCAAACTGTATTTGAACAATCACTAGAAAACAACAAGAAACTCGTAAGTCTAAAAGATCTGCTTAGATTTATAGAACACCGTTTCCAAGCATAGGAAACACGCGGAAGGTCTTACGAATCTGGTGGGGGGGAAGGATAGAGCCAAACTTATAACTGCAGCTACATCAACCCCAAACTGTAAAGTATGTGGAATGCCTGGGCATCCCATATACTACTGTGAAAGGTTCCTAAAAATGTCCCCAGCTGGGAGATTACTATGGACACAAAAAAAGAAGCTTTGTGTCAACTGCTTTAAATCAGATCATGCTGCCAAGGCATGCACGTCACGGTCTTGCTCAAAGTGCACAAAAAGACACAACACATTGTTGCACTTAGAATTAGCGAGAGGAAACCCTTCAGCAACATCGGCAGAAGGAACACAAAAACCAGCGTCTGTATCAAATGAAAATAAACCAATCGTAGCTACAACAAACAAACAGCTCATCGACAATACTTACGTATTACTAGCCACTGCAAGAGTAAAGGCAGTTGGAGCCAATGGTGACACATGCACATTTCGAGCTTTATTAGATTCTGGATCACAAGTCAATCTGGTTACAACCCGCGTACTGAATAAACTATCATTGAATTCCTCAAACTCTTCATTGCGCATTGAAGGAATTGGCCGTAAAGTTCAAAACGTATCCCAACGAATCAATATAGAACTACATGCATATTCAGGCAGCTATGCCACCAGAATCGAAGCATTTGTTCTTCCAACTATTGTACCACCTCAGCCTACAAATTCTTTCGACACGTCAGATTGGAATCTCCCTGAAAATATTAAATTAGCTGATCCATGTTTCAATCAAATGGATAAAATTGACATATTGCTCGGAGCTGAATTTTACCATGAATTGATGCGCCCACAACAAATAAAGATCAACCAAAAACTACCTATTCTGCAAAACACAGCATTGGGTTGGATCGTCACGGGTAAATTACAAAAAGGAAACGACAACTCGGTAACTTGTGCAGTGTTTACCCCAGAAGAGCAAACAACAAACCAGCTTATTGAAAAATTCTGGAAGCTTGAAGATACGAATAATGCAGAACGAGCACTATCTTTGGCTGAGAAACGATGTGAGGATCATTTTGCACAAAACGTTAAAAGAAACGAGGATGGGAGATTCATTGTGCGCCTACCATTCGCAGAAAATCCATCCATTCTCGGAAGTTCCAAAACAGTGGCATTCAATCGGTTTTTAGCATTGGAAAAACGATTAAACCTTAATCCTGAGCTTAGAACAGGATACAACAAATTCATGCAGGAGTACGAAGACTTGGGACACATGGAAGAAATACAAGAGGACGACATTCCTAATTTACATTACGTCATGCCGCACCACTGCCTACTGAAACCTGACAGCTCAACCACAAAACTAAGAGTAGTTTTTGACGCATCAGCTAAGACATCCAGCGGTTCCTCTTTGAATGACATAATACATGCCGGACCAATCGTACAAAGTGAGCTGTTTTCGGTACTGTTGCGATTTAGGATGCACAGAATTGTCTTCACTGCAGACATAGAGAAAATGTACCGGCAAATTCAAATCGATGACACGGACCAGATGTTCCAGCTCATCATATGGAGATACAACAAGCATCAAGACATCAAATATTATCGTCTAAAAACTGTAACATATGGCACCTCCTCTGCACCCTACCTGGCAACTAAATGCCTTCAACATTTAGCTATTCAAAACGCGACAAAATATCCACAAGGTGCGTCAATTTTACGTGATGATTTTTATGTGGATGATTGCCTCACCGGAGCTGATTCTATAAGCACAGCATTAGAGTCACAACGACAACTAAGCTTAATCCCAAGAGAAGCTGGTTTTAAGCTGCGGAAGTGGTGTTCAAATCATCCTCAGTTATTGAGTGGAATTGCACCTGAAGACCAGGAAATCAACTTGGATTTAGACGAGAATTCAGATTGCTCAATTAAAACACTCGGATTAATATGGCTCCCAAAGTCTGATCAATTATGTGGAAGGTCACAAAAACCAACGGCCACAAAGGTAACAAAAAGAATAGTCAGTTCAGAACTAGCCAAGATATTTGATCCTCTAGGGATTTTTGGGCCGGTAGTTGTACGAGCCAAGATATTTTTGCAAGAGCTGTGGCAGTTACCAATTTCATGGGATGACGAGTTACCCATGAATCTTCAGAAAGAATGGAATAAATTTCGCACAAATATAGAAACCCTAAACAAAATAAAGATAGAGAGATTCGTATTACAACACGGAAACCCACTCACCACAGAAATTCATACGTTTGTCGATGCATCTGAACGAGCTTATGGCACAGCAATCTACATTCGTTCAACATATAAAGACAAAACTGTTGTAACCAGATTGCTATGTTCCAAGTCCAGAGTAGCACCCATCAAAAGGCAAACGTTGCCTCGCTTGGAATTATGCGCGGCGGTATTAGGTGTTGAACTAACAAATAGGGTAAAAGAAGATCTTCGTCTACAAAATACTGCAAATTTTTTTTGGTCGGACTCAAAAATTGTTCTTGCTTGGATAAACTCGTCAGCAGCATCCTTCCACACCTTTGTAGCAAACAGGATAACAAAAATTCAAGGCCTAAGCGATTCACATCAATGGCGACACGTCAGTTCTAAAGAAAATCCAGCCGACGCAATATCTCGAGGAATAGCACCAGAAAACCTATCACAACATTCAATGTGGTTTTATGGTCCTTTATTTCTCTCGGGACAAAGGAGTGAATGGACAACCTCAACTTCACAAGCAATTGAGACACCTTGCAATGAAGAACGTAAAATGACAAAGCATGTTCTAACAGTAGCCGCTTTGCATCAAAATTATGCAGACATTATAAATCGGATAAACCACCGAAACTCATTTAAAACTCTTCAACACACAATCGGTTATGTGTTGAGATTTATTAGAAATTCCAAAATTACAAATATTTATCGCTCAAACAAAAGGGAGCTCGATGCATTCGAATTAGAAGAAGCTCTGAACATTATCATCAAGATCATCCAAGCAGCAGAGTTTGGGGAAGAACTGGAAAGGCTATCACATCAAGCACCTGTACATAAAACAAGTCCCTTGGCCTCGTTAACCCATTCATGGATGAACATCAGATAATGCGCGTGGGCGGTCGTCTGGAGCAGTCAACATTATCGTTCAAGGCAAAACATCCTGCAATTTTAACATATAATCATCCTATAACAAAATTATTAATGCTCAAGCTACACGAAGAGAACCGTCATTGTGGCCCACAGTCATTGTTAGCAGCATCCAGGTCACAGTTCTGGATTACGAACGGGAAATCACTGGCACGAAGTACCGTCCACAAATGCATACGATGCACTAAGGCTAGGCCGGTGCTTTTCAAACAATTAATGGGAAATCTTCCGGCAGATAGAGTGACCCCAGCACGTCCTTTCATAACCACAGGAGTGGATTATTTTGGCCCAATTTGGATTCATCACAAAATCAGGGGTAAAAGGCCAGACAAGGCCTATATTGCAGTATTTTGTTGCTTCGCGACTAAGGCCATTCACATGGAAGTCGTATCAAATCTGTCTACAGAAGCATTCATAGGTGCACTACGACGTTTCATCAGCAGAAGAGGCCACTGTCAGACTTTGTATTGCGACAATGCTACTAACTTCGTAGGAGCAAACAATAAAATTACTGAATTAAAAGAATCAATATATTCTCAATCAGCGCAAGAGAAGATTACACGAGTATGCAGCAATCAGTCAATAAATTTTAAATTCATTCCACCAAGAGCCCCTCACTTCGGTGGACTTTGGGAAGCGGCTGTCAAATCCGCCAAACACCTTTTACTGAGAAGTGTGTCAGCTGCATCACTTACATATGAAGAATTGGAAACAATAGTAGTTGAAATAGAAGCAATCTTGAATTCACGGCCACTAGTCCCTCTCTCATCAAGCTACGATGATCTTCAAGCTCTGTCTCCAGGTCATTTTTTAGTAGGGGAACCTTTGACATCAGCAGTAGATGTAAATGCCCAACCCCCAAGCATATCGTTAGATGCAAGATGGAAAATAACTTCAGAAATCAAACGCAAATTCTGGAAGGAATGGACTCAAAACTATTTACATGAGCTACAGCAAAGGGGAAAATGGAAGTCTCCTTCACCGAACGTCATTGAAGGCATGCTTGTTATCCTTAAGGAAGATAATACTCCAGTGCTGCAATGCCCATTGGGCAGAATCAACCGCATTTACAAGGGAGATGATGGACTTATAAGGGTATGCGACGTCAAAACAGCAAAGGGAATTTTTAAGAGGCCAATACACAGACTGGCACCTTTGTTCAACGACTCCCTTACAGAACATTCCGGATATGACAACTCGAACTTACAAAAGAGGCAAAGTTCATCAGAAAATGATGCTATACAACCAAAACGAAAGGTAGTGTCATATGCCTCATTGGGAGTCTTTAATATACTTTTTGTTTCACTACTTCTGTTACCGATAATAGTGGCCTCCCCAATCAATGTTACAGAATTTTCTTCCGATCCAGGATTGTATTTCGAAGGCATGGGCTCCACAAAATTGATGACAGCTACCTGGAAATTCATTATATACTATGATTTAACACCAATTTGGGATAGAAACAAAGTTTTGGAAGTTGGTATAACATCATTTTCAAGACTCTGCAAGCAATCGGTAGCCTTTGAATCATGTGAGATGCTTTCCATACAACTTCAACATACTTGGGACAAGCTTATTCAAGAATCAGACCTTTTAATTTCAAAAAGGCACCGGAGAGCTGCACTTGATGTTGTGGGGAATATGGCCCATGCTCTATTTGGAGTCCTGGACTCAGATTATGCAGAACAAATGGCTCAAACTATAACTAACGTAAAGCAAAATGAAGAGTATCTACATCTGTTATTAAAAAACCAAACTTCAGTAATAGATTCTACCATTAACATTCTTAAGCAAAGCGAGAACAATACTAAGGTGCACTTTTCAGAACTTAAGAAAACCATCTATCAAGATCTAAATAAAGTTCAAAATGAGAATTCAAATCTACGACAAGTTCAAAATCTAATGTCTCTGGCAATTCAATTAAATACACTTGCCTCAGATTTGCAAAGAATTGAAACAGAGCTGGTCGCTGCCCTCACGCATACGAACCACGGAAATATAAGCCCACTTATCCTTACACCAAAACAATTAAGATCGGAGATTGCTAAAATTAAAGGACACCTTCCCATGAGCCGTACATTACCAGTTGAAGACACCGACTTGCTAGAACTATACAAAATTATGAATGTTAAGGGCACAGTAACTAACACAAATGTAATTTTCGTTATTGAGTTACCATTGGTGGACCAAGGAAAATTTGAACTTTACAAGGTCATTGCAATACCCACACAAATAAACAATACGACCATTGGCATAACAACCGACATTGAATATCTTGCTGTTAATGACCACCGCGATGAATACTTGGCGCTAAACATACTTCAATTCAATAAATGTACTGCAGTCATAGTCGACATATACATATGTCCAGCATTGCAAATACAAATGGCAAAAGATTCCGGCAGTTATTCTTGTGAAATTGCTCTCTTCAACAACAAAACATCCCCTGATTGTAATTTTGGCTATATCCAGAACAATATCTCTTTTATTCCTTTGCACAACGTAAACCAATGGCTGTATGCAACAACAACTCCTATAGAGCTAACTGCAGTCTGCGGCAATGATATCATCCATATACATGTCAAGACTTCTGGTATAATGAGCATGAACTCAGCTTGTATAATAAAAGGAAAATTTCTTACAATTCGTGGACACGAAACTAGTGTCACTACTTTGCGCAACTAATATGCAACATTTGGTAATATCACCTCAATAGGAAAACCCTCTGAAGTTAAGAAAATATTAGAGCCAAATCTCGTCTTGGATACCAAATTAGATCAGCTTACCGATATTCAAAAACAACTAAGGCACATTAAGAATTCTTCACTTGATATACATCAGCCAGCAATTCAACACCCGAACGTAGGCTTCTTTGCTCTACTTCTATCGCTACTCATAATCCTAACACTTACTGCCTGGCAATGGCGAGTCAAATGCAACAAAACCGCCTCAATCAACTTAACACCGGCACCGCCAATGCCAACACCACGTCATCCAATTTCTGAAGTTTAGCTCTACAGGTTTTCGCTGACTGCTCAACGCGGCGGAGAATGTTAATACATACACTACTTCATTATAATACTTTTATTTACTTTTATTATTATTAAAAGTTGTATATATTTTTAAAGCAATCCTTCCCTTTTTTTATTATGACAAATATAAATTTTGTTTATGTAGTATTTTAAGTTCATTTAACCAATGGTTCATTATAAAAATATATTTAATGTAAATTCTGCTTATGTTGTATTCTAAGTTCATTAACCAGGTTTTGTTTACAAATTAATAAGTTTCATATTGCAATCAGTCATTTACCTTTAAGAATAGTATTGCAATAATTTATAAAATGCAAAGTCAGGCTTTATGAGAATTGCTGAATATGTACATTGCTAGTAATTTTAATGTAGACATAAGAAAATAAAATTGTATAAAAGACTGGCAAAAATAAAGAAATTATGGCAAACAAAAATTAACTTTCTTGATTGCTTAACTGGTTTTAGTGCTTCAACTAAAACTTAAATTTAAATCACATTAGCACATGGTGTTTCCACCTGGGCTAAAAACAAAATAAAAACAATATAAAACAAAACAAATTTATACACTCTGAGCTCCAAAGGAAACCTTTGGTGCTCAACCATTTACACACAGTTGTCAACACAACATAAAGAGTAAATAAAATATGCGTATGAACATTGTGTTTGCCAATTTTTTTTTTCATATGTAGGTAGAATTGATCAGCGATCATTTACATGAGGTATGCATACAAATTAATTTCTTATGCTCGCTTATTTAATTGTCGTAAATTAAAAAAAACTTTTCTTTTTCTTTCAGGGCTTTCAGGACCGTTAGATGTTAACAATTTACCAAAGAAAAAGGTAAGAAGAATTAATTTCCTTTTTGGTATTGTTTTGTGTTATTTTTGCCACAGATCGATAAGTCGTTATTGATAAATGTACACCGCCGTCGGTCATTTACTAGTTATCGCCGTCGTTAATTTTAGTCGCCGTGTAATTAAAAAGAAGGAAGTCGGCCGGTGGCACGGTAGTAAGCCGCATTTACAATCAATCGATTTATTTGAATTTTTAAATTATTTATTAAAATGCATAAAAAAAAAATCTTGAGTCATAAAGATATAAAAGGGGTATGTGCCAACGAAATGAAAGAAAATAAATTGTGTTAATACCAATTGATGTGCGAAAAAAAAACTAGATTCAAATTACTTTAAAAAAACACACAAAAGGGAATTCAAACGTAAAGTTTGACTCAATTTTTGAATTTATTGATGTTTCTTTCCAAAAGAAAAGCCCACGGAAATATTGATAACATAAAAAAAATCTATTTACATATTCTTCAAATAGAATTTATATTGCGATCATATAAAAAAAAAACAAAAATTTGAGACAAACATTTTAATAAAAAATTACTTTGGCGTTTTGTTTAACAAAGCATAAAAGAAATACAACTAATATCAACTTCTCTTTACAGATTAGAAGCTAATCATGAAGCTTAGCAAAATAGAGGCCCTCGGACGAAGGTAAGTGGAAGGCTAAATTAAATTGAGTTTTATTCTTTTTCTTCCCTTACTAATGATTTTTATGTTTGTGTAGGTATAACAATTTGTTTCAACTATAAATATACATAGAAGCATAATATGACTGCTGCGTTGGAGCAACTATCGTGAGTGTTTGTGGTAAGTCTTAAAGCTTAAGATATTTGTGTTTGTATATATATTTATGTGTATTTTTGCAACTACGATGCGTTAAATTAGAGTCTTTTCTTTTTACGGAATTTGAAATTCTTTTCTTTTTCTTTCGCGAAGAGTAAAAGCAATAAAGAAAAAAAATTAAAATTAAATTAAAAATTGTGAAAGTTTTTGGTTAATAGTATCTAAACAAACTGTCCGATACAAGAGTTTAGTGAACATTGTTCAGTTGTGAGAGACAAACTTCGCCTCTCAGCCCCTAAAGTATTCAAACTAAAAGGGTTTTGATTCCTTTGTCGGCCCTAAGCGTTTTTAGTTACAACTTAGCGGAAGTTGTTCAATTATTTACGCAAATTCTTTCTGTAGGTATAAAAAAAACTTATTGGCGTATTGAGATGTTAAATGGGTGAATTTAAGAAAAACTTGCTGCCATTTATAATCTTTTGCTTTTGTTTATGTGAGACTTGAGTAACCTTTAATCGGTACCAGTTATAGCATCAATGAATAAATACGTATGTAAAAAAAAGATATTGTTATTGCCAATAGATTGACTTAGATTGTCCCAATGGGTTATCACTGATTGTTCACAATAAGTGATTTCTAAAATTGAAAACTTTTGCTTTAACTCGCCGTAAGAATGGTATCAAACGAATGCTATTGCTCCAGGTGACTAACAACTTTTAGCTCTTAATAGCATAGTTCTCCAGAGTGATTATAGGGCTGCACCAATGGAGCGATAACGATTACACTATGTAGTCAGCCTAGAAACGTAGGCTTAGGTTAAAAGCAAATTAGTTAATTTATTCGTTGTGTACGATAGATATTCACCTATTGGCATAACGAAAAAGAAATAAATATATATATTTATAAATATATACATAAATGTATGCACGCATTTATATTAATTAAATACAAACTGGTATTGTAAAAAAAAGTCCATAATATACAAAAGCAAACTTATAAGTTTAAAATAAATTAACATGAAACGTATTGGCTGGTACGATTTGGAAACGTTGGGACTAAAACCACCAAGGATATTAGAGCCTATGGCTTTAAGTCCTTGGCGTGAAATACCCCCAACGATTTCCCTTGCAGATCTTCTATCTCGTACAAACTATTACCAATTGGACGTACTATTCTGCATTTCAGAAACTTTTGTCCTAATTTCGCGTTATATCCAGCTTTAAAGTCGCTTTGTTGGAAATTGCGTCTATAGACTTCATGCCCTGAAATGAATTTGACTTGTCTACATCGCGTGTTGTAACTTTTAGCCCCTTTTTCATACGCTTTATGTAGGCTTACTCTAATTTTTCCTCGAACGCTTTCCATATATATGGATTTAGGTACAATATTAATTTCGGGATCGTTCAGCATTTCTAATTTTCGCGCAAGCCTATATACGCTGCCATGGCCTATCATGTTTGTTCCAAACAAGGCAAAATAGGGTGTCACTCCTATCGAGCTATGTACAGACGATCGCAGTGAGTATTCGACTTCGGATAAGTATTTATCCCAGTTCGATTGAACATCTTTTACGTATGATCTGATCGATGACAAAATAGATTGGTTCACCCTTTCCGACGCATTGGCTTGGGGTGAATACAATCCCGTTTTCATGTGCGTTATGCCAAAATGTTGCAAGGCATTTGCGAAATCTTTACTGATGAATTGTTTTCCATTGTCAGAAACTATAGTTTCTGGTGTTCCGAACTTATGGAAAACTTCTGTAATTAGGAACTTTATTATTTGTTTGCTACTGGCTTTATTTAAGGCCTTCAATAAGACAAATTTAGCTAGATGATCTAAAACAATAAATATGTAGCAGTTGTCTGCTTTAGACCGAGGGTAAGGACCCAAAAAATCTACATATAAACGTTGAAATGGGCGTTCTGTTAACGCTTCATTCCCCATTGGCGGACGTAAAGTGGTATTGCACGACTTAGATTATTTACAAATCTGGCAGTTTTTAACAAAAGCTCGGACTTGGGCATTTTGATTGGGCCAATAAAAATATTCTCTCACCCTTTTGAGTGTTTTAATAAATCCTCCATGGGCGGCTTGCGGTGGCTCATGTGCATTTCGAACTATATTTTCTGTTAGCTCTGGTGGAATCCAAAGCTTCCACGCAAAATCTTCATTGAGAGAAATCCCATCATACGGTATCGTTTGTTTGTAAACGAGGTTGTCTATGACCGTGATGTCAGGTAATTGGTCAGAGTTTTGTGTAACTTTGGCAATTAAGTCCACATAGCAATCGGTTTTAAAAGCGTCCGATTCCATATCAACCAAACTACCAAAATGTGCTGAAACCTCCTCCATGTCGTATCTGGATAAGGTATCTGGTACTTTATTATTCGGTCCAGGGCGATGTTCTATTCCAAATGCGTAGGCTTGCAAATGGAGACTCCAACGCGCAAGTTGGCCACTCAGGTCCTTATGAGACATCAGCCATTTAAGACTACTGTGGTCAGTAATCACAGTAAATGGCAACAGTTCAATATAAGGCCTGAATTTTTTGATAGCAAGCACCACGGCCAAGCATTCCCTCTCAGTTACTGAATAATTCTTTTGAGCGTTTGTCAGCTTATGACAGAAGAAAGCTATGGGGTGCTCCCCTTCGTCGTCATGCTTTTGAAAAAGAACTGCGCCTATACCTATATCAGACGCATCGCATTGGACAAAAAAGTGTTTGTCGAAATCTGGGTGTGTAAGCACGGGGCTAGTAGTGAGTGCTATTTTCAAGTGGTCAAATGCATTTTTGGCTTCTTCGGTAAAGTTGAAGACTTTTCCCTTTTTCAGCGTATTGAAAATTGGAGCAGAAATTGTGGCGTAGTTAGGAATGAACCGACGATACCAACCGGTGGCTCCCATAAAACTTCTCACCTGTTTCGCAGTTTTTGGATAGGTGTATTTTAAAATCGTATTCACCTTTTCAGGTTCGGGTCTAAGTTGGCCTTTTCCTACTATGTAGCCTAAATATCTAAGTTCTTTAAAACAAAACTTAGATTTAGATACGTTTATTGTCTAACCCGCTTGTTCCAATTGTATTGCTACCAGCTCTAGCATCTTCAGGTGCGTCATGAAGTCTGGAGACACCACCAAAAGATCATCCAGATAGACAAAAACTCTATCACGAAGTGCAGCTGGTATCACCTTATCCATTAAACGGCATAGCCTTTGAGCTGCGTTGCACAATCCAAAAGGCATGACCGTAAAATGGTAGAGTGGTCTACCTGGCACCGTGAAGGCAGTTTTTTCTCTACTGGATGCCTCTAGTGGTATCTGCCAAAAGGCATCCTTCAAGTCGACGCTGGAGATAAAATACGTATCTCCCAACCTGCTGAGGAGACCTTCAATGTGCGGAAGAGGGTAGGCATCCTTGACCGTGAGAGCATTGAGTTTACGTGCGTCCAGGCACAGCCTGTTTTTCTCGCCTTTGCAGACGAGAGTGACAGGGTGGCTCCAAGGGCTTTCGCTCTCCTCAATGACCCCAAGGTCAAGCATCCTATCCAGCTCCGCGTACATTAACTTCTGCACTGCCGGGGAGACCGGATAATGTCTATCCTTCATTGGAGTAGCCTCACGGGTATCAATAGAATGGATTTCCAAGTGAGTTTGACCTAAACCTCGCTTTGTGTAGCAGGGAAACCTAGAAACCACCTCCTTTAATTGTCGCTGCTGTTCAGGTGATAGTTCATGGGTTTCCACCATGCTGTTAGCGTCTTTTCCTTCCTCCTCTAAATTCACTCCATTGCTGGACAAACTACTAATTGAAGCGAATAATCCAAACGTTCGCATAAAATCAACACCTAAAAATAGTGGTCGATTTAGTGTTGGTACTAAATAAAAGACAACTTCTCGCGTTATTTTGTTAAACGTGATATTTACCTTAATAAATCCTAACATTTTGTGTGGGCTGCCATCAGCGGTCTTAATGTAGGAGAAATATTTATGTATTTGCATACCTTCCTTCTGTACTGTCTCCATACAGTTATTCCCTAGGCATGTAACTGTGGCCCCACTATCCAGGAGACCTTCCACTTCAGTGGATTTTAGCGTACAGCCGCGTATAACCCTTCATAAAATGCTGCTGCCATTATCTCTTTTCTGCGCAGTTTCCTGCGCTTGTAACGCTGTCTAGCCTTTCTAATCTTGTTCGAAACTTCCCCAAAAATTCTTTCCCTTGCTTAATTGTATTCTGTAATCCGTACGTGCAGGGGTTTAATGCATCGAACCTTTTATTTTACCGCTTCAATCGGTTTTCTATTTCGGTTTTCTAATATAATGATGTTATTCATAGGCTCGATGGTGGGTGTGGTTTTGTTCACTGGGCTTGCGTTTGAATCGAACAAGCCGCCCCAGTGCTGGACTGGTTCGATGTTCGGTTTCCCTGACATTTAGGGCATTGCGGTGTTACTACGTTGTCCCTTCCACACTTATAGCAAAAAATTCGGCGCGTAGGCGAGGGACAATCGGTAAACCCATGACCTACACGCTTACAATTCCAGCATGTATACCTGGTACTGCTCGATAACGCTTCAATGTTACTAGTATTTTCAGCTAGCTCCTCAAAATCTAGCTCATGAACTCTGGGTGCATTGAATTGCCTAGCATTATATTGCATCCTCTGACTCGATACTAAACTTTCGGCTCGCTTGGCCTGTTGACAAAAATCATTAAGATTTGCTATTCGCATTGAAAACAATAATTGTGACAAAGAAGGTTTAAGATTTCCCCTCATTATTTCGACGAGCTCTTGTTCCGAATAAGGCGTCCGCTGTTGGTTCCTTAGACTCAAAACCGCATTGAAAAAATCTTCAAAAGACTCTTGTGTCCCTTGCCGACGATCCATAATTTTCTTTTGGATCTGTAACTCATTTTCATAGCGCCTATATTGGTTTAGAAAGGCATTTACTAAATCGTCCCAGGTTTGAAAAGGATTTAATTTTTTCAGATTCCAATACCACTCTAACGGTTGCCCTTCAAGTAGTGAATGGAAACTGCGCTTCACCTCTACAATCGAAACATTGTAGTCTTCCCTTAAGGTTTCTAGTCTAAAAATGAAATCCTCTGCACTTATCGTCTTAGAAGTTCCATCGAACTTAATACCCCATTTAGACAAGTCAGCCTTTCCATATGACGGATTATTAATTCCTCCAGTCCTATTAAACGACATATTAAAATGTCCAGGCGATGGTTGCCCATTCAGTCTTGTTGGCTGTTGTTGTTGTTGTCCGATACTTGCTTGTGAAACTGGCGGGACTGATCGGGAATCAGGTACTGGTCTTTGATTCAAATTAGGTAAGTTACCAAAATTTCCTTGAGTATTATACTCCTGATTTTCTGGTCTATATAACGGTGCCGTCGTGGCTGCTAATAGTTCTTGATCGCTTTGTACTGGTACCTGTCTACTTGTAGCTTGATTAATAGCTGGTCCTATTGCTTGGCGTACAGCCTGTGCTATCCCCTGTTGCATTTCCACTTGGAGCTGCAGCATTTGCCTTGAGAATTCTTCCCTAATGAATCCCGCAATATTTCCCCCTACACTACTATTCAACCCATATTGTGTGGGTTGTTCAACCGGTCTATTCCTCGCTGTAATATTGCTGTATTCTGGAGAAGGGATACTGCCTACCGAATTACTACCACCATTGTTCGTATTGTCTGTGACACTTTGTGCCATAGCTGCACTTTGCTGCACTGCCGGTGTTATATTTGGCTCTGCCAGATTATTGTTTGCGTTGATGTCTGCCACAACGCTTATAGAGGCACTTGGTTGTATTGTTACGTTACCTGTAGTCTGTGGTATGTCTTTCCTATTCATTATTAAGCTGACGTCGATTCCTTCTGCTATTAATTGATTTCGTACGGAACGAGTTAATACCATCAGTCTCCTCTCTAAGTGTAATTTTAGTTTTCTAATATTCCTGATTTATAAATAAGGAGTAGTATTTGAATATTAAACGTTAACGAAAATATAAAAAAAATCAAAATCCCTAAAAGCGATTTATATGTATATATATATATATATATATATATATATATATATATATATATATATATATATATATATATATAAATATATATATATATATATATATATATATATATATATATATATATATAAAGGGTGTTTTTTATTGAGGTATAGAACTTTAAGTTGGCATCACTTTTTTAACTGGCGGCCATTTTGTCAGCTGTCAAGTGATTAATATTTAGTTTGGTTTGCCATTTCATCATGAACAGGTTGACAAAAGACCAACGCTTGCAAATCGTGCAAATTTATTTCGAAAATAATGGTTCAGTTCGCGAAGTTTACCGCAAGCTCCGTCCATTTTATGGTCGACATAATCGTCCATCAGAGCAATTAATTCGGTTAACCATGGATCGTTTTCACACTACGTTTACTCTATGTGATAATACGCATCCGCAGAGACGTCGAACAGTGCGCACCGAAGAAACAATTGCCGCTGTAGAGCAAAGTGTTGAAGAGGACCCGAATGAATCGATTCGCTACCGTGCACAGCAATTGGAGCCGACTAACCGACTATTTTGTTCCCGAATTGGATGGCATGAATGTGGATGAGTTGTGGTTCCAACAAGACGGCGCTACATGCCACACAGCGCACGTCACAATCGATTTATTGAAGGAAACATTCGATGAGCGCATAATTTCGCGGAATGGACCTGTCAATTGGCCACCAAGATCGTGTGATTTGACACCATTGGATTATTTTCTTTGGGGATATGTGAAGTCGCTCGTCTACGCCAACAAACCACAAACGTTAGGGGACTTGGAAGCCAACATTCGTGGCGTTATTGCCAACATACGGCCCCATATGCTCGAAAAAGTGGTTGAAAGTTGGACCTGTAGAATTGGCTTTATTCGAGCCAGCCGCGGCGGCCACATGCCCGAAATCATATTTAAACATTAATGGCATAAAATTATCCTTCCAATAAAGCCAAATTGATGGACATTAAAACGATTTTCTTGTGTTTTGTTTCAATTCAAAGTTCTATACCCCTGAAAAAAACACCCTATATATATATATATACATATATATATAGATCTATATTTATTCCAATCGATCTATATATTTGAGCTCTAATTCATCAGCTCTACTTTATGATCTATCCTTATATGTTAATTGATTAATAATATAATAATTAATATTCTGTTTTTATTAATATTTTGGTGGTTGATTACTGTCCACCCAACAAAAAATTCGTTTTTTTTTGTAATAATTAGAAAAATTCAATTTATTTGTATCTGTTAAATAATTAATAGTATGTAATTTTCAACTAGCGATACACAAAATGTTTTATGTATAATTAGTTTATAAGTTTTACCCTGAAAAAATTTAAATTATGTTATTTGTATATGTATATATATATATATATATATATATATTTCAATACAATTTTAGGCGGTAAAATTCAGGAAAAGGAAGGTTGCTAAAGAAACAATTTTTTTTTCTTTTTACTTAGGTTTGATAACAAGCTTATTGCGTTAAAACTATTTTCGTTGGCTATATGGGTTCCACAAGACAAACATATCTAAATAAAAGTATGTAAAAGTGGTTCACACAGTTAAGTAATTATTTTCTCCTTTTTTTCATACTGCAACTGGACACCTGACTTCCTCAATGGTGTTTCAAGGACTAGTAAAAAAAAATGGTAATATTTTCACTTCATGGCCTTTAAGTTATTGAATTCCTCATGAAGATTAGCTATCAATGTGTTTTATAACTATTATTTGAACTACTTGTAGTATTTCCTCCCCTTCGAGCAATTAAATTATAAGTCCCTGGTTATGGCTTAATTATTTAAGCCCCGAAGTGAAAGAAATTAAAAAAAAAATATCTAACAGTCACATACGTCGCTACGCGATCCAAGCCACTAGGCCTTGTGTATCGGGACTTACGTATGGATGATAGTTATATATACTATCAAAAAAAAAATTCTGTTGATAATGGGAAAATCACTTACGCTCGGTAAATGTTGCAACGTGTTAAGAACTCTTAAACACTTAACCGGACAAACACTTAACGGGCATACTTAGCTATGGAAGAATTTGTCTCGTATTTGCTTCGGGCCCCACGTTGGCTGCCATTATTATTATTCTTCCTTATTGTTGTTGTCATTGTTACAGCTGTTGTAATCGTGTAGCAATTCGTTTTGAATTGTTGCATGGTTGCCAGGCTACTGACCGCGCTGGTATTCTGGCGTTAGCACCGGCTAGGGCTCGCCGTCTTGGGGGGATCCTTGTCAGTCAACCTGTTCAGTAGCTACAATCAACAATAAACAAAATAAAAATAAAAAAAAATACCGGCCTTTTGGTGCCAGCTGTTCGACACAAAATGAAATTAAGGAAAATTATGAGGCCCGAAACAAATATACGAATCCATCCGCTCGCTTGCCATCAAACCCTCTGGTAGGTGGAACACCAGCAAATTGCCCTCCCCTTAGAGATCTCCAGACCTCTCCGTGACATGCCCCGAATTATTAGGCATGTCCCTAATTTCCGTTCGCAGCCCTCCCCTTTCCTTTACTTACCGCCCATTCTGTTTTCTTATGTGCTCATACTGTTAGAGCGATTTAAACCCGTATACTTTTTCTTTTAAAAACGTTATAAAGCATATTGCTTCCTTCTTTTATTCTAAAGTATATAATTATGTATATGTTATTGTAACAAGTTTAGCAAAAAAAAAAAAATATTTTAATATGAAAATATGAATAAAAAAAAGGTATTTTCTTCTGCACTTAAGAGCAATTACCCTTTCAACAAAAACTTCTACCTACCAACCTAGGGTGAGCTCAACCTAATCTACGGTGGAGAAATATACCCAAAAGGAGGTAAAAACTTTTCAACTAAAAGAAATTTAATTGCTTTCCTACATTCATATATAAAAACGAATATATATATATATATATATATATATATATATATATATATATATATACTTAATGCACTACAAAAAAACTTTAATAATAAAAAAATTCTTTCAATCATATAAGAAAAAAATTATAAATATATAAATTATAAGATTATATAAAAAAAATCTGATCAGTCATTCCACGGCTACCTGGCGCTTTGTCCACGGCGTCCGGAGACGGATACCAGTTCCCTCGTTGGATTCAGCGTGTTGCAGGTGGAAATTTTTTGTCTTCATTTTTGACCTTCAATTTTAGTTTTTGCCTTTTAATTTTAGTTTTTGACTTTTAATTTTAGTTTTTGAGTTTTAATTTTAGTTTTTGAGTTTTGATGTTAGTTTCTGACTTTAAATCTTAGTTTTCTAGTGTGACGAGTTTTAAGTTGCATTCTTTTCATTAGCTTTAAGATTTCAACTTCTAGTTTTTTTTTCTTCACCAGTTTCAAGTTTTAGCTTTCATTTATTTTCACTAGTGCCAGGATTTTTTACGAACAATACGAGTATTGCAATATCTTATTTAATTGTTCTTGTTTTATAAAAGAAATTAGGGCCACTGGTCACTATTTTAGCACATTATACGTGCAAAACATCATGTATATTTCTTGTATTCTATTTAATTCTTTTACTTTCACAAATTTTAGTTTTCTTTTTTTCTGTTAAAATAAAAATTATATTTTTAAGTTTTAGTTTTCACTAATTTTAATTCTTTTTTATATTTTATTTTATTTTTATTTTTTTTATTCAAGTTTTAATTTTCCACCAGCTGCATCTCTCTTCACTCCAACTCCCTTTTCGAATTTTAATTTGAATCTTAACCCGTACATTCCGTACGCTTGCCTTTTTATACCTCCTCCACCGATCCCATGTCCCCCGTTAACCATCGGTTCTTTTCCACGTCAGCGTCAGAAACCTCCGTTTTCTTCCAGCAAATTCTTTTCTCCAAAAACTTATTTTTTTCTCATCCTTTTTTTTTCTTTCTTGTCAGTTTTCTTTTTTTTCTATTTATCTTCCCCCCCCCCCCCATTTTCATAACAGCTGTTGGCTCAAGGTTGCCACTCAAGCAACTGCCTTATCGGCTATAGGGTGCACGTGACACACCCCTTGGTTTCTTTTGGCCCACCCTGTATATAGGAGCTGTGAACTTTTTTATAAAGCAGTGCTCTGGCAACTCATCATCAAAAACACGCACAGAGCTACCATATTTGAAGATTTATTTTATTTTTGAAGTTTTTAAACATGAAAAAACGCCCAAAGATTTCATAGATAGAAATAAGATTTTTAAAAATGTGAATTGGTAATTTTAATATATTATTGACGAGTCTTTTGAATAAACTACTTACATATTTTCTGATTTGCTTCATAATAAGCTTGCACATACTCTATACAGTAAAAATTTGGTATAATTTAGCTTTACGTGTAATAGTTCTCTGGAAACAGGATAAATGTTACCTTATTTTCATTCAATAAAATAACAAAAACGATTTTTAATTTAAAAAAAAAAAAAAGATTTTTTGCTCGACATGAAGATTTTTGAAAAATAAATATGGCAAAATAATGGCGGGAAACTAGAAATATGTTTATTAGAAAAAAAAATCAAGCAGAAGCCTAAAATATATTGTCTTTGACAGAATTATTAAAAAATCAAAACTTAAAACGCGCATTTTGTATGCATACGACAACCCAAATTTTGATTTTTAACATTATACGTCTAGCCACCCCTTAAAATAAGTTTGAACACAAACTTTTTTCTGACGTAATTCTGCCGACGTAATTTTTTATGTTCAGAAATAAAAATTGCTCATCTATTCGTACTGTTAAACTTCAAAAATTTCTTGATTTTTCAGCACACGAAATTTTGATAAATTAGACGTAAAAATCGTAGAAATAAAAAAATGGTTACGTCTGGCAGGCCTGTAAAAAATCTCCGTTATTTTTCATTGGCGTTTGTGGTACTCATTTTGTAGCTTTTTATTAATATTTAAAGTTGAAGCAAAACGCAAATTTATAAGCATAAATACATATACAATGTGTATAGTTTTACAGTTTTGAAATAAAGAAGTTTTTATAATCAATTGTTCCAATTTTTTCAACAATAAAATTCAAATGAAAAAAGCATTGACAACTTTTTTTCTAAAGATAATGGATCAATCATTATGGGCAATTCGTCAGATTCAGATGAAGGATCACATGTGTGTAGTACTTATAGTTTGGCATCTGGCGACATTTTGTATTATAAGAAGCTGCTCAAAGAAAGAAGCGATTTGAAAGCCGTGTCAAAAATCATTTGCGAAAGTGGCCTTTCCGAATGTTGGAACTTTTTTGGGGAGTTTTTTATTAGCGGAAAAAAAATTCTGGATAAATATAAATTTTGCAAGCTGTGTTTCGAGGCTGAAGACACCATAATTAAATCGTAAGAACATACTGTGTATAAATTATATATGTATGTAACATACATATATAATATATATTTTGGTACTTTTTCTACACTCGAATCATGTAACATGTAAAGTCGTGTTACATGTAAATTATGTTATGTAAAGTCATGTTACATGTAAAGTCATGTTACAGGTAAAGTATTGAACATACCAAAAAGCTTTTTGGCGCAAATCGTACATGTTTTCGTTAATTTTTTTTAATAAGGTGCATATCGATGGTTTCAAAGAGAAAGGCCCTAACTTGTATTTTTTACGAAATTGGGTTTTTCAGTGATTCCAATATATATACATACATATATCACTTTGAATATTAACTTGGTAATTTTTAAAAGGGTTTTTCTTCGAAAATAGTGCTTTTCTTATGTAATATTTTTTATATTCTTTTGGAAACAGCATTTTGCTTTTGGAAATGGTACATTTTGTCAAATGTAATTTTTGAAAATGTACTACTGGTATATTAACACTTTTCAATAAAGTACTTTCTGAGAACGGTATATTATAAAAATAACTTTAAAATAAGAAACACCAAAAAAATAAATTTACTTAAAAACGATGCTTTCCTAAAAATGTACTTTGCACTTAAAAAAGGTACTTTTTGGAAAAATTTACTTTTTAGAAAAAGGTATTTTATACTTAAAAATGGTAATTATGGCAAAAAGATACTTCTTGGTATTTTTTGAAATGGTACTTTGTACTTGAAAAAGGTACTAATGGGTGTTTTTTATTGGAGTATAGAACCTTAAGTTGGCATCACTTTTTTAACTGGCGGCCATTTTGTCAGCTGTCAAGTGATTAATATTTAGTTTGGTTTGCCATTTCATCATGAACAGGTTGACAAAAGAACAACGCTTGCAAATCGTGCAAATTTATTTCGAAAATAATGGTTCAGTTCGCGAAGTTTACCGCAAGCTCCGTCCATTTTATGGTAGACATAATCGTCCATCAGAGCAATTAATTCGGTTAACCATGGATCGTTTTCGCTATACGTTTACTCTATGTGATAATACGCATCCGCAGAGACGTCGAACAGTGCGCACCGAAGAAACAATTGCCGCTGTAGAGCAAAGTGTTGAAGAGGACCCGAATGAATCGATTCGCCACCGTGCACAGCAATTGGAGCCGACTAAACGACTATTTTGTTCCCGAATTGGATGGCATGAATGTGGATGAGTTGTGGTTCCAACAAGACGACGCTACATGCCACACAGCGCACGTCACAATCGATTTATTGAAGGAAACATTCGATGAGCGCATAATTTCGCGGAATGGACCTGTCAATTGGCCACCAAGATCGTGTGATTTGACACCATTGGATTATTTTCTTTGGGGATATGTAAAGTCGCTCGTCTACGCCAACAAACCAGAAACGTTAGGGGACTTGGAAGCCAACATTCGTGGCGTTATTGCCAACATACGGCCCCATATGCTCGAAAAAGTGGTTGAAAATTGGACCTGTAGAATTGGCTTTATTCGAGCCAGCCGCGGCGGCCTCATGCCCGAAATCATATTTAAACATTAATGGCATAAAATAATCCTTCCAATAAAGCCAAATTGATGGACATTAAGACGATTTTCTTGTGCTTTATTTCAATTCGAAGTTCTATACCTTTAAAAAAAACACCTGATATTTGAAATAGTACTTTGTACCTGAAAAAGGTATTTATTGCAAAAAGGTACTTTTTGGTATATTTTCAAATGTAATGTATTTAAATAATTTTAAAACAAATATTAGGTTTGCATAGTATACATATGTATGTGTTTACAAACTAAAGAGAATTTCTTTTGTTTTTCAAGTTTTGGGAAAAATACATCCTCGACGAATCTTTCAAATCACCTGCGTGCGGTGCACTCCATTGATATAAAGTCAAAATATTACAAACAAAATGCTTCAATGACAAAAAAGCCTTGGACCCTACACCGAGCAAAGCAAACAAATTTCAAAATGCTAGAAGGATAGCTGAAATGTGTTGCTTTGACTTACAACCATTTACAATCGTTGAACATGAAGGATTCCAAAAATATATGAAGTATTTTGAGCCCCAAATAAGTTTTCCTTCCGCATACACCATATCATCACTAGCACTAAATGATGTTTACGAACTTTATCGTAGCCACGTGCAAAAAGTTCTTCAAAGTTCATCAGAAAATATGTGTTTAGTCCTGGATATGTGGTCAGACAAATTTAAGAGGTTGTCATACATCAATATTAAAGTTCACTGTTGTGAAAATTTTGACCTGAAAGTAGTGACTCTTAAGACCGAAATATTTCCAAGACCACATACCGGATTAGCTGTGGCAGAAAAAATTAAAGATGCTATTTTGGAATTTAATTTGCAAGACAAATCAATTTGCGCAGTTACTGATGGAGATACAAATATTAAATTTGCACTAAAAATGCGAAACATAATACGCTATGCCTGTAGTGCCCATATGTTGCATCGTTTTTTAAGCCATGATGTGTTAAATAATGAAGAGTTTATACATATCAATGAAATATTAAAGAAATTGAAAAGTATTTACCGTAGCCTTATGTACAGCTCGGACGAAATATAAAGGTTGCAAAAGCTTAAGGAGCAAGATGAGCTGCTAAAACCCTTCTGGAATCGCAAAATATAATAGAAAGTTTGGAAAGCGGTGAACATTTTCCTAGTGGTGATGATTATTTCAATGAACAAATTGAAAGTGCGCTCCATTTCAGTAGTATGCCATCGTTAAAGAATTCTGTTCCCACACGATGGAATTCATTGCTCGAATAGTTTCAATAAAAATATTGATGTTATAAACATTGCTCTACTTCGAGTGAAAAAAGATCCACTAATTATACCCGAAATGGAAAAGTTAATTATCAAGGAGTTTGCAAATTTTTTACAAATATTTGAAAAGGCAACTCTGTATTTGCAAGCCCAACAGTACCCAACAATCTCGTCGTGTATTTATTTTTATGAAAAAATCATGATGTCTGTGCAGGAACTTGAAGAGGAGTGTTGTTTTGACCTCACAATCAAATTGTGCGATTTCACCAAAAGAAATTTTCCAAAGAGATTAAAAATACTTAAAATCCAATTAGTTGCTGCATTATTGGATCCATGCCTCAAAAATTGGCCACTTTTAAATAAATATCTGCGAAAAATTTCGAAATTTGGCGATATACCAAACTCGGCCGAATTAATTGATAATGTGGAGTCTAGCATATCAAGAGAACAATTAATATTGAATGAAATCAAAAAATTTGAAACCGTTGAGTCCGAGATTCCCTCAATAAGTGCAGCCTCAATGTTGAGTCATAAAAAGCAGGTTAATAATTTTCCCTAATATATAATTGAAACGATAGTGAACTTATTTTTATATCTATAGAGAATTTCCGAAATACGACAGGAAATGCTGGCATTCGCATCCAATAAACCATTAAATGAAGCTCAAGATCCACTGGAAACGGAAGTAAAAAAGTATTTTTTGATTGAGGTGGACGAAGTCGAAAGTTTTGATTGGTGGCAGCAGCACAAAGAAGTAATATATTCGAATAAATATACGTTTATCCAAGTATTGTACACATACAATTTTTTTTTAGGTTTTTCCAAATATAGCCAAACTTGCCAACACTTGTTTCGGAATCCCAGCCACATCAGCATCATCTGAGCAAGCTTTTTCCGTAGCTGGGTCTTGCATAAATGAAAAACGGAGTAGTTTGAATCCTTCAACAGTAAAAAAACAACTTTTCATCCACGACAATAAAAATATTGTTGCACCTTACTTGTCATCAAAACAACCCGGTAAAAACTAGGCTGTGCCTAGTTTCATATACTCATAATTATTTTCAAAAACGTTCATAAAAGTTTTAATTTTGGTTTGGTTGTAAATATATCGTCGTGGTGAATGCAATAGGCTGTATGTCAAAAAAATTGAATTTGGTTTTATTGTAGCGTTGCAACCAAAATTGTATGTATGTATGTTCAAAAATACCGATAATTCAATTTGGCACCTAACAAATAAATAGTCTTTTATGTTTTTTTTTGCTTCTCCTGTATAATTTGCTTCTCCTATTAATTAATACATATCAAAAAATAAAAGTATATTTTACTTTAATTATCAATATATTCAGGGCAATCATAAATAAAATTCCGCGAGAAATTTCTCCCTTTTTCAAATTATAATTTTTTTCCCTATTACTTGCTATTGTTTGAAATTGTTTCGCAGGAAAAAATGTCTGGCGGAATTTTATTCATGATTGCCCTCATTATTTAATTTTTCATTTCCCATATTAAACTTTGCAATCTATGTACCTATGTACATAAGTATCTATGTATGTACATATATATGTATGTATATAGTTTTATGGCAAAACTCTAAGACCAGCATTTGGTTTTTTTGCATTGTTTTATGTATACATACATACATATGTATGTACATATCGCTGTTAACAAGTAGAAAGGCCCCAACCCGTATTTTCACGAAATTAAGTTTTTCAGAGATTCTAATACATTTCACACAACTACAAAAATCTCATTACAAAAATTTACTGCAATAGTTTAAAAAATTGCGCTTTTACAAGCACTTATACTGTTTATTATTATGTTTTTACCTTCTCCTGTAAAGTTATAGTTATTTGAGTTAGAGCCTTTGTACTTGTTAACAGCGATATGTACAAGCGTAACTCTACCTCTCCACCTGACATTAAGTTTTGCAGTAACTTGGAAGTTATAACTGAGTTGTTAAAACAAATGCACTAACAATAATGTTATAACTTGAAAAAAGCATTAACTTGAGCAGTCTATATTTAACATTAACTTGAAATTATTGTTTAAGTTAGTCAATTTATGTCAGGTAGAGACTGCAAATAATTGAACAAAATTCAAATCATACTTTTCTGCGAAATCGTCGGCTACAGCCGACTTTGAGCTGCCGCCGGTCATTTTTAGCCAAGCCGCCGCCGCCGAAAATTTTAGAACGACTTGGAGCTCTGACTCATACCGTACATTGCGTAACTGACCTAGCTTAATTTTCGTTCTTTTTGTATAATTTTGCTTTTGTCAACAATTTTGTTTAATTGCAATTACGTATTGTAGCGAGGGTTTATTCAACTAACTTTTTTTCGTTTAATTTTTTTTTGTCTTTATTTTAGTAAGCATAATTGTGTTTTTTTGTTTGTTTTAGTACGCGGAAATAGCTTCGTTGTTGTTGTTAAACAAGTTAAACAAGTAAAATAATTAAAGTTCAATGCTTTCCCTTATAAATTTATAACTAAATAGCTTGGATTGTAACTGAATGATCAATTAATTAATTTCATTTTCTTTATTAGTGATTTCTCTAAATTTTTCGGCATTCCGGTCCATTAATCTTGGCCGGGCCGATTCTCGTTTCCCGAATTGTTGCTGTTGTAATTATATCTGCTTCTGTTTACCTCATTGTTGCCTCTATTGTTGCCGTTTCTACTATTGCTATTTATACTCCGTCTGTTTCTTGGGCAATTAGAAGAAATGTGACCCTGTTGATTGCAACTAAAACAGCGTCGCTCTTCGTTGTTATTATATCTAGTTCCACTTTTATTTTGAGTTTTTGAGCTTGCAAGATTTTTCCTATTTGTTCCATAGTCGGGAGGATTCATGTTCATTCTAAAATTGCATTCTTTATAGCCCTGTCGTCTGCCTTGATTATAGCACGTATTGCTGCCTTGGTTATAACAATCGTCTAGCATAGGACTGCAGTATACTGAGTTTTCTCGTGTATTACTGTTTGGCATTGGATGGTTCCAAATGTTTTAATTCATTGATAATTGTCTGACTTCTTTTATCAATTGCTGAACCGTCTCATATAAAGGTTCCTCGGTATGCATTGTCATGATATTTGAAGGTTTCATATTAGAACCGAAGAGATTTTGAGCCTCCTTGGTGATTTTCAGCAGGGCAGATAGCTTTTCGTTTTCGTGTCCGATGAATTTTGACATCAATCTAGGATCTCGTAAGCCTCTTATGTAACTCCTTACTGTGGATTGGTTGAAATGATCTATCATAGATTTTTGATGGGATACTTCTGGCCATTGTGCTTCAATTAGTTCTGTTGCATCTGTTAGTAGTCCTTCTAGTCTCTCTCCAAATTCATATGCTGTTTCCGTTGAACCTTGTTTACTACTAAAAATTAGTTCTTATATTTCTGTTAGAGTTTTGCCTTTTATAAATTTTTCTCTAATAGCCTGGCATAAGGCTTCTATCGTTGCGAACTCTTTATTGTGTAAATATGAGTAAGCATTTCCAAATAATCTAGTTTTGATGCATTTGATTATGTCGACGACATTACCTGGTTCCCCTAGTTTATCCTTTGCTATCATACATCCTTCAATAAACTTTTTTGCTTCCCTTGGCAGTTCTGGCCCCTCAGTTCCATAAAAAATTGGTACCACATGGGATATGGTTTTCAAGAGTTCACTAAAAGTTGTCATGTTGTTACTATTTGTTGTGGTGTTAATTGTAATCACTTTTCTCGTCTCTCCTTGTAAGTTTCGTATCTTTGACTTTAGCGTTTCGATTTGTTGAGTTTTTTCCTCTATCACTTTTCTATTTTCGATAACTTGCTGCAACTGATCAGGAGTCAAGTTAGGGTTAACTCGCTGCGCGAAGTCTTTAAATGTCTGTGTCTTCTGTTCGCTTTCTTGAATCTGTTGTTCAGCTTCTTCAATGGTTTTTCTTAAGCTTTCGTTCTGCTGCTTCAAGATCCTGTTAACGTGTAAGTATTCTTCTATTTCCTTAGATATAGCTGGACTTTGTTGATGTTCATGTAGCACTTGTAGTTCTTCTAATAAAATATCTATCTTTTCAAATTCAGTTATGTTTTCCTGGCTCCTCACTTTATGCTTTACTAACTCTATATACTCTTTGGTATTGTTAAGGTACCTTATGAGATTCCACACTCGCTCAGAAATTTTCCTGGTCTCCTCTTGTGGCTTTCGTAATTCTTTTTTCAAATCCTCCATATAGCTCAAGCACAATTTCTTAAATCTATTTATATTTCTATTTTCAATGTTAACTTTCACAAACAAACTTTCCTTCTATTTAAATACTGCTAATCATTTTGAATTTTTCACTATGTGTTTATCTATGCGTTGTGTTTGTTTAGATTAATTTACTAATTCAACACTTATATATATATTTTTACCATTTTCGTTGGTCCCATTTGTCTCGAGCAAATGTTTGATCGTCGTTGAGCTTACCACCAAATTCTGTGCAACTTAAGGCAGCTGGAATAGCTCATTAAAACCTTGCGTTATGTAGTAAATTTTAGTATACAGAACAACGTATCCTTTTAACAATTTAATTCAGGATATTAAAATTAAATTGAGCTAAAATAGCTTTCCAATATCAATATACTTCTTTTCAACTGCCAAAAGGTATCAAACTGTGCTTTTTCTAATACCGGCTGCGCCAAAAATGTTGTGCTTTAATTAAACACAGGTTCTTTCTGGAGTATATTAAAAGGATTTATTAAAAACTGTTTAAGCTAATAACTAGTATGATTATTTTAAAAATTTACAATTATAAACCTGGAGGGTCCCGTGGGAATCGCAGGTATGACTCTAACCTTTAACTGCTAAAATACAAGACAAAAACTCTTTAATTAAAACTGCACTATTTATACAAAACTTAATCTTAATTTAATATACTTCAACATTAATATTATGTTTAACAGCTATTATTATTATGCTAACTTGCTAAACTATTTAATGTTATTAAGCTTTTGACCCAATTACGAAATATCGCTATTGCACAATTTGTCAACGCAAAGAATTTATCAAGCAACCAAGTAAATGAACTGGTTGCTGCTGCGTTAACAAATTAGTGCGATGCACGGGTACGAGGGTTGTTTAATTCTAATTCACAACAATTCTTGCATTTCACCAAACAATTGTTTAGAAGCCACACTTCATTTTATTTTATGCTCTTTTATTCAGTCGTACATGAAACAGCAACGAGTAAACAGGCGCAGCGGCTGTATTGATATTTTTCCAAATACTGTGGATAATATAAATGATAGAATAAAGAAAATACTTTTCGATATACAATGCCTTTGATAATGTTCAATGTCTTTTATATTATCAAACATATAAGAGGCAGTATAAAATGTTATTTAGAGGCGTTATTAGACTTTTCATATCAATACGGTTACATATAATGATGAGGGAAAATTAGGAAATGGTTGCAGGGGAAGAAACTAATGAAAACAAGTTATATTTTAATTAACGAAAATAACTTTCAAGCGTAGTGACCTTATATATTGTTATCTAAGGTAGACGTTTACCGATAGAGTTTTTCTTAAGGAATTTACTATTTGTTTTTAAAAAGTAAAATTTAAAATGTGCTGAAAAGTTTTTAATTTTACCAAATCGGAAAATAAAAAATTCAGTTTGAACTATATCCTTTTGCCTTTTATACAACCAAAACAAATTCTTGTGATTAAATTTTAATTAAAATCTTTGTGGCCACTTTTTCGTTTCATTGTAATTTAAATTCGCTCACCCATACTGCTGCAAAACATTTTTGGACTTCCCTGGTGTAAACATACTATTATACTCTCAATAATTTTCTCTCCTAGTTACTTCCCTCCCAACCACGTTGCCAAATGTGCAGTTTTAACTGATTTTAGCAGTTTTTTTTAAGCATAGAGCAGTTTTGCAGTTTTTTGCTTAAAAAATAAGTTTTTCTATAAATTGTGCAGTTTTTAATTTTTACTTTATCTCAAGTTTGTTATTTTAATTCCGATATCTGAAGCCATAGTTTTACCTTTTTTGCTTAATATAATAGTGAAGGGTTATTAGTGCTTTTTCAAACAGCAAGAGAGAATTCACACGAAAGTTGTGTTTTTATTTATGGAACTTTGTCTTATTGCTTGCAAGTTGGGTTCGTACGGACGTAGCACTTCCTTTATTAATATTAATTCGCCTTGCCTTATGGAAAAAGAGAAACAAGTTTCTTCATTGAAATAACTCGAGATAAAACACGACGAAATATATACCAAATTAAAGGATAGACCCCATAGAATTTGAAGCCATACACATTTTTTCAGAATTTTCTTAGCAAAATTTCATTAATTCACAGAAAAAAAAACATTTTATTTTGGCTAAGCAAGTGTTTTAAATAAATAAATCATTGCGCACTTCAAATAAAACAAAATCATAAAAAACAAAAGCGAACATTTTAGTTAAATTATACATATATTGAATTTTGGATCCATTTACTTCTTTAGGTTGATTCGGAAAAAAATAATTTCCCGGTGTAATTTAATGCGAAATATCTCATAGTTTAACTAAAACACTTCAATTTGTATTAATTAAAAACTTTATAAATTTATAGAGCCATATTTTCTTAATTGATGCCGATGGTAAAACGTAACAACTTACAAACATTATCAAGTTATGATATAAAAATATATCAGGTATAGAAATATGGTTAACACCCCCTCCCTCAAAATATACAAAATACTACAGAATTTTTTATGAGCAGTTTTTTCACATGAAAATCATTTTTTTTATTCTAAATTTTGAGTTTTCCTAAAAAATATTATGGCAACGCTGCTCCCAACGAAAACAGAAAAGTAGTAGCAAAAATAAGCTAATTAACTAACACGTGTATAATTAGTAAAGAACAAACGACAATGGTAAGACTGTTGTAAATTTAGAGATAATAAAGTGAGTTTTCATTACAAAACATCTTTCAGCAAATTGAAATACGATGAATCAAAACAATTGACATATTCCATTTGCAAAAAAGTTTCGTATATAAAGCACAAATCTACATCAACTGACACCACACACAGTGGACCAAACACAGAAGAACGCTGATGATGAAGGTTTAGTGGCCTTCGAAAACGGCTAGCTGTTCCGTTCAACTATGTGTTGTCAGAATATTTACAACTAACTTTGGTGTTATTTGTTCATTAATACTTATCACATGTAATTTGGCTTAAAAAGCGATACGAACTTTAGCCTATTCAAATCATAAATATTGTTACGTTTTTCTCTCTATAAAAACGCTTTTCCGTAGATCCGAAGATTTGCAAATGAATACAAGAGCCGAGTGTAGTAATTAGGGTTAAGAATGATACAAGTTTTATTTACAAATACACTTAAACTAAATTAATCAAGAGCTTAAATACACTAATACAACTTAAACTAATAAATTACACACAGATATTCACAACTGGTTACCACTACGCCTTCCTCGCTGTAGTTTACACACGTCTCTTATCTGGCTGCGCAAGTATTCACGTGACACCTCTTTGTCTGCTGCTCGTCACTTACGAGACTCACTCTGCCGTCACTCACAGTTGATACACCAATACCTCTTTGTCTGCTGCTCGTCACACACGGCACTCACTGCCAACACTTACAGTTGATACACCAATAAAGACTCACTGGCTTTACTTACACCCTTATACACGTCTATTCGCTGCGCTGTTCCCTTTACTCCAGTCGACACGATAGACTCCACAATAATCTCAATTCCACGACAGACTATTATTAATTCACAACTTAATTATCAACTGACTAACGAGTTCTTAACTTCACTACTTTCTGATTAGCACTAACTATAACTGTTCGCGACTGACTTACAACTGCAACTAACTCACTCATTGGATGCGTCATTTTTTTTTATATTTCATGTGTGTACATCATTAACTAAGCAACACACGGTGGTTGTTTATCTTTTGCTTTTCGTTTGAATTGGCATGTATGTATATATATGTGTAAATATGTGAATCTTCTTAATAGCAGACGCTTTTTTGTTGTTGTTGCTTTTGCTTGTTTAATCAAGCTAGGCATGCTTATTTAGTTGTTGGCTACTATTCTAGACTATTCTTTGCTTTGACCCTGTAGGAATATTTTCGCGTAGCACTTACATTAACCCTGTTGGAATATTTTTGTGTAATGCTGCTTAACATTGTTGACGGCTATTTTCGTAACAATATGAAAACAAAATTTTTTTTTAAATTGTACATCTTTATATGAACATCCATTCATAAATGCATGCATGAATCGATGTACATATATTTTCAGTCTTTGAAGCACTAACACTTTGAAAAAAAAACACTAAAATATAGTGTATTTACACATAGTTTTACACAAGAATTTTTATTTCAATGCTATAGGCCGTCAAGCAGAGTGCTTTATAAGGCATATTACTTGAGTTGGAAAATCATTGTGATTCTTATCGTGTAGTCTGTAGTGTATATGTATGTAAACATACACAAAGTAGATAGATGTCACATCTTACCCCGTGTAAATTACATTAAATAATGTACAGTTTATTTTCGTACACTGGTTAGTGTGCTCTTGTATAAGTAAACAAACCAACATCATTTTACCTCGTTCGTAACTATTAAGTGTTCATTGATCTTGTTTCATAGTTATTCATCTGTATGAAATAGAAATGTAACGAAGAAAAATATGATAGCGAAAGTTTCATGAACATCATTATTTAGTTTCATGCATATGTCTAGTTCGAATACATACGGGTAGGAAAAACCGAGTTTTTACCCGGAACTTAAGATTTTGCGGGGTTTGTAAAATTTCGGCAATACCTACCAGAAAAACAGTAATACGTGCCAGGTATTTCGATTTTATTAATTTTTGTCAAACAAGGTTTTTTCTATTATATTGATTATTTGATTAGGCTTAAGTTCGTCTCGTTCTGTAAACCAAATTACATGTGATAATATTCAAGAAACAATACCACCAAGATTAATTGCGAATTATTACAGTTACGTAAAAATAAAAATTGAAATTTTAAAATCATTGGAGTTTAGAAAAATTTAGTTCCGAACAATTGAAATGGTAAGATTTGATTGATGATGAGCTGCGTACGTTGTGCGGTGTTTCCTTGTATGTAGTTGCTATTTTTATTTAAAAACTCAAAAATAATTTTTGTGCCTTCATAATAATTTGTTTTTCAAAAAACATGAATTTATACATTGAAAAAAAACTTTACGTCGATACGGCTTTAATATCCGAGCGCTTATCAACGAGCCATGCTTACTTCCTTAGTTATTTAATATTTTTTACTAGATGTACTGAGAAAACAATAAATTGAAATCAAATAAAACAATCCTTTCTTAGAAAACGCAGTGCTTTAAAGTTAGCTTAATGTAGCGGACATTTAAAAAATATAATAAAATAAAACTTTATTATAACCATTCTCTAGAAGATTTCTCTTTTCTTTTGCATTATTTTTTATTATTTTCAACTGCAGTGCACTTGTTATTAATAAATCCTCCACATTATTAATTTATCCGCCTATGTATTGCCTTTAAAATTCTTCTTTCAAATGAATTAGTACGATTTGTAGTAACGTGTATCTTAAAAACCGTACTACAACTCATACTACGCTAAGTACGAAATTAAGTAAGGTGTATACCCTGCATTAGAACAACCAACTTAATATTCTTCCTTCAATACGTTTGCTGGCACATTGTTGTTGTTTTAGTATTCAAAAACAACAACAAAAAAACAACTGAATACTCTTCTTTCAATTCAGTTGGTAGCATATTGTTGTTGTTGTAAAAGAATGTTCATGTTGTGTTGCCTAAGAATGAATGTAGTGTTTCCATGTAAGTCGTCGTTCAAGGAGTATACCAAGGTATTTCACATGTGAATGTTGAGGAACAATGTGATTATTGATTCTAATGAGGGAACAAGTATCTTTTCGGAGAGTAAATGTTACATAAGCACACTTCTGTTCATTTACTTCAATTCTCCATAACTTTAACCATAGTTCCAGCTGGGTAATATGTTTCTGAAGATATTGGGATGCCTCGTGAGGGTTTTCGTGCATGCTAAAGAAGGCTGTATGGATTTTAGTGCTAACAGGCATATCACAAGTATAAATCAAACACAAAACTGGTCCCAGTATACTGCCCTGTGGCACACCGGCAGAGATAGATTCGGGCACACTCATGAAGTCTCCTTACACAACAATGAACTTCCGGGATAGAATATAACTTTCCAATAGCTTTAGAAAATTTATTGGTAGATATGTCTTCAATTTTAAAATTAGGCCTTCATGCCATACTTTATCAAATGCTTGAGAAACATCAATAAAGAGAGTAGAACAATACTTCTTTTCACTGTGTGACACCACACACAGTAGGCCAAACACAGAAGAACGCTGATGATGAAGGTTTAGTGACCTTCGAAAACGGCTAGCTGTTCCGTTCAACTATGTGTTGTCAGAATATTTACAACTAACTTTGGTGTTATTTGTTCATTAATAATTATCACATGTAAGTTGGCTTAAAAAGCGATACGAACTTTAGCCTGTTTAAATCATAAATGTAAAAGTTTATTTAATTCGTTTCCGAGAAGAATTTAAAAAAACAAAATTGTAAAATTAAATTCTTTTCCGAATTTTATTTATAACTCTAAGGAACGAATTCAAAAACATTATTCGCATAAATATTTAGGTTAGGTAGCATGTTGAGTTCTTTATGACATATCGGTATCATTATATCTAATAAAATACGTTTGATAAACTAAATATTATAAAAACATACGAATGCTGCTAAAAAATATCCGACACACAATTAGTAATTTTTCAATATGTGTACTGTTAGTGGCTAAAAAGGTGGTAAAAACTGAATTTTGTTACCTTTTTTGCATTCGACATATGTTTTAAATTATTGAACGTAGCAGAAAGCTTTTTGGCTCGTTCTTTTCTTTTGGAAAGAATCTCGAAAGAGTTTTGGCACTTTCAGAAAGTGTTCACTTATAAGGGTTAAAAGTTTACCCGGTTTCGGAGCTTTTTTTTTTTGTTAATGATAAGGTACATATGACACACATGTAAAATTAATTAACTATGATCTCTTACCTTCTTAAATATACTTTATTATCCCAGGTTCTACTGGGATAATAAAGTATATGGTTTTTTCAAGGGCCCAAAGCGTGTTAAGACGGTAAAAAATGGTAAAACTGCAATTTTTATATCTCGTAAACTACATTAGATGAACTAAAAATTTCAAAAGGATAGTAATATTGGTAAAAAGCAAGTTGACATGTGTTTGGTACTTTTTTAATATGTGTACTTTTAGGGGTTAAAAGGGGATAAAAACTTTACCTTTTTTGCACACAGAATCCCGAATGAGTTTAAGTTTTGACACTCTCTGAAAATTTGCTCTTATAAGGGGTACAATTTTACCCGTTTTCGGTACTTTTATTTTAATGATAATGTACATATTTACATATTTACATACGAAAAAAGTACTTTTTCATATATTTTTTAATATTCTTTTTGGAAACAGCACTTTTTTCAAAGGGGCATTTGGGAAATGGTACTGTTTTTGAAAATGTAACTTTTGAAGATATAATTTTTGCAAATGTGAGATATGAAAACTTTTGGATAAAGTGGTTTTTGAGAGATGTACCTTATGAAAAGAGTACTATTCGAATGAAAGGATGTAAGAAAAGTTATTTACTTCAAAAAGTAATTTTTTTAAAGTACTTTTTAGGAAAAGAACTAATGTAAGAAAAATATTTCTAAGCAGAAACACTATTTGAAAAAAGGACTTTCTAGATAAAATACTTTTTTGCAAGAGTACTTTATCGTAAAAGGTACTATCTTCAAAAAGTGGTTTTTTGAAAAGATTCTTTTTGGAAAAAGTAATTTTTAAAAAAGGTATTTTTTGGGAAAGTTCTTTTTAAAAAAAAGGTATTTTTTTGAACAAAGTATTTTTTTGAAAAACAGATACTTTTTGGAAAATGAACTTTTAAAAAAAGGTACTCCTGGAAAAAATACTTTTGAGAAGAAGGTATTTTTTTAAAAATATACTTTTAAAAAAAGGTACTTTTTGGAAAAAGAAACTTTTTGCAAAAAGTACTTTTTGAAGGAAGGACTTTTTGGAAATACCACTTTTTGGAAAAAGGAATTTTTTATAAGGGTACTTATTGGAAAAATTAATTTTTAGTTAAACTGTACATTTTGAAGAAAGTGCTTGCTGGAAAATGTGCTTTTCTGAAAAAGAACTATTTAAAAGATTACTTATTGCAAAAAATCCTTTTCACGAAAAATATAATTTTTGGAAAAAGTACGTTTTAGGAAAATATACTTTTTCGAATAAGTACTTTTTGGATTTGTTGAGAAGGAAATACAAAATATAATGAAATCGGTCCAAATGCATTGTCAAATAATAGGTATTTTTTAGAAGCAAGCATAGAATGTACTGAAAATATTATTTTTATATTAATATTACGTGAAAAGCGTTGGCATCTTAAAGGCCGGGCACAATGAATCTGTCATACGTTTAACTTCGTCTTTTTAAACTGACATTAACTCAACGACGGAGAAGGTTACCACAATGAGTATTTTATTGACGGAAGTATTTGAACAGCTTCTATAGGCCGATTTTCCATTTTATTTATTAAATTCTACTTTTTGTATTCTTTCGTTTATTTATTTTATTTAATTTAATTTTTGCTGTCACAAAACACAAAAATCTACATCAGAACATACCAAAAAACCGATCAATATCTGTCAAACTACACAACGTAGGCAAAAAGTTAAAAGTTTACCAAATTTTGTACTTTGCCTTGACGAACACGTAGTGAATGTAACAAACGTCATAAGAAACCATGTCTTTCAGCTTACCTATCAGTTGATAAAGGCGAAGTTTAACGCATGACGGATTCATTGTTCCCCGGCCTCAAGCAAGTGCCAGACAATCTATAATATAATGTACATAAATTTTATGTGCAAATGTGTTTGTGTGCGTTTGTTTACAAGCACATATAGTTGGTGTCAAATACAACTTCAACGCTTTGCGTGACGTTTCTAACTTTGGGAAAAAAGCGTGAAGCTAAATGTGTATGACACAATAAAAACTTTAACAATACTCACAGTTTGTTTCACTGTTTTGTTTTATGCAAAAAACACAGCACAAATCTATTACTCTGATGCCACTAACTCGTTTTTTTTGTAAATTTACAGAAATTTTAATAACAATTTCATGTTTACATGCAAGTTTGGTCAAACAAATTTGGAAAAGTATACCAACTGATTGTCATAGATTTGAGAGTTGTCTATCTTTTTGCTTCGCTTTGCGTTAAAAGTACTTTATGTGACATGTTTCATAAAAGCATATACATTTCATCTTAGATGTGAAAGCGAATCTTCAACGCAACGCGAAGCAAAAGTTTTATCTAACATGGCCTTATATGGCACCCGCTTTAGAGTTAAGGCTCAGTTAGCCGACTGTAATATAAAGTAACTGCAACAGTAAGAAACAGCTGATCGATTTTGTTATGTGAAAAGTAATGAAAATTGTTATAGAGATGTGATGTAACGTAACCTACTTCTCATATAAAAATCTCGATCAGTTGTTTCCTACGTTGCAGTTACTTTACATTACAGTCGGCTAACTGAGATTTTATAAACAAGTACAGTAACGGAAGAGAGAGAGAGAGAAAGATAGAGCACATTCCACACACCAATGTATGTATGTATTTTATTTACAACAAATATTCAATGTCTACGTCAGAAAATTAAACAACTTACCTGCGCAACAGAGAAACAAGTCGACCGGCTCGAAGCCGACGGCGTGCCGCCGCCGGTTATTTTTCTGTATATCAAACCGCCGCCGATTGTATCGGCTAGCATCGGCTCAAAATTAGCCGAAATTTTATCTGCTCAAAAAGACAAATTTCCGAGAAAAAATTTTTAAAATCTATTTTCAGTTTCAATTTTTATTTTCTCTTTAAATTTTCATATGTTTATTTGCGCCGCCGGTCACAAAACTACTGCGCCGCCGATAATTTTGTCTCGACTTGTTTCTCTGCTGCGCAATGCACAATCTTGATTTTTTGATTCATCATGGCTCTCACCTCTCTCTCAGCATGTACAGAAAATGTTCAACATAACAAAAAAGTTAAAGTAAAATACGTGTGCACCTGCTCATGTGCACTAAAGGGTTGCATTTGTATACTCGTTGTATAGCCAAAACAAATAAACCATGGTATGTACCATATAATTGTAGTGTGAGCGACTGTTGTGAATCATAGTTGAACAACCCTCGTACCTCTGCATTGTACTAATTTGTTGACGCAGCAGTAACCAGTTCATTCACTTGGTTACTTTTTATTTTCTTTGCGCTGACAAGTTGTGCAATATCGCTGTTTTGTAATTGGGTCAAAGGCTAAATAATATTTATGAAATAAGTTATTGTCTAGTTAGCATAAGAAAAAGAATTGTAAGTAAACTATTATTGTAGAAATATATTAAAATTTTGTATAAATAGCTAATAAAAAATAAAAGTCACACCGTCAGTTGAGAAGACAGTCAGTTTGTAGTAACAGTTGTAAGCGTTTTAACTAAAATAAAGAAACCTGCGATTCCCAAAGGACCCTCCAGGTTATAAATATAGTATGCAAAAAATACACTATAACATAATTTGGCGCAGACGGTAAAGATTTGCATGCTATTATTTTGCTTGTTTCTGGCTTGGAAAGTTTCTGTTGGTACAGCTTTTATAGCTCGCCTTAGAAGCAGTGAAAAGCAAGTGCAGTCGGTTTAGTGGCCGCAAATTGATCCTTGCTACCATATAATTTCATCTGTTTCTGACTTGGAAAGTCTCTGTTGGTACAGCTTTTACAGCTCGCTTTAGAGGAAGTAAAAAGAAAGTACAGTCGACTTTGTATACGCAAATCGATCATTATTACCATTATAATATAATAAAAATAAGTGTATTTCTTAAAAAAAAAAATTAATAAACCTTGCACTGTAGAAATTTTTTTTGTGTGTGTATTTATAAATTTTTCTGCCACGAAAAACTCCAAGTCCGGATTTGGTCAAGTCGTAAGGATGGTTAGTATAAATTTAATTAAATGGACAGTCCACAAAAATAAACGGACAAACTAATACTACAATTAAATAACTACAACATTAACGTTGGTAGTCTTCAAGTGCATATATGGTCGGAATTGAAAGCCTTTAATTCTGATAGAACATTCCTAGATACTCATAAAGAAATTGTAAGGAATAACAAATTTACTAAGTTAGAAGACGTAGGGTATATACTTGGAGTGATAAGTGAATTAAACGGAAATAAGTTAAAGGAACTTGGAAAACGTATCAAAGAGTTAGAAAAGTCGAAATTAGGTTTGGAAAAATTTAGCACAAAACTAAAAAGTGATACAGATTATACAAATGAGTTGTTAGAATAGCAGGTAAAAGAGAACGAAGAACTAAGATTACAGTTACGACAGAAAGGACTGAGTGAGAAGAAGAAACACTTAAAATTAAAATACTTGATTAGCGAGAAGGACAACTCGATACAAAGATTATCGGTAGCATCGTCAAACTCGAAGAGAGAACTAAATATTGCCTAGAGATTTCGTTCACCAACTCCTTCAATTAGTTTGCCAGAAAAATCCACAGTCACAGACTTATCACATACTACCCAAGGACTTCCATCAGTAGTTCATACACAACAAGAAATTATAGAACAAGAAGACACGAATACAACAGAACCTAATACAAATTTTCGCAAGGAAGAAGAAGGAAATAGATTATTGAATAAAGTGAAAAATTTACTATCAAACGTGAGAAAAACTGTTAACAGAGGATACACAACAGATACTATAAGACGAAAACTAGCAGATTTAGCAGAGTACGAGAGGGAATTTAAATAGCTGAGGCTAGAAGAAGCTCAGCTCAAAAAAGAATTTGATAAATACCTACAAGAAGCTAGGAATTCACTAAAGAAGTACCCGTCATCCCCTATAACCACCGAAGAAGATTCCAGTAGCATAAATACAAAAGCATACAAGATGCGTGCAATCTCGACAATTACCAAAATAGTAAACAATATAGTCCCGACATTTTTCGGCAGCGAAGGACCAGATTTAACATCGGAAGTATTTCGATTCATTCAAGGACGTAAATTAGTAGAACGAGAGCTGTCCTCTGAAGAAAATGGAGTCCCAACACAAGATATTATAGAATGCCTGAAACTGCGATTAATGGGACCAGCTTACGTTTAAATAGCACCACAAACATTCGGCGCCATAGACGCTTTGTGTGATTCAATAAAAAAGGTGTATTTGAAGAGGAAAACTTTAGATCAAATAAGAGAATTCATAGTTTCGTGCAAGCAAGGAATTCAAGAGTCAGCAAGCAGATTTGATAATCGACTGGAAACTTTCCTAAATAAAACCGGGAGCTTAGTAACAAATGAATGGAGCGAAGAAGGTAGCAGAAAAACGATACTGGAAGACTTCAAAAGAATAGCAGTAAGAAGCTTTATCAAAGGTCTTAGAGACCAGGCATTAAGGACTAGGTTTATTGGCCAAGAAAGCGAGGGCTTACAGAAACTAACTCAAATAGTAGAGGAAGCTGAGCAACTTTTTGGAGAAAACTCCATCACAATAAACACTATTACCCTGACTACTCAATGCAGTTTCTGTAAGCAACAAGGTCACAACAGAACAAATTGTGAATAGAGGCTTAGTACACCATATTGCAATAAATGTGGAGAATATGGGCATGAAATTGGGCCAGCATGTAAATCACTAGAGACACTAGAGTTGACAAGTGTGATTACTGCAACAATAAGGGACATAAGGAAGTAGAATGCAGAAAACGTTTAAGAGCATTATTCTGTAGGATATGCAGAGCGTCCAGACACTTAGAAAATCAGTTCTGTAGAAAACCACAGCAAAGATATTCAGGAAACCCAAACACACCGCTGAACACAAACTGGCAACCACCTAACGGTAATTACTTTAGAAGAAATGACAATGACCAAAGGCAACAACACAATAGCACGCAAGGTGGTCAACAGTCTACAACCCAAAGGTCCATCAATGCCAACATGAATCAAGTATACCATGGCCATGGGAGAAATGAGCCACCAAAATGCTATAATTGTAATGAAACGGGACATCTAAGAGCTAACTGCCCAGCACGAAATTCGAGAAACTCGCGGCGGCCCAGCCAAAACTAATGGACTGGGATGCCGAAAATTCATGGACACACGAAAAAATTGAAATTAAATCAGCAAACGAAAGTTTATTATCATTAAACCAAGTGAAGGTAGAAACTAAAAAGACTGGCAAGAAAATACATTGGCATAAAAACATCCATACCTACATACCGGAAAATTATTCAGCAAGAAACTATTCTAACTACAGGTCTGAGTCGCAAAAAGAACAGAATCTGCAAGGTGGTAACAATAGAATAGTAGAGAAAAATGACGCATTTATTGATTTTCCATGCAATGGGGGAAATATTACAATGAAAGGAACTATAACTGCACAACATGCATGCATAAAAACACTTGCAGTATAGATGCATGTAGCACCAGAAGGTAGCCGACTTACAGCAGATGGATTACTCGGTAGAGATGTATTATGGAACAGGACTGTTACCGATACAATTAACAAAAATATTAAATTTTTTGATAATAAGCAAGAAATAGCGTCCTTACCCCTTACTACAGAAGGAAAAACCCCCTAGGTGTATATAGCCGAAAATTTATCTGCCAAGGGGCGTTCCCAGGCAATAATATCGGTCGTAGTTACAACAGCTAGAGGAGAAATTATAGTAAATAAATTAGAAATTTGGCTAGGGGTTTTTGTGGGTCGAACTCTAACAAGAGTCAAGGAGGGCACCGTATTTGTGCCCATTTTAAATACCAATGATTCTACAATAAATATCAATGAAAAAATAGGTTTGAGTTATGATAACCCGAAAAACTACACACTAGAAGCGACATCAGTTATAAATGCAATAGGAACTACAGATAAAGATGTGAGAAGTAAGTTACTTATTAAAACAGTACCCTTGGGAGGTAGTTTATCTGGGCCACCAATGTTCAGAAAAGGGAGTATTACCGGACCCCAGTAAGACAAGAGCAGTGAAGGACATACCGCCGCCCAAAAATATCAAAGAACTACAAGTATTTCTGCGACTGGTTAACTATTATAGGAAGTTTATACCAAACTCCTCAGATATAGCACTACCACTTAACAAAATATTAAGAAAGGACGTGAAATTGGAATGGACTCAGGAGTGCCAGCAAGCCATGGACAAACTGAAGGCAGCAGTCGCAAATCCCCCTCTACTACAATACCCTGATTTTACAAAACCATTTATTCTTACCACTGATGCCAGTAATGAAGCCTTAGGAGCTATTCTTTCTCAAGGAGAGCCAGGTAGTGATTTACCAATTTACTTCGCGAGCAGAGTGCTAAGCGCCACAGAAAAGCGATATTCTACAATAGAGAAGGAACTACTTGCCATCGTATGGGCAGTAAATACGTTTATACCTTATTTACTAGGCCGACCCTTTACGGTCTTCACAGACCACAAGCCCTTGGAAGGCATTGCGAATTTAAAGAATCAAGAAGGCAGATTAGGCCGCCTAAGACTTAAGCTGCTGGAATACGATTTTGAAATACGTTATAAGCTGGGGAAAAGCAATCAGAACTCGGATGCTCTACGTCGTCTCCCAATAGAAGAAGTAAACATAGGAGCAGTAACTAGAGCGAAAGCAAGAGAACTACAAGAGAAACTGAATAAGGGAAGCGATGCACAAACCGATGAATTAGATGCAAGCGAAGATATGGAACAGGAAGATACCGCAGCGTATTTAACTAATAAAGAAGATATTAAGAAAGTAATAAAGGCATTCCACGATACACCTTTGGGAGGACACCAAGGATCACTGAAAACATACCATCGCATTAGAAATCAGTATAAGTGGTATGGTATGCAGCGACAAATTAAAAACTATGTTCCCACCTGTAAAATTTTCCAACGAAACAAAAGTTCACAGGTAGAAAGAATGCCGATGATTTTAACAAAAACACTGAGTAGACCATTTGAAAGACTTTATATGGATATTGTTGGGCCGTTGCCAGAATCTGCTAGGGGCAATAAATATATAATTACATTTTTGGACGATTTCTTTAAATTCCTAGCTTGTGTGGCTATCCCAGACATGGAAGCAACCACGGTGGCAAAAGAGTTCTTCAATGAAATAATTTCCCGTTTTTTCATCCCCAAGGTTTTGGTGACTGATAATGGTACAAATTTTACTTCGAAACTATTTAGAGAAGTTTTTAAGCTGTTAGGAACAAATAATATTAACACCACCCCCTGTCACCCCCAATCCAATGAATCGTTGGAAAGAACTCATAGACCTTTGGCAGAGTTTTTGAGAAGTTTCGTTAAGATGGATGGCACTACTTGGGATGAATGGTTACATCATGCTATGCATGTACACAATAATACGAGGCATATGTCTACCAAACAAACACCTAATAGAATCCTATATGGATTCGAGTTTGAAGTACCTGTTAAACTAAAAGAAGAACTGTCACCCGTATTTAATGCAGATAATTTTAGCAAGATCTTAAAATACCAGATACAACGAAGCTATCAAATAGTAAAACAAAATCAAGATCAAGCCAAGGCCAACTCCAAGAAACATTACGACAAGGGGACAAAGACAAGGACATTCAAGGTAGGACAACAAGTATGGCTGAAAAACCAAGGACGAAGGAACAAATTCTTACCCATTTGGTTAGGACCTTACGAAGTTTTACAAGTCCCAACACCTGTAAATGTTAAGTTAAAAATTAGAAATTCCGAGAAGGTTTACCATAACAATTTGGTAAAACCATGTGTAGGTTAATTATTTGGGTGTCTTAATAGTGGTAAACCCCCAGAAAGACCTGCCACTCCAGAGAAGATGACAGGAAGGTAGAAAAAAAACAGATCTGAACACGATAAGAGAAAAAACCTGTGACAAGAAACAAAACAAGATATTCAACAAAACACAGTAGAAGTTATGAAAGAAGAAACAGGACAGAACACAAAACAACAACAGATATAGAATACAGAAAACAGAAACAAGCTACAGATAGAGGAAAGCCAGTAGACAAAATACGTATAACAAGTAAATGAAAACTCTAAGACCAAAACAACTAAGGATAGTAGCTAATCAGGAATAGTTCAGAATTAGTTAAAAAAAAAGACCTATCACTTTATTTCCAACCTTAGTGAATTTTGGCTCGAAACCAAATCTTCAAGGCGAAATAGAAGTGCAAGGCAATATAACAATAATAGCAAGAAAGAAGAAAAATAAGATATAAATCACACATATGCAGGTGTATATAAGAGAAAAAGGAAATATAAAGTAGATTAACTAAAATCATGATCGCTAGTTTTACGACATGGTAGAGTATGTGAAGATATGACAAAGGTAGTCTACCTATTATACATACATACTTACATTAATATAATAATAAAACTATTAACAGCAAAGGAAGAGAAATGCAAACACTGTAGGAAGATGAAACTAATTTCTTTTTTTAATAAACAGACAAGTTGTATGTTAGTGTTTAGTAATATGTTAATGATTGTCTTATATTACAGAAAAAGAGGTCACAATGATTTAAATGCATCCATTAAACTTTCATTCACTGATTGTCTTGCATTATTATAAAACAAAGGTTTAAATAATTTTCATAGAGATCACTAAACTTTCATTGCTTCATATTTGAAATTTAAGTTAATTTTTGTTTGTTTTGTTTTATTGTCTTTCGTTATATTCAAAAGTAGAATATTATTTTGCAACTACAACAAAATTACAAGCACTAAAAAAAAAAACAAAAATAAACCAAAACATTAAACGCTTGCTGAGTAATCATCAGATACATACATACATGCACATGTATGTTGAATGAACTTTTTTTTATTTAAAACAACAAGTTTTAAACAACAGGTTCGTTATTGAAATTCGTATGGGGAACTATGGATGATGAAGACAGGCAAAACATAGAAGCCCATCAGCAAGCAATAGATGAAAATAACCACAGATTGATCGAAACGGTAAATCAGCAAGTATTGATTAACAGTAATTTTAACAAATCATTGCGACACTAAAAGATGTAATAGATGCGGATCAAAAAATGGTTAAGGAAAGCTTAGAAGCTGTATCAGAGCTTGGAAGGAAGATAATTAACGACTGGTTAACTGTAGCACAACTTATCCAAATTCAAGTCCTAAAAAACAAATTACAAGTCATACAACAGACTGTCGCTTCCGCTAAGCAAGGAATCATATCCCCCGCCTTACTAACTCAACGAGAAGTCGAAGTTTTTCACATCGACTTCAACAAACTACAGGATCTAATAATGGGATTGGTGCTGTGGGTAAACAACAATTTAAGTTTGGTTATAAAAGTAGCATCAACCACGGTAGTAACAAAGAAAAAACTAATTGTACCAATTCGCAACCAAAAACTGAACGAGATAGTAAGTGATCCAGAATTGATTGTAGAAGTCAACAACACCTTCTATAGCTGAGAAGAAGGAAAATCAATTTTTGAGCTTAAGACTACAAAAAATTGTGTTACCAGAAAGAGGTGTACAGTAAAAACTGAGACAGCAGAAAAAATAATTGAAATAAACAGCAACCAGATAGTACTAACTATTTTCAAAAACCACACTTTAACAAGCAATTGTGACCAAAGAGCCGTACAATTGATTGGGAATTACTTTTTGAATTTCAATAATTGTACAATTAAAATTAATAATACCAATTTCGGCAATAAGATAATCCGTGATACTCAGACGTTTGTGCTTCCTAAATACCAGGAAACTCTCACTACGGAAAAGAAAATTACCTTCCAGGACATTGCCTTACAACAACAGGAAAACATAAAAACCATCGAAGAACTGAGTTTCCATAAAAATACTACTATGGCTGCCGGAGGAGCGGTGGTAGTGGTAATAGTTGGTCTTCTGATAACCATAATTGTTCTCTGCCGACAACAAGGGAAAATTAAAGTAAAATTCTCACAAAGCGGGTTGAATAGGGGAATTGTTAGAAATACGATGATTAAGAAAAGATTCCCCACTGAAGAACTTACTTCCGACTTCTAAGTTAGGCGACCATTACGTTTTATTGGGACATCATACCTAGACCATTGAAAAATTTTTTCCACAGATTTACAATTCTAAAACAGACTACACTTCTCTTAAATTATTTATATGTACTATAAAAATAAATAAAAGTTTTTGTATATTAACCGAATATTTTTTCTTTCTTTGATAGCACCCACAACTTCCGACCATATAATAGAAATTAACAACAACTTTGTACCTCTAAATAGTCACAAAAAAATAGAAAAATGTACCGTTCCACATACTGCACATACCAGGTGAATAACCGATAAATTTGAAGCAGAAATTGGAAGGAAAAGTTCACATCTTTAATGTGCAGTTTTTTACTGCAATTAAGAGATGGGTTATGGAACCGAACGAGGTTAATAGGGAAAGAATACGCTTGTCAAGTCGAAAGGTCAACATATTACGAAAGAAACACCTTTTCATTCCAATCTGCGAAGCCAATCATTGGATGTTGGCCGTAATTGCGGGACACTCCCTATATATTTTAGACTCCTTGGGACCTCGAAATGTCACTCGAATAGGGGAAATTATTAAAAAATATTTGCAGTATGAGTCGGAACGTTTAGAAGGTACAATTAACATCCAGAATTTACAGATTAGTCGACCAATTTGCACTCAGCAGGACAATATGACGGATTGTGGTGTGTTTAAAATAAAGTACCTAGAATATTGCATTAAGCAAATAAATAACTCTGCCTCCTTAATACTGCATAACGTTGATGTAACATCAAGTAGGATAAACAGAACAACCATGGTTAAGGCAATTTGTAGATGGACTAATAAATTTAGAATAGATAAAACAGAGGACATAAATATGGAACATCTACAACAGCTACAGGTTGTGATGCAGGAATATAGGAAGACCCGGAAGGAGGGTCAATACCTAAGAAAGGAAGTACGAATAGAAGGTGCTGACTACGTTGTTATAGTGGGGAGGAAAGGGATAGACAAAATAAAGCCTACAGATAACGATATAAACCAGCTATCTTGCCAATCAGATGGCTACGTGAATATCTGATACCAGCTAAAAATAAATCCTTGCTTATGAGATCCGTAATTTAACCACTGTTAACTATGTGAAACAACAAGAATGGATGAAAGAAAGCCTATCTATTTTTGTGTTATAAATAGTAATACTGTATTCACACAAAAAAGTAATATGAATAATTTTGTATTATCAATTAAAATATTATCAAATAAAAAAAAAAATAATAATAATAATATATATATATGTAAATATATATATATATATATATATATATATATATATATATATATATATATATATATATATATATATATAATTAATTGAATTTTCACCTACAAACAATCTAATAATACCAATTAAGTTTTCCACTCAATTTAATTAATGCAATTAATTTTACTCTATTTTTTTCTCTCAAATTAAAAATTTAGAATTTAGTTTGTAAGTTTTGAAATGTAACAGAGGGAAAATTTGTATTGTAAGCTAAAATGTTCTTCAAATTTATAATTTGAATAAGAATTGCCTTTTGTACTAGCATATATATATACATAAAAAAACATTAACAATAACTAGTAGAGCTTTAAAAGAGTTAAGACATTATATTATATATAAAAGTTTTTTTGGCAAGTAATATATTTGAACGAAAGAAAAACAATAATAAAAATAAATGAGTAAGCAATAATGTTCAAAATTTTAAATTTGTGCTATTAAAATTATATGTTAAGAAATGTATGTATGTCATACTAGGTGTGTTTGAGTACACTTCCAATGACAATTATTCAGTAGACTTAGAATAATTGATTCACATTTGAAATTAAACGTAATACCTTAACAGGTGCACAAATTGTCACAGTTAGCAAGTACTCAATCACAGCTTTTGATTATCAAGAATCCAAACCATATTCTTGCATCAGTGAAATTTTAGTTCTTAGGATTAAATTAATAGTAAACTGAAATATATAAATAATGATTGTATATAAAAAAAAATAAATTTTGGTATTTGAACGTAAAGACACAAAATAAATGTATTGTATGCTAATACTAAACTAAGATAAGTGCAACCGCAGCTCAACTACAACCCCAGAACAAGAAGATTTGCATACATGCAGTGAAGACAACAAAGGTAACAACAACAACAACAAAAACAAATTCAATAATCGTCTAATTTTGACAACACAAGGCGTATAGTCTCCTGCCGCCATTAGTTAAGTAATATCTGAAGCTACAACTTTACCCCAGCAATAACAACATAACGGATGAATTTCCAACAACCAAATCAGAAGAAAAATCTACAACATACACCACAAAAAAACAGCTTAAACATCAAGTAATACTTTTATCTATCGGGTGAGATGAATTACTGACGGCATAACAGGACTCCCAATAATCTGCTCGATCAGATTATTCCGGGAAGTCAAATCCCAGGAACACTGCAAACAAATCTTTGTATAGATTACAACTCTATGAAATCAACTACAGAAAATGGACATTCGTCTATCCGTCCACATTAAGTGGGACGAAGCTAGTTTCGTTGCTGTCATCCATACTGTCCACGATTTGAGTACACCTTAACAGGATACATGCGGATTTTTTTCCAATATCCTAAATGAGGTAGTTCTTCGTTCTGTTATCCAAAAATTTTGCGAGATAAGCAGGTTAATCGCAAATTGATGCAAGTTTATATTCAACGTTACTACATAATGAAAAGAGATACCATGTCTCCAACAAACTGAAAAGTGAAAAGATAGATCTAACGAATTATATGACGACTAACTTCAACGTGGATTGTAACGGACAATCACTCAGTAACTTTCTGAAGGATGGGCACAAAAATGAAACATTAGATTTTGAACAAGCCGGTAGATGTACTAGCAATGTTTTGTTACGATGTACCGACAATGCAAACACCCCATATAAAAGTGTATATGACATTCGTTCCAAGATGGCCGTCCATTACATAAATCATAATTTTCGACCACTAACACATCTCAGCTCAACTGAGAACAGCTTTATTGGCGATTCTGGTTTCATGATACACCCTTTCTCAACCGAAGACATTAGTTGGTGATGGTGCTGATTTATTTTTTAAAACCACAAGCACGAGCGTCCCTGCACAAAGAAGAAAATTACTGAAAACTTAAAGGTGCCACAAAATTCAACAGATAAGGATAAACAAAATCACGTCAATCTAACTTAGATGTCAAGAATCAGAACATCAACAGAAAAAAATTCGTATTTTATTTCCGCCAAAGAGGGAGGTATGTTGTGAGTCAAAGGCACTTACTTATGTATTTTATAGAATAGATCACCTACATGTCACTTACTTATATATTTTACATTAACATTTAAGTATTTGATCCAATTACTATATTTAGAAAACATCTATAGCTGGATGTTTTCTTCCGCCAAGGGAGGAGGGATGTTGTGAATCATAGTTGAACAACCCTCGTACCTCTGCATTGCACCAATTTGTTGACGCAGCAGTAATCAGTTCATTCACTTGGTTACTTTTTATTTTCTTTGCGCTGACAAGTTGTGCAATATCGATATTTTGTAATTGGGTCAAAAGCTAAATAATATTTATGAAATAAGTTATTGTCTAGTTAGCATAAGAAAAAGAATTGTAAGTAAAATATTATTGTAGAAATATATTAAAATTTTGTATAAATAGCTTATAAGAAATAAAAGTCACACCGTCAGTTGAGAAGACAGTCAGTTTGCAGTGACGGTTGTAAGCGTTTTAACTAAAATAAAGAAACCTGCGATTCCCAAGGGACCCTCCAGGTTATAAATATCGTATGCAAAAAATACACTATAACAGACAGAACTAGTATAATTAAAATACAATTGAAAACAAATAACAATTTCTTATTGTATTGCTGCTGAGCAACTGTTTGATCTGTTTTTGCTCAAAAAATACATATTGTAATACAAATATATGAAAAAACCACTATTGAAACAAATACATGATGTGCAGATGTATGTGCGGACGTTCGTTATGTTATTTTGTTGCGCAGCCAAAGTATAGAGAGAGAAAGAGACAATTTTGCTCTGAGAGTAACTACAAATGTATGTGTTTCATGTACATGTATCACTTACTTACATATGTATGCGCAATTTTGCTTTCATTCATTCATTCATCAGTCAATTACATTTTTTCTCAACACATCATAAGACACTTATGGTAAAAGCAGTTTTATGTATCTTATTTGCATTGGCGTAGCTAGACATTTTTTCTGGGGGGGGGGGCGCAAACACAATTTTTTTTTATTAGTGTTTTTTATGGGAATTGTTAAAATTTAAGCTTAAAATTTTTTAAACGCACTAATAATCCCAAATTAATATTTTACTTATTAAGTTAAATATACATTTTTTATTAAAAATACATTGAAATTGGAAATTAAAAAAATATATTCTACTTAATAAGTAAAATATTAATAAGCAAAATATTGGTTTGGGATTATTAGCGCGTTTAAAAAATGTTATACAGATTTTTTTTATTAAACATTTTTTTTCAATAACAAAAATTAAGTTATAATTAAAACTAGAAAAACAAAACATTCCAAATAAAAACAATATATAGACAAAAAGTAAAGTATGTATTAGAAAAAAACTAAATAATAATAATAATAATATAATAATAATCAACTAAATAACAATAAAATTAATATTCGTTTCCAACAAGTTTATATGCTCATATGGAAAAATTATTTATGTATATACTATATTTGAATACAATATTTTGAAAAGATACAAGCAAGAAATGATTTCATTCATCATTCATGATTTCATTTCTTAATAATTTATTATTTAATTTAAAAAAAATTTATCTGTTGGTGCATAAATAAAAATAGAAAATTGCCATTTATTATTTAGTTACCATTCCAATATTGAAGTTCTGAATCAATACTATATTGTTGCGATGAATGAACATACATACATAAATAAGTACAAACATATGTATGCAAGTATGTATGTATACGTGTTTAATTGAAAAAAAATTTTATGTGCATATGTGCAGTGATTTCAATAAATTTCACACTAATACACCTCATCACAAAAATTTATTGCAATACCCAGCTAAAAAAAATATGTATGGAGCATATATGATATCCCATATATGGTTCGGATCTGAAAAATGAGGGTATATGGTCATATATGATAATATATATTCATAAATTTTCATACATGAATGAGTATTCCCTATATAGTATGCAAAGTTCACATTGATTCAAAAAGCTGTGCAATAAGTTATATTATTAAAATAATTTTTTTGTAAGATTTGATACAAAAAGGTTGCGTTTAGTGAAACATTTGTTCGAACAAAATAATTCAAAACGAACTAAAAGACATTTCATTCGTCATTTTAAGAGAAAATGTGAATCGACTATTAAAAAACACAAGACACACATTTGTACACGACATATAATTTAAGAAATCAAATTAAAAACTAATGCCATATAAAAGAAAAATTAATCCGTTTTCATACTAACGCTAGTTTTTGATATTACTTTTTGGTAGTTATATGAATTTTGTTTCTTAAAAGTATCTGAGAATTCCGTTAATTTTTATAAAATTAATGACTGAATTATCTTGATTATTTGATTTATTAAATAGGCCCACAATATATAAAATCCTACAAGAATGATTTTTTTGTTGCCCCAGCTAAAAAAATTATATATGGTCTATATATTTTTAATATATGAATGTATATAACTATATATGAATATGTATGCATTCATGTATGGAAATGTATGGGATTATACATGGCAACAATATTATATATGAATTGATATATGGAGTAATATATGAATCATTTTCTCTTAAAATGTCGAATGAAATGTCTTTTAGTTCGTTTTGAATTATTTTGTTCGAACAAATGTTTCACTAAACACAACCTTTCTGTACCAAATCTTACAAAAAAATAATTTTAATAATTTAATTTATTGCACAGCAGTGAGCTTTTTGAATCAATATGAGTAGTAGGGAACTGTTCATCCTGGACCAATTAAAATTGTGAAATTGTTGCTGAAATTGTTAAATTGTTGCTGAAATTGTTAAATTTGGGTAATTAAAATTTGAAAATTGTTAAATTCTTGGAAATTTGTGTTTTTTTGTTTACATAAGGAGTTTTTTGTTTACATTAGGAGTTTTTTGTTTACATTAGGAGTTTTTGTTTACATTAAGTGTATGTCTGTCTGTCGGTCTGTCTATCTGCCTGCCTGACCGTGGGAAGTTTGTGTGTGGAATATTTTGTGTGAATGTATTAAGGCGGTTCATAGTTTGGCGGTTTTTATGTGTGTATGTGACGACGGGGAAAATCATGAAAATGGTTTTTCCTAATGCTGACGGAAAATCATCTAATGATTTTTCGTAATTCCGAAGGCAAAACATGATAATTTTTCGTAATACCGAAGGCAAAACATGATAATTTTTCCTAATGCCTACTGCAATACATGATTATTATTTTTTTCAAATGCCGACGGCAAAAAATGAATATAATTTTTTCAAATGCCGACGGGAAAATGATTTTTCCTAATGACGACGGGAAAACGTGAAAGTTATTTTTTCTAATGCTAATGTAGGTGTTGCTAGACTGTGGGAATTTAAGGCTGACCGTGATTTGAGTGGGTGGCGTTGTTGCCGTAATATGTAACCATAGGAATTCGTGGATGTGTCTGTCTGTCTGTGAAAATTTAGTTGAAGCTTCGATTGGAAGGGGGGCGGGGTGTAGTAGAGCTAGATCAATTGCATGTATATATATGTGTGTGTGTGTGTGTGTGTGTGTATGTGTGTGTGTGTACGTTTGTAGGAATTTCTATAGGAGCTTAAGGCTGATTGCGATTTATGAGGGGCGAGGTGTACTAGTAATATGTAACCGAGGGAGTCTGTCTGTTTGTATTTCTGTAGGAGTTTAAGGCTGACCATGATTTGGGTGGGCATGGTTGTTGACGTAATATGTAGCCATGGAGATTTGTGGGTGTGTCTGTCTGTAGGAGTTTAAGGCTGATCGTGATTTGAGGTGGGTGAGGATGTTATTGAGGTAAATTGGTTATGTGTATGTATGTATGTATGGCCAGGGGAATTTGTGTATGCATATCTGGGGGAGAATTTAAGGCTAGTCGTGATTTGTGAAAGGTGGGGTGTTGTTGAAATTTTCTTGGATATTTCTTATATGAATTCTGCTATGTGTGTGTATTTGCGCTGGTATTTATATGTAGGTGGAAATAAATTGTTTTCAGTATCGATATTTGGTACTATAAAATAATATCATATATCTGGACTTCCCTAATCCTAGTATGCTTTTATACTTACTATTGCTTTATATTTTCTCATGCTTAAATTTGTCTCGCGTTGAAGTCGGTCTGGGTGAAATTTGTTTATATTACAGATTTTGTTTATTTAACTACATTCGTCTTCTTTGACTGAAAGAGTTTTCTACACACAGAGAAAACCCAACTTGAAATCAGTAAGAATCATGCTGAATTAATAAGAACCATTAGCGAAGGTTTAGTCATATTGAAATTTCTTATTTCAATATGGACAAAATATTAATTTACAGTATTCATTTATTAAACTCATTAGTTTGTAGATATCTCAATATACATTTTCTATTATATTAAAAATTATTGAATTAATGTGATGAATTCTTATTTTTAAGCTGCAGATTTTCCCTGAGTGTATGGATTGTTTATATTTGCATTGTGCTTTAACTAAACGACGCTTCATATATTTTCATGATGTAGATCTAATAAATACTTAAGCATTGATAAGAAATTTGGTATGTATACATACATATCTACAAATTGATTTTATGTATGTATGTATGTATGTATGTATGTACATATATATGTACATACAAATAAGTGTTCAACTCAATCTTTGAATACATTTTTTATTTTATTTTTTGTCATGTGATGTCTGTTGTTGGTGAAATTAAAAACATTTTAATTTTTATCTGCGTTTACTTAAAAGTTTGTGAGGATTTTCTGTTGTAAGTAAAACTGAATTCTTGAAGATATGTACTTACATACTCTATAGTAATAGTAACTATAATAGAAATATTTCTTATACTTAATTTACAGTTTTTTAAAGTATAGGGTATAAAATTTTTTCTACCTATAGCCTTCTACATTTATTTTGGAAAACTTGCTTTGCTTTTTAAAAATGTATAAACATTTTTAAATGAAACTGATCCGGCACTCCAGCTTAGGTACTGATAGTTTTTTTTTTGTTGTTAATTAACTTACTTATTTTTTATTTTTTATTGATAAACATTGGAAATCAAAAGGGAGTTTTATATTGTAATTATTATTTTCATAATTGTTGAAAACAATCGCTGCTTTTTGTTTGTTTTTTGCGATGAAATCATTTGAATTACTTTTGCAACTTTACGCGTTTATAAAAATTATGTTATTTTCTATATTTCTTAATTTATAAGACTTTTAGACTTTGTCCTTTAGGGGTTATATATTCTATTATACGATTATGAATAAGAATGCAGTAAGCTGATGTATTTGCTTACTGCTTCAAATTAAAATTTTATTAAATTGAATAAAAGGAGTTTTTTTTTCTTAAACTCTGATGCAGTTAGAAGCGCTGGAGATTCTTTCATATAACAGCTTTTTTGAAATTTTTGATACATAGTATAATATAGAATTGGATAACATTTATTTTTAATTTTTATGTTAAGAAGTACGGGTATGAGACTGAATTTAAATGTACTTTTAAATTAGTTAAATCATAATGAACAAACATATTTTCTTCTTTAATAGCGATCAACAGAAAACGAACTCGTTTTCATATAATTTAGGTATACCCTATCGACGGCTCCTCTAGGATACAAGATGACTTTGTATGACGAAATTTCTGTTGCTTTATACTGATAATATGTTTACATTAATAAGATACATATACATATGTTTATTTTATGAACGGTGAGCACCTATGGCTTTTATTTAATGTTCTATATGACTTTTTTTTTCATTTTATTAAAGTTCAGCGTATTGTATATATATTTCTGAAATGTTTAAGTGTGTTTTGTGTGCCCATCGGGCAGAGTGTACGTATTAGTTGGTAAGTCAGTCTCTATTTTTATTTATTTTTTTTTCTTCTAATGTGCCACTCCTTTTTCAGATTTTACTACTTGGAATAGAGAATTTTTGTCTAATTTGTTGGTGGGTATATACATTAGGTATGTAGAAATTAGTTTAGATACAAAGAAATGCATGTTTAATATACAACTATTGTATCAAATCGATCTCAAATAACTCAGTTACCTCTACCAGCAATTCACCGTTGGTGTATTCATAAAGTGTTAGAAACAATGAAATATCTATGTTTTGAGAGAATTTTTCCCCTCAAGTATTTCTACATGAGGTTTGAGGGGTCAACCACTGTCGCATTCATATGTAATGATTATTCACTTAAAAAAGGTCATCATCACCATCAATCATCTCCGTATACAATACATTCATGAGTTGGGTTGATCCAGATACAATTGCTATCTCATCACCTTCTAACAGCTTTATATATTTTGCTAGTATGCATGCATTAGCATGCTTCTATCGATAGTGACGTAAGAGTCCGAGATGTAGAGTGTTACAATTAAAAATCTTTACTATTAGAATTTACCAGTTCGCTCTTTAGAATTTTTACAAAGTAGATACATATGTATGTATTTCATTGACCACAAAATCATAAAATTTCTTTGCTTACAAAATTGTATGACGTGAGGATTTTTTTTTTTTTTGTTTTGAAATTATACATGCTTCGGCATGCTTTCATTTTTTTTTCTATAAATTTATGTAATACTCATACAGATACAGATGTAAAGTAAGATCTGTTTACTGTACATTTTAAAATTTATGCATGCTTCAGCATGATTCTAGTTGAAGCGTATATTCATTCACTAAGTTTGTTTGATACTTATTCATACACATGTACATTCTTAAAGATTGGATATCAAAGTCCAATTTCCGTAGTTTATCTATATTTTCTAAAGATCTGATAGCTAAAGAAATAAATAGAGTGAAGATCTTCTATAATAATCCCATTGTCATATTGCAAAATTTTGCGTGCTAGCGCTTTCGATGGGAAAATATACATACAACTTTATAAAAAGTGATAATATGATGTGCTGCTGAATATTGCACTATGTTATAGTTCATTTTAAACACTGAAGTTTTAGCAATATTTCATTCAGACCAACAAGTTTAGAGAATTCCACTACATTTAGTTAATTATCTTTCTTAAGACCCATCATTCCTAATCAATCCTACAAAAAACAACACAAACTAGATTTTTCGTTTTAATTTTATTTTTATTAAATTCAACATTCATTCTTCAAATTACTTTATACTATATTAAGTAGCTTTTCCTCATTTGTTGAGTTGACTTTAATAGGAGACATTTTAATGGTACGATGAACTTTTCTATTGCATTCATTGAGTAAATCTTTATATATACCAATCCACTTATATGAACCATTAAAGCTAATTCTTTTCACATCATACCTTTCAATGATCTATTAAATCATTCTAATATTGATGCTTTCATATTAAGTAATGTTTAATCTTCTATTTATGTATGAGCTTTCCCAAGTATTTATTAAAAAATTCTTTAGAATCATCTGTTTGTAAGTTCTTTGGTACCCGTACCACTTCAAAAATATTTTCCATTGCCTTGGTTTTTAGAGTGCAGCTTTTATTTTCAGCTGTACTTTGAGAATGTGTCAATTACAGTCTTCAAAAATCAACAATTTCTATTTTCTGTAGAAAAGTTCTACATTTCACCTAACTTAGCTCCATAAAACATCATATATTCCTGTCATTACATCTCTACAAGCACAAACAGTTGTTGAGATTTAATATGGAGTTCGTTAACTAAATTCCTTTTTAAGGACATAGAATTGTTTCACAGATTTTTTCGAAAGTGTTGTGATCTACATCTTGCACTTTCAGCTATTTATACTAACATGTAGTTAATTTTCTAATCTATATATTTAACCGTAAACTCTTCAATTTGTTTTTAATTATTTACTTTTTAGAATTGCTTTTTCAATTTTATAACTGTCTTCTTTCTCTAATTTTATTTCACGCTGTAGTTCCTCAATTTGCATTTAAATATATTCTTGAATATTAATGCTTTAAGCTATATTATTAATTTGTCTTGTATTTTATCTTCATTCAGTTTGATGTAACTATCAACAATAGTTTGTATCTAATTCATTTATGCCTTCCAATACTGATAAGTCAGTATAAATGTCTTCAGAATTGGAAGTCTATGAGTAAAATCATCGTCATCATCATTCTCAGTATTAGCATCATTAAATATGATGGTATTATCAAATATTGTTTCTTCTACTAGTTTCTTTGGGGTACTTGTCTATATCTTGAGTGAAGGTTTCTCAGGCTTTAAACTTGTACATTTTCAACTTCTGTCTTGATTTTACTTTCTTCTTTCATAAGAATTCTTTTAATATTTTTAGAACTATTTATGAATTCTTCTGCTATAGGTTTAAATGTATCTTTTAGTTGTTCACTTGTATCTATTTCACCAGTTTTTATACTACGAAGCTTTTTCTTCAACACATTTCTTGTCAACACCAACTGTTTTAAAATTTTCTCATCCATGTTCGCTAAGGGCAAATAACAGGTATCAGCAATCAGATCAGCTTTTCAGGAGCTGGTCTGGTTTTCAGATCAGCTTTTCAGGACCTGGTCTGGTTTTCAGATCAGCTTTTCAGGACCTGGTCTGGTTTTCAGATCAGCTTATCAGGACCTGGTCTGGTTTTCAGATCAGCTTTTCAGGACCTGGTCTGGTTTTCAGATCAGCTTATCAGGAGCTGGTCTGGTTATCAGATCAGCTTGTCAGGAGCTGGTCTGGTTATCAGATCAGCTTATCAGGAGCTGGTCTGGTTTTCAGATCAGCTTATCAGGAGCTGGTCTGGTTATCAGATCAGCTTATCAGGAGCTGGTCTGGTTATCAGATCAGCCTATCAGGAGTTGGTCTGATTATCAGATCAGCTTATCAGGACCTGATCTGATTTTCAGATCAGCTTATCAGGAGCTGGTCTGGTTTTCAGATCAGCTTTTCAGGACCTGGTCTGGTTTTCAGATCAGCTTATCAGGAGCTGGTCTGGTTATCAGATCAGCTTGTCAGGAGCTGGTCTGGTTATCAGATCAGCTTATCAGGAGTTGGTCTGATTATCAGATCAGCTTATCAGGACCTGATCTGATTTTCAGATCAGCTTATCAGGAGCTGGTCTGGTTTTCAGATCAGCTTATCATGTAACAGATCAGACTATCAGGAGCTGTTCAGATTTTCATTTCAAGATATCTGAGTCACATTTAGTTATCAGTGTACAAGTAGCTAGCCATTTATAACATTTATATACATGAAGTTTAAAGTCAGATGAAATACGAAAAAGTAAAGTTTTATGTAGTAAAATTATTTTCTATAACGATCATCGTTTAATTCACTATCTTTGCTTATAATCAAAAATCCATATTTATCCTTTCAACATGCTTTATATTTTTCTCACCTTACCTAAACATTAACATTAAACATAAGTAGAATGAATCAACATTCTTATCTCTCCCCATACAAAAATATGCTTCCCATACGCATCATGGTTAAATATCATATTGGAATTACTTTGGACTGAAATAACAGATTCACTATCGGTAAATTTTGTAATATATTATTATTTTAATTGATGTAATAAATTTCTTCAGATTTTTATATCTGGGTTGATATAAAGATTTTGAGTATAAATAAATGTTCTCAAATTTAAGTCCATTAGGACTTTCTAGCAAGCCAATCATAGCGTTTTTTTTTCGTAATTTGACAGGTCAACTATTGTTGAACGAATAGAATTTGATATAAGGGAACTATGATTTATTTTTGAACTATCGTTCGATGAATCATCAATATTTCGTACCAAGGTATTGTAGGTTGTTTTACTAACCGCATTTATGTAGCTAAATACATTTTATAAATATTATCTCTTATTATAAAAAAATAAACTAATACAGCTATACCATATCAGAAAATATTTTCTGAAATCGTATAGCTGCACTAGTTTATTTTTTCTATAATAAGAGATAATGATCCACACTCATAATCAAAACAGCATAAAAATATCCTTTGTTTTGACTATGAGTATGCATCAATATTTATGAAATGCGTTTAGTTACAAAAATGTGGTTAGTAAAACAAAGTATATTTTAACAGCCTTATTTATAACACTTATTAGGGCTTTATAAAGACTTTTTAAGAAAAAATTTTTATAAAAAATTTGTTTTAAAAAGCCTTTCCAAAGCCTTAATAAGTTTTATAAATAAGGCTGTAAGAGTTTAAAATCAGTATTTTGTATGATAATACTGATTTGAAACTCTTAAAATATTCTTTGTTTTGACTATGAGTAGGGGCCATTATCTCTTATTATAGGACAAATAAAATAATATAGCTATACGATTTCAGAAAATATTTTCTGAAATCGTATAGCTACATTATTTAATTTTTCTATAATAAGAGATAATATTTATGAAATACATTTCATAAATATTGGCGCATACCCATAGTAAAAACAACCTAAAAATACCTTGGTACGAAATATTGATGAATCATCAAAATTTCATACCATGCTATATTTATGTTGTTTTACTAATCGCATTTTGTAAATAAATGCATTTCATAAATATTATCTATTATTATTGAAAGAATAAAATAGTATGGTTATATGATTTTAGAAAACATGATTTCTGATATCATATAACCATACTATTTTATTCTTTCTATAATAAGAGATAATGACTCATACTCATAGTCAAAACAAAGGATATTTATATGCTGTTTTGATTATGAGTATGCGTTAATATTTATGAATGCATTTAGTTATAAAATGCGGTTAGTAAAACAAAGTATATTTTAAGTGTTTAAAACCACCATTTTTATGGTAATACTGGTTTTAAACACTTAAAGCATACTTTGTTTTGACTATGAGCATGAGCTGATATTTATGAAATGGATTTTATAAATATTGACTCATACCCTTAGTCAAAACAACATAAATAATTCTTGGTATGAAATTTTGATGATTCATCAATATTTCGTACCAAGGTATTTTTAGGTTGTTTTTACTATGGGTATGCGCCAATATTTATGAAATGTATTTCATAAATATTATCTCTTATTATAGAAAAATTAAATAATGTAGCTATACGATTTCAGAAAATATTTTCTGAAATCGTATAGCTATATTATTTTATTTGTCCTATAATAAGAGATAATGGCCCCTACTCATAGTCAAAACAAAGAATATTTTAAGAGTTTCAAATCAGTATTATCATACAAAATACTGATTTTAAACTCTTACAGCCTTATTTATAAAACTTATTAAGGCTTTGGAAAGGCTTTTTAAAACAAATTTTTTATAAAAATTTTTTCTTAAAAAGTCTTTATAAAGCCCTAATAAGTGTTATAAATAAGGCTGTTAAAATATACTTTGTTTTACTAACCACATTTTTGTAACTAAACGCATTTCATAAATATTGATGCATACTCATAGTCAAAACAAAGGATATTTTTATGCTGTTTTGATTATGAGTGTGGATCATTATCTCTTATTATAGAAAAAATAAACTAGTGCAGCTATACGATTTCAGAAAATATTTTCTGATATGGTATAGCTGTATTAGTTTATTTTTTTATAATAAGAGATAATATTTATAAAATGTATTTAGCTACATAAATGCGGTTAGTAAAACAACCTACAATACCTTGGTACGAAATATTGATGATTCATCGAACGATAGTTCAAAAATAAATCATAGTTCCCTTATATCAAATTCTATTCGTTCAACAATAGTTGACCTGTCAAATTACGAAAAAAAAACGCTATGATTGGCTTGCTAGAAAGTCCTAATGGACTTAAATTTGAGAACATTTATTTATACTCAAAATCTTTATATCAACCCAGATATAAAAATCTGAAGAAATTTATTACATCAATTAAAATAATAATATATTACAAAATTTACCGATAGTGAATCTGTTATTTCAGTCCAAAGTAATTCCAATATGATATTTAACCATGATGCGTATGGGAAGCATATTTTTGTATGGGGAGAGATAAGAATGTTGATTCATTCTACTTATGTTTAATGTTAATGTTTAGGTAAGGTGAGAAAAATATAAAGCATGTTGAAAGGATAAATATGGATTTTTGATTATAAGCAAAGATAGTGAATTAAACGATGATCGTTATAGAAAATAATTTTACTACATAAAACTTTACTTTTTCGTATTTCATCTGACTTTAAACTTCATGTATATAAATGTTATAAATGGCTAGCTACTTGTACACTGATAACTAAATCTGACTCAGATATCTTGAAATGAAAATCTGAACAGCTCCTGATAGTCTGATCTGTTACATGATAGGCTGATCTGAAAACCAGACCAGCTCCTGATAAGCTGATCTGAAAATGAGATCAGGTCCTGATAAGCTGATCTGATAATCAGACCAACTCCTGATAAGCTGATCTGATAACCAGACCAGCTCCTGACAAGCTGATCTGATAACCAGACCAGCTCCTGATAAGCTGATCTGAAAACCAGACCAGGTCCTGAAAAGCTGATCTGAAAACCAGACCAGCTCCTGATAAGCTGATCTGAAAATCAGATCAGGTCCTGATAAGCTGATCTGATAATCAGACCAACTCCTGATAGGCTGATCTGATAACCAGACCAGCTCCTGATAAGCTGATCTGATAACCAGACCAGCTCCTGATAAGCTGATCTGAAAACCAGACCAGCTCCTGATAAGCTGATCTGATAACCAGACCAGCTCCTGACAAGCTGATCTGATAACCAGACCAGCTCCTGATAAGCTGATCTGAAAACCAGACCAGGTCCTGAAAAGCTGATCTGAAAACCAGACCAGGTCCTGATAAGCTGATCTGAAAACCAGACCAGGTCCTGAAAAGCTGATCTGAAAACCAGACCAGGTCCTGAAAAGCTGATCTGAAAACCAGACCAGCTCCTGAAAAGCTGATCTGATTGCTGATACCTGTTATTTGCCCTTAGCGAACATGGATGAGAAAATTTTAAAACAGTTGGTGTTGACAAGAAATGTGTTGAAGAAAAAGCTTCGTAGTATAAAAACTGGTGAAATAGATACAAGTGAACAACTAAAAGATACATTTAAACCTATAGCAGAAGAATTCATAAATAGTTCTAAAAATATTAAAAGAATTCTTATGAAAGAAGAAAGTAAAATCAAGACAGAAGTTGAAAATGTACAAGTTTAAAGCCTGAGAAACCTTCACTCAAGATATAGACAAGTACCCCAAAGAAACTAGTAGAAGAAACAATATTTGATAATACCATCATATTTAATGATGCTAATACTGAGAATGATGATGACGATGATTTTACTCATAGACTTCCAATTCTGAAGACATTTATACTGACTTATCAGTATTGGAAGGCATAAATGAATTAGATACAAACTATTGTTGATAGTTACATCAAACTGAATGAAGATAAAATACAAGACAAATTAATAATATAGCTTAAAGCATTAATATTCAAGAATATATTTAAATGCAAATTGAGGAACTACAGCGTGAAATAAAATTAGAGAAAGAAGACAGTTATAAAATTGAAAAAGCAATTCTAAAAAGTAAATAATTAAAAACAAATTGAAGAGTTTACGGTTAAATATATAGATTAGAAAATTAACTACATGTTAGTATAAATAGCTGAAAGTGCAAGATGTAGATCACAACACTTTCGAAAAAATCTGTGAAACAATTCTATGTCCTTAAAAAGGAATTTAGTTAACGAACTCCATATTAAATCTCAACAACTGTTTGTGCTTGTAGAGATGTAATGACAGGAATATATGATGTTTTATGGAGCTAAGTTAGGTGAAATGTAGAACTTTTCTACAGAAAATAGAAATTGTTGATTTTTGAAGACTGTAATTGACACATTCTCAAAGTACAGCTGAAAATAAAAGCTGCACTCTAAAAACCAAGGCAATGGAAAATATTTTTGAAGTGGTACGGGTACCAAAGAACTTACAAACAGATGATTCTAAAGAATTTTTTAATAAATACTTGGGAAAGCTCATACATAAATAGAAGATTAAACATTACTTAATATGAAAGCATCAATATTAGAATGATTTAATAGATCATTGAAAGGTATGATGTGAAAAGAATTAGCTTTAATGGTTCATATAAGTGGATTGGTATATATAAAGATTTACTCAATGAATGCAATAGAAAAGTTCATCGTACCATTAAAATGTCTCCTATTAAAGTCAACTCAACAAATGAGGAAAAGCTACTTAATATAGTATAAAGTAATTTGAAGAATGAATGTTGAATTTAATAAAAATAAAATTAAAACGAAAAATCTAGTTTGTGTTGTTTTTTGTAGGATTGATTAGGAATGATGGGTCTTAAGAAAGATAATTAACTAAATGTAGTGGAATTCTCTAAACTTGTTGGTCTGAATGAAATATTGCTAAAACTTCAGTGTTTAAAATGAACTATAACATAGTGCAATATTCAGCAGCACATCATATTATCACTTTTTATAAAGTTGTATGTATATTTTCCCATCGAAAGCGCTAGCACGCAAAATTTTGCAATATGACAATGGGATTATTATAGAAGATCTTCACTCTATTTATTTCTTTAGCTATCAGATCTTTAGAAAATATAGATAAACTACGGAAATTGGACTTTGATATCCAATCTTTAAGAATGTACATGTGTATGAATAAGTATCAAACAAACTTAGTGAATGAATATACGCTTCAACTAGAATCATGCTGAAGCATGCATAAATTTTAAAATGTACAGTAAACAGATCTTACTTTACATCTGTATCTGTATGAGTATTACATAAATTTATAGAAAAAAAAAAAATGAAAGCATGCCGAAGCATGTATAATTTCAAAACAAAAAAATCCTCACGTCATACAATTTTGTAAGCAAAGAAATTTTATGATTTTGTGGTCAATGAAATACATACATATGTATCTACTTTGTAAAAATTCTAAAGAGCGAACTGGTAAATTCTAATAGTAAAGATTTTTAATTGTAACACTCTACATCTCGGACTCTTACGTCACTATCGATAGAAGCATGCTAATGCATGCATACTAGCAAAATATATAAAGCTGTTAGAAGGTGATGAGATAGCAATTGTATCTGGATCAACCCAACTCATGAATGTATTGTATACGGAGATGATTGATGGTGATGATGACCTTTTTTAAGTGAATAATCATTACATATGAATGCGACAGTGATTGACCCCTCAAACCTCATGTAGAAATACTTGAGGGGAAAAATTCTCTCAAAACATAGATATTTCATTGTTTCTAACACTTTATGAATACACCAACGGTGAATTGCTGGTAGAGGTAACTGAGTTATTTGAGATCGATTTGATACAATAGTTGTATATTAAACATGCATTTCTTTGTATCTAAACTAATTTCTACATACCTAATGTATATACCCACCAACAAATTAGACAAAAATTCTCTATTCCAAGTAGTAAAATCTGAAAAAGGAGTGGCACATTAGAAGAAAAAAAAATAAATAAAAATAGAGACTGACTTACCAACTAATACGTACACTCTGCCCGATGGGCACACAAAACACACTTAAACATTTCAGAAATATATATACAATACGCTGAACTTTAATAAAATGAAAAAAAAGTCATATAGAACATTAAATAAAAGCCATAGGTGCTCACCGTTCATAAAATAAACATATGTATATGTATCTTATTAATGTAAACATATTATCAGTATAAAGCAACAGAAATTTCGTCATACAAAGTCATCTTGTATCCTAGAGGAGCCGTCGATAGGGTATACCTAAATTATATGAAAACGAGTTCGTTTTCTGTTGATCGCTATTAAAGAAGAAAATATGTTTGTTCATTATGATTTAACTAATTTAAAAGTACATTTAAATTCAGTCTCATACCCGTACTTCTTAACATAAAAATTAAAAATAAATGTTATCCAATTCTATATTATACTATGTATCAAAAATTTCAAAAAAGCTGTTATATGAAAGAATCTCCAGCGCTTCTAACTGCATCAGAGTTTAAGAAAAAAAAACTCCTTTTATTCAATTTAATAAAATTTTAATTTGAAGCAGTAAGCAAATACATCAGCTTACTGCATTCTTATTCATAATCGTATAATAGAATATATAACCCCTAAAGGACAAAGTCTAAAAGTCTTATAAATTAAGAAATATAGAAAATAACATAATTTTTATAAACGCGTAAAGTTGCAAAAGTAATTCAAATGATTTCATCGCAAAAAACAAACAAAAAGCAGCGATTGTTTTCAACAATTATGAAAATAATAATTACAATATAAAACTCCCTTTTGATTTCCAATGTTTATCAATAAAAAATAAAAAATAAGTAAGTTAATTAACAACAAAAAAAAAACTATCAGTACCTAAGCTGGAGTGCCGGATCAGTTTCATTTAAAAATGTTTATACATTTTTAAAAAGCAAAGCAAGTTTTCCAAAATAAATGTAGAAGGCTATAGGTAGAAAAAATTTTATACCCTATACTTTAAAAAACTGTAAATTAAGTATAAGAAATATTTCTATTATAGTTACTATTACTATAGAGTATGTAAGTACATATCTTCAAGAATTCAGTTTTACTTACAACAGAAAATCCTCACAAACTTTTAAGTAAACGCAGATAAAAATTAAAATGTTTTTAATTTCACCAACAACAGACATCACATGACAAAAAATAAAATAAAAAATGTATTCAAAGATTGAGTTGAACACTTATTTGTATGTACATATATATGTACATACATACATACATACATACATACATAAAATCAATTTGTAGATATGTATGTATACATACCAAATTTCTTATCAATGCTTAAGTATTTATTAGATCTACATCATGAAAATATATGAAGCGTCGTTTAGTTAAAGCACAATGCAAATATAAACAATCCATACACTCAGGGAAAATCTGCAGCTTAAAAATAAGAATTCATCACATTAATTCAATAATTTTTAATATAATAGAAAATGTATATTGAGATATCTACAAACTAATGAGTTTAATAAATGAATACTGTAAATTAATATTTTGTCCATATTGAAATAAGAAATTTCAATATGACTAAACCTTCGCTAATGGTTCTTATTAATTCAGCATGATTCTTACTGATTTCAAGTTGGGTTTTCTCTGTGTGTAGAAAACTCTTTCAGTCAAAGAAGACGAATGTAGTTAAATAAACAAAATCTGTAATATAAACAAATTTCACCCAGACCGACTTCAACGCGAGACAAATTTAAGCATGAGAAAATATAAAGCAATAGTAAGTATAAAAGCATACTAGGATTAGGGAAGTCCAGATATATGATATTATTTTATAGTACCAAATATCGATACTGAAAACAATTTATTTCCACCTACATATAAATACCAGCGCAAATACACACACATAGCAGAATTCATATAAGAAATATCCAAGAAAATTTCAACAACACCCCACCTTTCACAAATCACGACTAGCCTTAAATTCTCCCCCAGATATGCATACACAAATTCCCCTGGCCATACATACATACATACACATAACCAATTTACCTCAATAACATCCTCACCCACCTCAAATCACGATCAGCCTTAAACTCCTACAGACAGACACACCCACAAATCTCCATGGCTACATATTACGTCAACAACCATGCCCACCCAAATCATGGTCAGCCTTAAACTCCTACAGAAATACAAACAGACAGACTCCCTCGGTTACATATTACTAGTACACCTCGCCCCTCATAAATCGCAATCAGCCTTAAGCTCCTATAGAAATTCCTACAAACGTACACACACACACATACACACACACACACACACACACACATATATATACATGCAATTGATCTAGCTCTACTACACCCCGCCCCCCTTCCAATCGAAGCTTCAACTAAATTTTCACAGACAGACAGACACATCCACGAATTCCTATGGTTACATATTACGGCAACAACGCCACCCACTCAAATCACGGTCAGCCTTAAATTCCCACAGTCTAGCAACACCTACATTAGCATTAGAAAAAATAACTTTCACGTTTTCCCGTCGTCATTAGGAAAAATCATTTTCCCGTCGGCATTTGAAAAAATTATATTCATTTTTTGCCGTCGGCATTTGAAAAAAATAATAATCATGTATTGCAGTAGGCATTAGGAAAAATTATCATGTTTTGCCTTCGGAATTACGAAAAATTATCATGTTTTGCCTTCGGAATTACGAAAAATCATTAGATGATTTTCCGTCAGCATTAGGAAAAACCATTTTCATGATTTTCCCCGTCGTCACATACACACATAAAAACCGCCAAACTATGAACCGCCTTAATACATTCACACAAAATATTCCACACACAAACTTCCCACGGTCAGGCAGGCAGACAGACAGACCGACAGACAGACATACACTTAATGTAAACAAAAACTCCTAATGTAAACAAAAACTCCTAATGTAAACAATAAACACAAATTTCCAAGAATTTAACAATTTTCAAATTTTAATTACCCAAATTTAACAATTTCAACAACAATTTAACAATTTCAGCCCACAATTTAACAATTTCAGCAACAATTTAACAATTTTAATTGGGGCCGAATTGGCAGTTCACAACTACTAATATGAACTTTGCATACTATATAGGGAATACACATTCATGTATGAAAATGTATGAATATATATTATCATATATGGCCATATACCCTCATTTTTCGGATCCGAACCATATATGGGATATCATATATGCTCCATACATATTTTTTTTAGCTGGGGCACGAGTTTTTATTTTTTAAATCTTGAGGGTCTACGCATATAAAATTTGCATACCGTGTGTATTTTCTAATAAACTTCCAATTCACGAGTGATTAAAAAGAGAGAAAAAGATCGAATTAATAAATGCAAGCCCAGCTAAAAAAAATATGTATGGAGCATATATGATATCCCATATATGGTTCGTATCCGAAAAATGAGGGTATATGGCCATATATGATAATATATATTCATACATTTTCATACATGAATGTGTATTCCCTATATAGTATGCAAAGTTCATATTGATTCAAAAAGCGCACTGCTGTGCAATAAATTAAATTATTAAAACAATTTTTTTGTAAGATTTGGTACAGAAAGTTTGTGTTTAGTGAAACATTTGTTCGAACAAAATAATTCAAAACGAACTAAAAGACATTTCATTCGACATTTTAACAGAAAATGTGAATCGATTATTAAAAAACACTAGACACACATTTGTACACGACATATAATTTAAGAAATCAAATTAAAAACTAATGCTATATACAAGAAAAATTAATCCGTTTTGATATTAACGCTAGTTTTTGATATTATTTTTTGGCAGTTATATGAATTTTGTTTCTTAAAAGTAACTGAGAATCCCGTTAATTTTTATAAAATTAATAACTGAATTATCTTTTTGATTATTTGATTTATTAAATAGGCCCACAATATATAAAATCCTACAAGAATGATTTTTTTGTTGCACTAGTTTTTATTTTTTAAATCTTGAGGGTCTACGCATATAAAATTTGCATACCATGTGTATTTTCTAACAAACTTCCAATTCACGAGTGATTAAAAAGAGAGAAAAAGATCGAATCAATAAAATGCAAGCTTTTTGATTGCAAAAATGATTTTATGTGTGATATCATATATGCATACATTTTTATATGGCTCCGTAAATTACATCTTATTTCTATGTATGGATCAACATACGAAGAACCTCATAATTAAATTTCCATATATGGCTCATGTATTATAATACGTTTAATATATTAGTCCATATATCAATTCATATATAATACTTTTCGCATGTATAATCCCATACATTTCCATACATGAATGCATACATATTCATATATAGTTATATACATTCATATATTAAAAATATATGGACCATATATAATTTTTTTAGCTGGGAGCTTTTTGTTTGCAAAAATGATTTTATGTGAGATATCATATATGCATACATTTTTATATGGCTCCGTAGATTACATCTTATTTCTATGTATGGATCAACATACGAAGAACCTCATAATTAAATTTCCATATACATATGGCTCATGTATTATAATACGTTTCATATATAAGTCCATATATCAATTCATATATAATATTGTTGCCATGTATAATCCCATACATTTCCATACATGAATCCACACATATTCATATATAATTAGTTATATACATTCATATATTAAAAATATATGGACCATATATAATTTTTTTAGCTGGGTAGTGTAAAAAATAGCGCTTTTACAAGCAGTTGTACAAAAAAGTTACATTTTGAATATTACACTTTCCATTATGTTTTACCTTCTCCTTTAAAGTTACAATTATTTGCGTTAGGGCCTTTCCGTTTGAGACCAACGATATATTGACCTGCTTAAGTTGATATCCTATCAAAAATTTCGGTCATCAAAAGTACTGATACCGAAATTTGGACCTAGGAATATTTTTCACAAGTTTTCCACTAGTCTAACAAAGTTGTATATGAACATGAATTGTTTTCTTTTGTTTTCTAATAATAATAAAACATATGTATACATGTTTAAAGAGGATTTTTCGGACATGAAATGATGATTATTTTATATTTTATCGGGATTTCGTCGATTTTTCCATCATTTTATCTCGCAGCCCTCGATTGAACCATAAATATGCATACATACATACATACATGTGTGTGTACGAGTATATATAGTATATGAATATATACAAGGTATTTGCAGATCATAATTTTTCGATATTTTTTTAATTTTACTCTAAATAAAAATTGGTGTCTATTGTTACAAACAATTTGACAGCAGAAAATCTTAAGAACACCTTAAAACAACTTGTCTTGCTGCTAACTACGTACACTAATACAATTTTATTAAGAATTTGTTGAAAGCTACATACACACATACATATCTACACACATGCATTATAAATTCACATGGAGTTTATTATTTGTGATGTTTTGAAGTGCTGTAAACTTATAGTTTTTTGGGTATCTGTTATCTAATAAAAGTATGCATATTTAGCGATTATTCGAAAAGTTTGTATAAAAATTACTGGAGATTTTCATGAGTAATTTTAAAATAAATAAAAAATAGAATTTTTTAATATTACAGGCAAAAGAATATGTTTTAAAAAGAATTTGTAATAAATCCTGGGGGGGGGGGCAAAATCAAGTCTGGGGGGCATTGCCCCCCCCCAGAGAGGCCTAGCTACGCCTATGCTTATTTGCCTTAGAAAAACAAAAAAAATAAATGTGTTGTTTTCATTTGCTCATTGCCCAACCATACAATAATTGCTTAAAAAATCAACATTTACAACTAGTAACAGAAAATGATAAACAACATATTTGTTCATACCAGAACCAAAAACACGCAAAACTAGTGCAATCAGATGTATCTGTGCAATGCTATAATGTGCACTGATGTGCTGCTCATTTCGTGTGCCACTCAGAAAATGAGTAGTACCAATTTGCGCATGCTCATATGTGTGCAATAAGCATATAAAAACCCCTCTTAGAGGCCGGGGCACAATGAATCCGTCATGCGTTAAACTTCGCCTTTTTCAACTGACAGCTAAGTTGAAATACATGGATTCTTATGAGGTATGTTACATTCAGTACGTGTCCGTCAACGCAAAGTACAAAATTTGGTCAACTTTTAACTTTTTGTATACGCTGAGTAGTTTGACAGATATTGGTTGATTTTTTTGGTATGTTCTGATTTAGTTTTTTTGTGTTTTGTGGCAGCAAAAATAAAATTAAACAAAAGAAATAAACGAAATGGATACAAATAGTTGAATTTAATAAATAAAATGTTCAAATGCTTCCGTCAATAAAGAACTCATTGTGCCAACCTTCTTCGTCGTTGCGTTAATGTCAGTTGAAAAGGTGAAGTTTAACGTATGACGGATTCATTGTGCCCCGGCCTTAAAACGTTAATTTAACTCTTCTCTCTCAAATATTTCTTTCCCTCGTATTTTCTGTATGCTATGTACAATCATTGTTGCCAGTTACACCAATTTTTAATAACAATTTCCATTAGTATTTCCATTACTTGTACAAAAAAATTGCGCGAAGAAATTATTCGAAATCTTCGGAAGATCATAAAATAAATTTGTCACAAAATTCGCTAACCTGAGTATAGTGTTTTGCTAACCTTTGGTAGTACTATCGAACTTAAGGCCGGTTCACAATGAATCCGTCATACGTTAAACTTCGCCTTTTTCAACTGACAGTTAAGTTGAAATACATGGTTTCTTATGAGGTCTGTTACATTCAGTATGTGTCCATCAACGCAAAGTACGAAATTTGCTCAACTCTCAACTTTTTGCGTACGTTGAGTAGTTTGACAGATATTGTTTGGTTTTTTGGTATGTTTTTATTAAGTTTTTTGTTTGTTTTGTGGCAGCAAAAATAAAATTAAACAAAAAAAATTAAATAAATAAAAAAACGTTGAATTTAATAAATAATATGTAAAATTAACCTATTGATGCTGTTGAAATGCTTCCGTCAATAAAGTACTCATTGTGCCAACCTTATCCGTCGTTGCGTTAATGTCAGTTGAAAAAGGCGAAGTTTAACGTATGACGGATTCATTGTGGCCCGGCCTTTATACTCTCAAGACCGTGTGGATTTTTCAGGGTTGCAGAGAGTAATTGATAATTATCAATTACGTTTAAAAAACACGAAAATAAAGTAGTAAAACCCAACTAGGATTTTGTTAGTTTCTATAGTACTACGAGAAATTCAACAGGAGAAGAAGTTTGCATATTTTGTGGCACACAGTGTTGTATAAAAATGTTTCTACATTCATAATAAAATTAATAACAATATTTTTTTAGTTAAGTTATTAAAATACTTGTAAATTTTTATTCGATAAAATTTAAAAAGCTGATTTTATAATATTTATTGATCTGTGATGGTTGGGATGTAATCGGTATTACTGAGATGGCTAAACTTATCCGGTAATATTGAACTAATACTTTCACTGTCATCACTGATATTCTTGATATTATTGGTACTATTGTTGTCATCATACGTGTGAGGGAAAGAAACAACAATTAAGCGAAAGCGAAAGATTCTTCTTTTGGTATTCATCGGTATCTATTATTTCTACTTCTGTGCTACTATTTGGGTGTGGCTAAAATGTAGCCAATTTTGGTTGTTCCTATTTGCGGCGTCGCGTTTTTGAACGGTTACTTTCCTCGGAAGAGTCATCTATTTCTACAGCAGTTTTAAGGCTGGATGTACTTCTTGATTTTTTTAAACTTGCTTTAGGATCGACAACTGTTTTCACCGATGAAATAAGGAATCGTAGCTGCATCAGTTGAACCGATGTCACACGTGGATTACTACAGTTTTCGAGCCAATGTAAAAATTTCTCCCCATGTGAAATAGCTTCTCTGTATTCGGCATGAATTTCGTTGTCTTCATTGAAATCAGAGCATTTCGCACGAATTTCTTCGTCAGTTTTGTTTGAGTTGTTATTGTTGTTATGAGGATAGTCATCTGCATTTATGTGATCGCTGTTATAACTGGCCTCCGACTCACTTAAAGCTGAAGACACTTGACGACCGTTGCTAGTGTTATTGTTATCGCAATTTTTGTTATTATTTATCTTGTAGAGAAGGTTATCTAGAACGTCCTGGCAATCGGTCACATCATATATTATTTCGTTCCTCGGCGCCGAGTCTTGCAATTCACTTTGTACTGGAATATTTTGCCTTGAATTATTTTGCTCAATTTTTCGTTCAGGACTTTGAGCTGGAGTAGGGAGAGGGCTAAGAAGAGATGTTTTGACTTTTGCTCTTTTTGCTGAAAGATCTTCCGGCTTGTTGGATAAGGCAACATTATGTGGTAATTCACATGTTATTTGTTCGAGTGATGAGGAACTTTGTACAGAAGGACTGGGGGCAGAGTCTTTTGTGAGTTGTAAATATAAAATATTTTCAAATCCAGTTTTTGCAATAACTTGGCTGTTAAGAGTTGTCGCAGGCGTGATGCCATTAACAGATGATGCAGACTGATGCAATGAATTTCCATGAAGAGCTACTGCAGCTGCGGCAGCAGCAGGTGCCAAGGAATTGAGGCTTGCTCCAAATGCTTTACACCAATTAAACCATGTTGAGTTTTTGTCATCCAAACTGCCAGAAGGGGTAGAAGACGGTGTTAATGGTGTTGGAATAGTTGGGGGTGTAGTGCTGTGCAAACTGTGCTGCTGGGGAGTTGATGATCGAATTGGAGGACTAGCAGCTCCTGTTGGATAAATGTTATTTAATCCCAGCATTGCCTGTTGTGATTTCAGCCAGTAAAGTAATGGATCATCAGATAATATTGGGAGATGTGTCATATTAGCACCCACATGTGTCGGCATAAGAGAAGAACTCGGACTTTTTAGTTGATTTCTTGCAGTTTCAGTTTGACTTAAGCTGAGTCCAAATGATGAAGATTCGGATGACGTAGGAATTGAAGGTTTCTGTTTGGCCCAATTTTTCACCGTAAGGCCAGTGTGTCTTTCTGTTGTCTCACTACGAGGACTATGTAGTTGAGGCTTAGCTTTCATATTGATGGCCTGCAAGTTGTTTCTAGGATTCGCCAAACTACTTATACCTGACATAGTAGCCAAACCAGGATTCAGTTGAGCCAATAAATTTAAATTCGATGTCATCTCATTAAAACTTAAGGCCAAGGGTGACTGAGACAACCCCGTGAGGCCCGAAAGATGTGAAAGGCTGGACAATGGACTTATTGCAGCAATTGAAGGGTCCATTGGTCTAGAAATTTCAGTGTCGAAGACTCTTTTTTTTGTAATGCTATTGAAGGTTCCATAATCTGGTGGCATTTCATTGAAAGCTCCAATATCAGTAAAAGGCTTATTCCCTCCAAAATCCATTGAAGTGAGAGATGTTTTAAAAGTTGTAAGCTCATCAAATTTCATTTTGTTGGAAAAGTTCAATGGAATCGAACTATCTATGCGCGGTCGTTTTTCGTGTGATCCATTCACAAGATTTGCATTACTATCTAGTTTGTTCGTCGGTATCTCCCCACCTCCAATTTTTTCAGCTGCAGACTGCCGACACATGAACCGTAGCTTATCCTCATTTTTACACCAGCCTCGTAGTGTTGATTCTGGAACTCCAATATCCCTCGCCACTGATGCCTTCGATTCGCCATCGTGTATACGCTGAATAGCATGGACTTTGTCACTTGGGGTCAAGCTTCTCAAGGGACGCTTGCCCTTTGTGCTCATGCGTATGTTCATATGATGGTAGCTGGAAATATCCAACGTAAGGCCGTTGTTAAACAGTTTGAATACTGCAAAGACACGAAAAAATAAGCTTGATCAATGTTATATACATATATATATATATCTATATATACGTTAGCTGATAGTCATTATTGCTTGCACTTTAAGCTTTTGATTTATGGTAATTTTAATTATAATAAATTTGTTAATAAATAAATATACATATATATAAGTGCATATATGTAGTATGTAGTATGTGTCAATTATATTACAAACAAATGGAGATAAATACATACATATTAAGGTAGAATTAGTTTGTACGTGCTGTTCTGTTCTGAATCAGCTGTTTTGTTTCTGTTGAGTTGAAAATCTGTATGTGTGGTTAGTTTTTAATTTTTTGTTCTGTTATGTTGCGGACAAATCTGTAGAAAATGGAATTCATGTATGTATGTATGTATTAGTGTGTTGTGATATTTTGTGCACAAGTGTAATTAGTTTTATAGGTTGTCAGCTGATTTTTTTCACAGACAAAGTAATTCCAAAATATTTTATACAGAAAGGAACGGCACAGAACAGCAACCAAAAGTAAATACTAATGAAGCCTTTAGTAATGCAACGAATGTCAATTTTTGATATTCGCGAATACGAATGCGAATACGAATGTATGAAACGATATTCGCGAATACGATTACGAATATTTCATATGAAATTTATAGACATTAAATTAGGAATTTATTTGCTGGTGGTTCATCGTTTTCTAAATGCATTTCATTGTTGCTGTAACAAATCATCAGAAAACTCCAACCACATATTTTGAATAGTCACAAACCTCTTATCTTATGCACAGACTTTCAAGAAGTATTTGAGAATTCACAAATAATAATATTTTTCAAAATCACAAAAGAAGAATAAGCGTAGTAGGCTTACAAACTAATACACAAAACCCAGCAAATAATTTATATTCGATATGAATCTATTTTATTTTTTCGAATATAAATTATTTGCTGGGTCTTTGTATTAGTTTCTAAGCCTACTACGCTTATTTATCTTTTGTGGTTTCCAAAAATATTATTATTTGTGAATTCTCAAATAGTTCTTGAAAGTCTGTGCATAAGATAAGAGGTTTGTGACTATTCAAAATGTGTGGTTGAAGTATACTGATGATTCGTTACAGCAACAATGAAATGCATATAGACAACGCTGAACCACCAGCAAATAAAAAATTTCAAATTAAAATAAACTTCTGACAATATGTCGAATAATAAATTTCTTAAACATTAAATTAGGGCTCTGTTTACGCCTGCAATATGAAATATTAAAAAATTGTTATGAAAAAGAACTGTTGGTGTACTTTAAAGTTAATAAAAACTACCCAAAATATTAATGATCGCCAGTAAATAATATATGAAAATGATACAAAGCACAAATTTCTATAAAAAAATTTAATGGACTCGTACAAACTAATATTTTTATCCATTTATTTAAATTTAGTTTAGGATTTGTGCATTTATTTATTTAATTTTTTTTTGAAAAATATTCGTATTCGTATTCGCCTGAATTTGACGAATACGAATGCTTCGTATTCACGTTAAAAATGGCCGAATACTCGGCAATTCGAATACGAATATTCGTGCATCACTAATACATATGTATGTATAATATATTCATTGTATATACATACATCTTTTCTATAAATGATCTTTACAAGTTTTCTGTAGTCATACATAAATACATACATAAGTATGAAAATTTTATTTATTTATTTATTATACATATTATACAAAGTAAATTTGCATAATATGGTGTTGCACAAATATGAGCGGGGTAACTAGACAATATATCCAAATAAGTATGAAAATAAGTATGATATACGAGTAAAATATTTTTTTAAAATAAAATTTTTTCAAATAGAAAAATTTACATATGTACTGAATTAAATGCTACTCATTCCGAATCATTGTTTTTCCTCTCACGTACGTTCTCCCTGCTTTTAATTTTTTCGTGATCTACCTTAATACTATCCATAATAATTGGTTCCCCATTTTCGCCTTTAAAGCCAATGTCTTTAAATAAGGCATACAGTAGCCAAACAAGAACCAGGTCTATAAGAAATGCCGAATCCATCGCACACTATAGCAAAAGTAGTATTCACACCAGCGCACAGTGTCCGATTTCAGAAAATAGGACGACAAAAATAAATAAAATAAAGGTAATTAAAAATTTAAATTGACCACACTATTTGCAAGCGAAGACCGAGACTAGTTTAAAACTATATGATTCTTGTATATCTTTCAGTTTGTATGCTTATAACGGTACTCTAAATGACATGTTAAAATAAAAAAATAAAAACAAAAAAATACTGTGGGTATTTTGTGCAATTTCAAAAGTAAATAGAAGGCGTTGTAGAATCGATATTAATTTTTTTTAATTCAATTGTAACCTTTGACTTCTTTTTAACTAACACACCAAAATACATTATTTCCTAATAAATGGCAAGTTTTTTATTAAGTGTTAAGTAAAGTGAGTTTTTTTACAATTATTATTAAAGAAACTAACTCTGTCAGACGAAATCTTTTGATATCCATCCGTTTCACCACATCCATAAACGTTTCTGTAATCTTTCAAACTTACGGTTATAGACTTTACATAAAATTCCTGCCCCAAGCTGCCCCATTAAATTTTTTTTCAAAAGTACAATATGAGCAGCAACTCAGAATAAGTTATTGTTATTATACCCTTCACTAAAAATGGTAAAGGGTATATATAGGTTTGTCCAGATTTTTGTAATTTCTACAATAATCATTTGCGGCCACATAAAGTTAGTTATTCTGGATCCTTATGAAAAGGAGATAAAAAAAAGACATGTCCGTCTGTCTGTACAGATTTTCTATGGGTCGCAATGCGTTTTTTGAAGCTCCCAAACAAGTTAAAGAGCTCGGAGTTGAACTGAAACGATCGCAATTGTCTTATCACAATTGGTTATGAAAATCAGCAAAAATAAATAATCGGTTCTTCGGAAGTTCTATATACATATATACAGTAGTTTTCCGATTTAACGAACATTCGATTAAGTGAACATCGCATTTAACGAACATCCAATTTTTTTCTACTAAGTACCTTATATAACGAACAAAAATTTTATTTTGTGCTCGGTATAACGAACATATGTAAAATTAAATAAGAAACATAATTGCTATCAGAAAGTTACTAAGAACGAATATAAATAAAAATATACCGTTAGTTATCTTCTTTTGATGGTTTTGTTTGATGTCATATGAGAGTAAGTTGTGTGAAGTAATTTTTGCTACGAACATCAAAATGGATAAAAGAAATGGATTGTTCTTAAGAGATAAAGTTAAAATTATCGATTATCATCGAAATGGTCTGCAGGTTAAAGATTTATGATGGGAAATAAGGGCTGCATAAATCCACCATTAGTACAATCCTAAAATCAAAGGAAAATTTTTTAAGGCATGTTGAAAACAGTCATTTTGGGTATCGCAATAGAAGTGCTGTAAAGCAAGGTGAGGTCCCGAGAATGGAAAACAAACATTTTAAATGGTTCCTCATGCAACGCAATTGTCATTTTGTAATACAAAGCCAAAGAAATTCACAACAAAATTTATGGAAGATAGTCTAATGCAAGCCATGGTTGGCTGACCAGCAGCCGTATTCTATAACTCGCTTAGCTAAAGCTTAATCTCCATCGCTAAAATGCTTAAAAAAATTTTAGGGCAAATATTTTAGCGATGGCGCCAAACCTGTATTCTGTAAGTCCAATTGCTTAGCTAAAGTTTTCGCCGCAGATAATTTGCTATCTTCAAACTATTTTTTTCTTTCTGCTTTGTTGAACTGCTGCGAAAAAGAGAAAAACATAATGTGTTGCTTTTTTTTACCAATTTAATATAGTGTTACCTTACTTTATAGTTTGTTTTCCCTAAAAATTATTAACACTTTTCTTCAATGAGTTTTTAAAATATGTTCTAAAATCTTAATTTTAAAAAATTATTTTATTAGCTCTACTCTAAATTTATTTCGTTTTTGCAAATATGTATTTGATTAACACTTCAGTGGATAATTTACACTCACATTTCTTCTTGACACCACCAAATGCGGATATTATAGACACATTTTCTAAATATGGCATCTGTTTGTTTATTTATGTTTGTTTACTTTATGTACACAAACAAATAGTATTTTGAAAATTTATTAAATAAATAATAATAATAAATATTATTGAAAAAATCATTATTATTTAAAATATCGAAGAAAATATGAGTGGCTTTTATTGGCGACTTATAATAGAGTTCATGTTCTCTGCTAAGGCGTCCCATTGCACAGTACGGCTTTTAGCTCCATTTTACTTGACAAAGTTGAAGATAATTTTTTATCTCCAAATACTGAATGGGCATTTATTTTTCCTCTTTTGTCACCTTTTTAGTAATTTTTTTTTTCATTATATTAAAATAATTTTTTTTTTACAAGAAACATCAAGTTAGAAAACATTTGTATTTCACTTACTTTTTAGCAATTTAAAATTTTCGTTGCTAAAAATTTAGTGTTTTCGAGACCAAAAACTACTTATTTGGCGTTAGAGAATACAAAATTTAAACATTTTGGCGATGGCATTAAATGCTAAAATTTCGGCAAATTCAACTTTTATGGCATTACCAAATTTAGCAACGCATGTTACAGAATTGCAATCGCAGCCAAAAATCAACTTTATAGTTTTTATTGATAGAGATTAAGCTTTAGTGCGTTACAGAATACGGCTGCAGATTTATAAAAAATTTAATTTAAATTTGAATAGATGGATTGAAAATAGCCCTTTACCCGATGAACAAAAGGAAAGTGAAGAAGAGCTGGATGGAACTGAAATTTAAGAGCCCAAAATAAAACACGAAGATGTCATTAAGCATTTCGAAATTTGTATTAAATGGGCTCAACAAAACAAAATTACTAGCTCAAATTTAATGCTTTGGAGAGAGCTTCAAGAATATGCCGTTAAGAGAAAGATATCAATTCCAAAAAAAAAACAGACCAGTTTTTTTAAATAAATTATTTTTATACTATATTGCTTTATGAATTTTTCTTTTACTGATATTTTAATAAGATACGTACATATGTTATTTTAATAAAATATTATCAGCATTATTTATAAAACTTAAAAAGGCTTTATAAAGGCTTTTTAAGAAAAAAATTTGTATACAAATTTGTTATAAATAAGGCAGTAAAAATACTACGAGTACATATTCTTTGAGTTTTGAATAAAGCAGCAGTACGCTTTTCCTTTTTAACTTAGTACTGGATATAACGAACAATTCACTTTAACGAATAGGCCTGACAACAAATAGGTTCGTTAAATCGGAAAACTACTATAGTTTTATATAATTTTATCATACATTTTTAAGAACATTTAATTTTCTAATTAAGCCCACTAGCCACCCGGCTGTAGAAGCTCGCTTACTTCAGGTTAATATTCACTGTATTTAAACATTTTCTTTATACGCTTTGTTTTCTATAAAACCCCTTTTTGTCACCACTACATAGACATTATCTTGTGCTTTGCATGGAATATTCTTATTCGTGTGCATGGATGTATAGGAAAGTTTTTGCACAGAATGTGTAGTGTTAAGAAGAAAAAAAACTATAGGTACCCTGCAGTCAGACTGGGTCCAAGTGTCTCTATGTCAACACTAAAATTCTAGCAGTAGTTACATTGTCTACAATTTCTCTTCTATTCGTCAGTATAAAAGAAATAGAGAAAACAGATGTGGTGTATTTCTGGTGGATTTTGCAACAACTTGTCAATATACATAAATTTGTATGTACGTAAGGTATAGAAATGTACCAGCAAATGTCTAGTTGGTATGTCTCCATGTTCCCATAAGAACTATGAATTCACTACCCAGTCAATTGTTTTAGTGTTGCTAGTAGATTTTCAATGACAAGCGCATGCTAAATGTCTATAGCATAAAGTATTGTATGGGGAATAATTGTAGAGTAGTACTGGTGACAAAGTCAAAAGCGACTCAGTACATTTTCACCATCGCCATTAACTTCGGCACTTGCAGTCTACTTCCAACTCAACTGCCAAGGATTTTTACAAGACAGTGACTTGTTTCACTTGCAGCAAGTAAATGGAAAGTTAGTTAACAGTGTTGCCCTATTAATACTTTAGTAGAAATTAACTGTATTTCAGTGTAATGTTATATGAGTTTTTACTAATTTTAAATACATTCAAAAGGTAATTTAATATTTATTTTCTTAAATATTCATAAATCAAGCGGTTAATGAATTTTTTAGACATAAATAACATTAAGATAACACGAATTAAGTTCAATACTATCTGGTTCCCCCAAAATTAAAATTTTTATGTTATGGACAACTCTGCAATAAAAGGCAAACATGCAAGTTGCAAGACAGTCGGGCATTTGTATGAAATTTTCGTTGATAATACGTACACAGAGCTTGCATGCAAGTTACTTGCATGTGTAAACGCAGGGTTAAAGAGCATGGATTTGGTATAAATATGTATGTATTTATAGCAGTGGTGTCAAAAATAAAACTATAGTTGTATGTGTGATAAAAATTGTTTTATTCGTCTCTGAAGTACATCGAAAAAAATAAATATTTGCAACAAATGCAGTTGACTGAAGCAGGTCAAGACATATAACAAGGAGTCTATATGATAGAAAACTAAAAAATAAAGAATAAAAATTAAATAAAACATTTGGGGGCGGCCCATATTTTCTGAGTTACGGGGCTGTGAACTTTTCATAGGAAACTATGAAGAATTTCTTAAAATAAATTTTTAAATACCTTATCAGATAGAAACGTGAAAAATATGAAGAAAAAATTAAACAAAAAAATTGACTGCGACCAATATTTCCTGAGTTATTGGTCTTTTAAGTTTTGATTTAAAATGCAGTTTAGTGAATCTGCTACAAAAAAATCAAAACGTCTTTTTAATACATATTCATTTGTTTCCTTAAAAGTTTTGTAACATAAAATACATTGAATGTCGCAAAAAGCATTACTGATCATAGAATATTTTTCGCATACCACTTTTTTTCTTTCATTGTATCTATAAAGAACTTAATACACCCACTGCGCATGTGTTTTCGTCGCTGTCACAAACCATACAGAAGTGTCACGAGACGGAAGATACGGGTATTTTTCAGTTTTTCTCGTTTTCCCTCAAATTTTGTCGTCGGTTTTGTTTTGCTACGTCTTTCTAGTGCAATACATTTTTATTAGCTGTGTTAATTGGTAAGTAGTAATACACTACAGTATCAAATACACTATGCTTTTCTCTTTCTTCCATGAATTTTAACAAAAACCTGATTGGAGCTTTTTTTACCTGTCACTTTCTTCATTTCTGTGTATTCTGTGTCGCTGTTTCATTGACGACTAAATGGAAGATAATAAGAATGTGTGTGATTTTAGTTTGCACAATTGTGCCATGAAACTGACATCATTGATTTATAGTGGAAAGGATTGTTTAATTTGATTTCATATTGTTTTCTCAATAGATTTAGTAAAAAATGTTATGCAAGTAAGGCAGTAAGCATGGCTCGTTGGTAAGCACTCGGCATAATAAGGTTTGCTGGCTGAGTTCGAGCGGTGTCAACATAAATTTTTTTTTTCAATATATAAAATTCATGTTTTTGTAAAATAAATTAATCAAGGCACAAAAAAATTATTATTAAGTTTTTAAAGAAAAATAGCAACTAAGGAAACACCACAAAACGTACATAGCTAATCATCAATCAAATCTTACAATTTTAATTGTTCTAAACTAGATTTTTCTAAACTCCAATGGTTTTAAAATTTCAATTTTTATTTTTAAGCAACTGTAAATAATAATTGACAATTAACTTTGGTGGTATTGTTTCTTAAATATTATCACATGTAATTTGGTTTACAGAACGATACGAACTTAAGCCTAATCAAATAATCAACATAGAAATAACACTGTGTGACAAAAATTAATAAAATCGAACTACTGTTTTTCTGGTAGGTATTATCGAAACTTTACAAACACCCCCAAAATCTTAAGTTGCGGGTAAAAACTCTAAAATCTATTCGCCGGTTTGTTTTAATAAATTCCTTTAAAATTTAATAAGTTATTAAACATTTTATTACAGGGGGCAAATGACGGCATCCGATACGACTCGTAATTTGAAAATATTTCCATATAAACTCTATTAAAATATTTGTATATTACGAGGCGTATCGAATGCCTTAATTTGCCCCCCCCCCCCGGACTTTTTGTTAAGAAACTACCTGCATGATATACATATTTCGTCTCATATATTTTTCGTGAACATAATACTACATGTGATGAAAGTTGCGCCCTAAAAACTATAAGCTATTTTGTAAAATAAGCCAGTTATTGTTTTAAAAATTAAGCCGTGCAAATATTCACATATGTATAGATAATAGCGCAATATTGACGCAACATTTGGTTTTACGTAGATTATTTCCAAGTAAATTGCATGAGCACTTCTAGTTTGTGTATATTTTTTGTTTTCGATGTGTATATACTGTATGTATGTATTAGTGATGTGTATTGGAATTCCAAAAAATTCGGCCGTTTCTAGATATTTGTATTTGTTTAAAAAAAAAATAAAGAAATTCTTAAGTCCAAAACGAAATTTAAATGAATGGCACACAAATATTAGTTTGTAATCATTAAAAAAAATTTATTTTATTTTTTTTGCTATGCGTTTTTTTTTGCCAAATAATCTGTTATAGTTTTCCGTATTGATGAGCAGTATTTCAAACACCAAAACGAGAATTGTCATTAGCCTTGCGGTCGCTTTCACTAGTTTCTATAAGTGAAGTCGTCGTGTATTTCAGAGAGCTTAAAGATGACTTCGTTTGGCCATCTTCAAATCAATCTAAAATGTGCGTGAACCTTCATAGTGAAGAGACATTAAAGCGGATTTTTTTTACATACATACATACGAAACAAATATAAAAAACAACAAAATCAAAAACCATACAAAAAATATTCGTAATACATATTCACCTTGATAAATAAGCTTATTGACTTTACTAATATTTTTTACATAGCAAGAAATAGCAAAAACAAAAAAACCGTAAACACAAAGTTCCCTTGAGGAATAATACTCTGTATGAGTACCTCAAAGGAAAAAAATTTTGAAGTGAGTTCTAACGGCAGAAATGCTTATTTTACTGTGAGTTCTGAAACTCTTAATGAAAAAAATATAAATAATAAATCTGATGAAAATCATTTTTTAACGGCAAAGCCAATTTTTCGTCAGCGATCAACTTCGCTTTGTCCAATGCCAACTAGTGAATCGTTAACATTACCATTGCCTAGTACTTCTTCATTTAAGTCTGCGATATCATCCGCATCGCGCTCGCCTTCATCACTAAACCAAGTTATCACTACAGATAACAGTAGCTCAAAATCCAAGGTACAAGTGGGAATGGACAGATATATAACAGTGGTAAAGCGTGGGCGAAGCCCAAATTCTTCTAAAGATGTCTAGGGATAACAGCGCATCATCTACCAATCGTCAAAATTGTTTTTCATTATTGCAAGACACCGACGACAAGCCCTCTACATCATCGCAAAAGTCTTTTAAGCCACCACCTATTTATCTGAGAGAAAAAAATTCTAACGCGCTTATAAAAAAACTACTGTCGACCATTGGTGAAAATACTTTTCACATCATTCCAATTAAACGAGGTAATATTGATGAAACTAAAATCCAAATATATAATGAAAAAGATTTCCGAAAAATTGTTAGTGAATTCAAAAAAAAATAAAATGAATTTTTACACATACCAACTTAAAAGTGCTAAAGGCCTACAGATAGTATTAAAGGGCATAGATTCATATGTTGAACCCGAAGAAGTAAAATGTGCACTTGTCGACCAAGGATTCAAGGTAAAAAATGTTACCAACATATTTAATAGAGAAAAGGTCCCCCAACCCCTATTTCGGGTTGAACTGGAGCCGAATGACATACAATTGAAAAAAAATGAAGCCCATCCAGTTTATAACGTAAAGTATCTCTTACACCGAAAAATCACAGTTGAAGAGCCACGTAAGCGTTCAGGTCCCGTACAGTGCCATAATTGCCAAGAATATGGCCATACGAAAACTTACTGCAAGTTACCTACAGGCTGTGTTATCTGCGGTGAATTGCACGGTACTGCTAGCTGCACTAAGCCAAAAGATCAAGCAGAAAAAAAATGTAGTAATTGTGGAGGTAATCACACAGCTAACTATAGAGGGTGCCCTGTATATTTTTTCGTTAAACAAGCTATGGGTCAAAAACCCAAGTTAACTCCAGCTCTACAAGTAAGCGCGAACGCCGACAATTTTGCTCAAATCAGCCAACCAGTTACTTCACGTGTAACGTATGCTGATGTTGCTAAGACTAGTTCAATTCCCACGCAAAATGTTCCACCGCCAAATAATTCAACGAATTCAAACTCAAGCTTTAACTTTAGTCGCCTTGAAGCTACTATTGAGAATCTGGTGCTAAGTATAAACAACTTTACTACAAATATGACAAGTATGATGCAAGAAATGCTGCGAATGCAGAATACACTGCTTCAAGCATTAGTTAATAAACCATGAACACGTTAAAAATATGTTTCTGGAACGCAAACGGCATTCGCCAACATAAAAATGAACTTGAGCACTTCCTCATGGAAAAAAATATTGATATAATGTTGGTTTTTGAGACTCATTTGACCTCAAAAATTTTGTAACATAAAATACATTGAATGTCGCAAAAAGCATTACTGATCATAGAATATTTTTCGCATACCACTTTTTTTCTTTCATTGTATCTATAAAGAACTTAATACACCCACTGCGCATGTGTTTTCGTCGCTGTCACAAACCATACAGAAGTGTCACGAGACGGAAGATACGGGTATTTTTCAGTTTGTCTCGTTTTCCCTCAAATTTTGTCGTCGGTTTTGTTTTGCTACGTCTTTCTAGTGCAATACATTTTTATTAGCTGTGTTAATTGGTAAGTAGTAATACACTACAGTATCAAATACACTATGCTTTTCTCTTTCTTCCATGAATTTTAACAAAAACCCGATTGGAGCTTTTTTTACCTGTCACTTTCTTCATTTCTGTGTATTCTGTGTCGCTGTTTCATTGACGACTAAATGGAAGAGAATAAGAATGTGTGTGATTTTAGTTTGCACAATTGTGCCATGAAACTGACATCATTGATTTATAGTGAAAAGGATTGTTTAATTTGATTTCATATTGTTTTCTCAATAGATTTAGTAAAAAATGTTATGCAAGTAAGGCAGTAAGCATGGCTCGTTGGTAAGCACTCGGCATAATAAGGTTTGCTGGCTGAGTTCGAGCGGTGTCAACATAAATTTTTTTTTTCAATATATAAAATTCATGTTTTTGTAAAAGAAATTAATCAAGGCACAAAAAAATTATTATTAAGTTTTTAAAGAAAAATAGCAACTAAGGAAACACCACAAAACGTACATAGCTAATCATCAATCAAATCTTACCATTTTAATTGTTCTAAACTAGATTTTTCTAAACTCCAATGGTTTTAAAATTTCAATTTTTATTTTTAAGCAACTGTAAATAATAATTGACAATAAACTTTGGTGGTATTGTTTCTTAAATATTATCACATGTAATTTGGTTTACAGAACGATACGAACTTAAGCCTAATCAAATAATCAACATAGAAATAACACTGTGTGACAAAAATTAATAAAATCGAACTACTGTTTTTCTGGTAGGTATTATCGAAACTCTACAAACACCCCCAAAATCTTAAGTTGCGGGTAAAAACTCGGTTTTTCAGTAAATTTCAGGTATACACCATGTATGTATGTATTTTTTCACCAAACATAATTTTTTCGGGGTGTTTTGTCACTTTTCTACTTTCGGTTAGCTCTTAGGCAGTATTTTTGTACTGGACGTTATTTATAAAACATAATTGATTAAAATCTATTCGCCGGTTTGTTTTAATAAATTCCTTTAAAATTTAATAAGTTATTAAACATTTTATTACAGGGGGCAAATGACGGCATCCGATACGACTCGTAATTTGAAAATATTTCCATATAAACTCTATTAAAATATTTGTATATTACGAGGCGTATCGAATGCCTTAATTTGCCCCCCCCCCCCCCCGGAATTTTTGTTAAGAAACTACCTGCATGATATACATATTTCGTCTCATATATTTTTCGTGAACATAATACTACATGTGATGAAAGTTGCGCCCTAAAAACTATAAGCTATTTTGTAAAATAAGCCAGTTATTGTTTTAAAAATTAAGCCGTGCAAATATTCACATATGTATAGATAATAGCGCAATATTGACGCAACATTTGGTTTTACGTAGATTATTTCCAAGTAAATTGCATGAGCACTTCTAGTTTGTGTATATTTTTTGTTTTCGATGTGTATATACTGTATGTATGTATTAGTGATGTGTATTGGAATTCCAAAAAATTCGGCCGTTTCTAGATATTTGTATTTGTTTAAAAAAAAAAAATAAAGAAATTCTTAAGTCCAAAACGAAATTTAAATGAATGGCACACAAATATTAGTTTGTAATCATTAAAAAAAATTTATTTTATTTTTTTTGCTATGCGTTTTTTTTGCCAAATAATCTGTTATAGTTTTCCGTATTGATGAGCAGTATTTCAAACACCAAAACGAGAATTGTCATTAGCCTTGCGGTCGCTTTCACTAGTTTCTATAAGTGAAGTCGTCGTGTATTTCAGAGAGCTTAAAGATGACTTCGTTTGGCCATCTTCAAATCAATCTAAAATGTGCGTGAACCTTCATAGTGAAGAGACATTAAAGCGGATTTTTTTTTACATACATACATACGAAACAAATATAAAAAACAACAAAATCAAAAACCATACAAAAAATATTCGTAATACATATTCACCTTGATAAATAAGCTTATTGACTTAACTAATATTTTTTACATAGCAAGAAATAGCAAAAACAAAAAAACCGTAAACACAAAGTTCCCTTGAGAAATAATACTCTGTATGAGTACCTCAAAGGAAAAAAATTTTGAAGTGAGTTCTAACGGCAGAAATGCTTATTTTACTGTGAGTTCTGAAACTCTTAATGAAAAAAATATAAATAATAAATCTGATGAAAATCATTTTTTAACGGCAAAGCCAATTTTTCGTCAGCGATCAACTTCGCTTTGTCCAATGCCAACTAGTGAATCGTTAACATTACCATTGCCTAGTACTTCTTCATTTAAGTCTGCGATATCATCCGCATCGCGCTCGCCTTCATCACTAAACCAAGTTATCACTACAGATAACAGTAGCTCAAAATCCAAGGTACAAGTGGGAATGGACAGATATATAACAGTGGTAAAGCGTGGGCGAAGCCCAAATTCTTCTAAAGATGTCTAGGGATAACAGCGCATCATCTACCAATCGTCAAAATTGTTTTTCATTATTGCAAGACACCGACGACAAGCCCTCTACATCATCGCAAAAGTCTTTTAAGCCACCACCTATTTATCTGAGAGAAAAAAATTCTAACGCGCTTATAAAAAAACTACTGTCGACCATTGGTGAAAATACTTTTCACATCATTCCAATTAAACGAGGTAATATTGATGAAACTAAAATCCAAATATATAATGAAAAAGATTTCCGAAAAATTGTTAGTGAATTCAAAAAAAAATAAAATAAATTTTTACACATACCAACTTAAAAGTGCTAAAGGCCTACAGATAGTATTAAAGGGCATAGATTCATATGTTGAACCCGAAGAAGTAAAATGTGCACTTGTCGACCAAGGATTCAAGGTAAAAAATGTTACCAACATATTTAATAGAGAAAAGGTCCCCCAACCCCTATTTCGGGTTGAACTGGAGCCGAATGACATACAATTGAAAAAAATGAAGCCCATCCAGTTTATAACGTAAAGTATTTCTTACACCGAAAAATCACAGTTGAAGAGCCACGTAAGCGTTCAGGTCCCGTACAGTGCCATAATTGCCAAGAATATGGCCATACGAAAACTTACTGCAAGTTACCTACAGGCTGTGTTATCTGCGGTGAATTGCACGGTACTGCTAGCTGCACTAAGCCAAAAGATCAAGCAGAAAAAAAATGTAGTAATTGTGGAGGTAATCACACAGCTAACTATAGAGGGTGCCCTGTATATTTTTTCGTTAAACAAGCTATGGGTCAAAAACCCAAGTTAACTCCAGCTCTACAGTAAGCGCGAACGCCGACAATTTTGCTCAAATCAGCCAACCAGTTACTTCACGTGTAACGTATGCTGATGTTGCTAAGACTAGTTCAATTCCCACGCAAAATGTTCCACCGCCAAATAATTCAACGAATTCAAACTCAAGCTTTAACTTTAGTCGCCTTGAAGCTACTATTGAGAATCTGGTGCTAAGTATAAACAACTTTACTACAAATATGACAAGTATGATGCAAGAAATGCTGCGAATGCAGAATACACTGCTTCAAGCATTAGTTAATAAACCATGAACACGTTAAAAATATGTTTCTGGAACGCAAACGGCATTCGCCAACATAAAAATGAACTTGAGCACTTCCTCATGGAAAAAAATATTGATATAATGTTGGTTTTTGAGACTCATTTGACCTCAAAAATTTTGTAACATAAAATACATTGAATGTCGCAAAAAGCATTACTGATCATAGAATATTTTTCGCATACCACTTTTTTTCTTTCATTGTATCTATAAAGAACTTAATACACCCACTGCGCATGTGTTTTCGTCGCTGTCACAAACCATACAGAAGTGTCACGAGACGGAAGATACGGGTATTTTTCAGTTTGTCTCGTTTTCCCTCAAATTTTGTCGTCGGTTTTGTTTTGCTACGTCTTTCTAGTGCAATACATTTTTATTAGCTGTGTTAATTGGTAAGTAGTAATACACTACAGTATCAAATACACTATGCTTTTCTCTTTCTTCCATGAATTTTAACAAAAACCCGATTGGAGCTTTTTTTACCTGTCACTTTCTTCATTTCTGTGTATTCTGTGTCGCTGTTTCATTGACGACTAAATGGAAGAGAATAAGAATGTGTGTGATTTTAGTTTGCACAATTGTGCCATGAAACTGACATCATTGATTTATAGTGAAAAGGATTGTTTAATTTGATTTCATATTGTTTTCTCAATAGATTTAGTAAAAAATGTTATGCAAGTAAGGCAGTAAGCATGGCTCGTTGGTAAGCACTCGGCATAATAAGGTTTGCTGGCTGAGTTCGAGCGGTGTCAACATAAATTTTTTTTTTCAATATATAAAATTCATGTTTTTGTAAAAGAAATTAATCAAGGCACAAAAAAATTATTATTAAGTTTTTAAAGAAAAATAGCAACTAAGGAAACACCACAAAACGTACATAGCTAATCATCAATCAAATCTTACCATTTTAATTGTTCTAAACTAGATTTTTCTAAACTCCAATGGTTTTAAAATTTCAATTTTTATTTTTAAGCAACTGTAAATAATAATTGACAATAAACTTTGGTGGTATTGTTTCTTAAATATTATCACATGTAATTTGGTTTACAGAACGATACGAACTTAAGCCTAATCAAATAATCAACATAGAAATAACACTGTGTGACAAAAATTAATAAAATCGAACTACTGTTTTTCTGGTAGGTATTATCGAAACTCTACAAACACCCCCAAAATCTTAAGTTGCGGGTAAAAACTCGGTTTTTCAGTAAATTTCAGGTATACACCATGTATGTATGTATTTTTTCACCAAACATAATTTTTTCGGGGTGTTTTGTCACTTTTCTACTTTCGGTTAGCTCTTAGGCAGTATTTTTGTACTGGACGTTATTTATAAAACATAATTGATTAAAATCTATTCGCCGGTTTGTTTTAATAAATTCCTTTAAAATTTAATAAGTTATTAAACATTTTATTACAGGGGGCAAATGACGGCATCCGATACGACTCGTAATTTGAAAATATTTCCATATAAACTCTATTAAAATATTTGTATATTACGAGGCGTATCGAATGCCTTAATTTGCCCCCCCCCCCCCGGAATTTTTGTTAAGAAACTACCTGCATGATATACATATTTCGTCTCATATATTTTTCGTGAACATAATACTACATGTGATGAAAGTTGCGCCCTAAAAACTATAAGCTATTTTGTAAAATAAGCCAGTTATTGTTTTAAAAATTAAGCCGTGCAAATATTCACATATGTATAGATAATAGCGCAATATTGACGCAACATTTGGTTTTACGTAGATTATTTCCAAGTAAATTGCATGAGCACTTCTAGTTTGTGTATATTTTTTGTTTTCGATGTGTATATACTGTATGTATGTATTAGTGATGTGTATTGGAATTCCAAAAAATTCGGCCGTTTCTAGATATTTGTATTTGTTTAAAAAAAAAAAATAAAGAAATTCTTAAGTCCAAAACGAAATTTAAATGAATGGCACACAAATATTAGTTTGTAATCATTAAAAAAAATTTATTTTATTTTTTTTGCTATGCGTTTTTTTTGCCAAATAATCTGTTATAGTTTTCCGTATTGATGAGCAGTATTTCAAACACCAAAACGAGAATTGTCATTAGCCTTGCGGTCGCTTTCACTAGTTTCTATAAGTGAAGTCGTCGTGTATTTCAGAGAGCTTAAAGATGACTTCGTTTGGCCATCTTCAAATCAATCTAAAATGTGCGTGAACCTTCATAGTGAAGAGACATTAAAGCGGATTTTTTTTTACATACATACATACGAAACAAATATAAAAAACAACAAAATCAAAAACCATACAAAAAATATTCGTAATACATATTCACCTTGATAAATAAGCTTATTGACTTAACTAATATTTTTTACATAGCAAGAAATAGCAAAAACAAAAAAACCGTAAACACAAAGTTCCCTTGAGAAATAATACTCTGTATGAGTACCTCAAAGGAAAAAAATTTTGAAGTGAGTTCTAACGGCAGAAATGCTTATTTTACTGTGAGTTCTGAAACTCTTAATGAAAAAAATATAAATAATAAATCTGATGAAAATCATTTTTTAACGGCAAAGCCAATTTTTCGTCAGCGATCAACTTCGCTTTGTCCAATGCCAACTAGTGAATCGTTAACATTACCATTGCCTAGTACTTCTTCATTTAAGTCTGCGATATCATCCGCATCGCGCTCGCCTTCATCACTAAACCAAGTTATCACTACAGATAACAGTAGCTCAAAATCCAAGGTACAAGTGGGAATGGACAGATATATAACAGTGGTAAAGCGTGGGCGAAGCCCAAATTCTTCTAAAGATGTCTAGGGATAACAGCGCATCATCTACCAATCGTCAAAATTGTTTTTCATTATTGCAAGACACCGACGACAAGCCCTCTACATCATCGCAAAAGTCTTTTAAGCCACCACCTATTTATCTGAGAGAAAAAAATTCTAACGCGCTTATAAAAAAACTACTGTCGACCATTGGTGAAAATACTTTTCACATCATTCCAATTAAACGAGGTAATATTGATGAAACTAAAATCCAAATATATAATGAAAAAGATTTCCGAAAAATTGTTAGTGAATTCAAAAAAAAATAAAATGAATTTTTACACATACCAACTTAAAAGTGCTAAAGGCCTACAGATAGTATTAAAGGGCATAGATTCATATGTTGAACCCGAAGAAGTAAAATGTGCACTTGTCGACCAAGGATTCAAGGTAAAAAATGTTACCAACATATTTAATAGAGAAAAGGTCCCCCAACCCCTATTTCGGGTTGAACTGGAGCCGAATGACATACAATTGAAAAAAAATGAAGCCCATCCAGTTTATAACGTAAAGTATCTCTTACATCGAAAAATCACAGTTGAAGAGCCACGTAAGCGTTCAGGTCCCGTACAGTGCCATAATTGCCAAGAATATGGCCATACGAAAACTTACTGCAAGTTACCTACAGGCTGTGTTATCTGCGGTGAATTGCACGGTACTGCTAGCTGCACTAAGCCAAAAGATCAAGCAGAAAAAAAATGTAGTAAATGTGGAGGTAATCACACAGCTAACTATAGAGGGTGCCCTGTATATTCTTTCGTTAAAAAAGCTATGGGTCAAAAACCCAAGTTAACTCCAGCTCTACAAGTAAACGCGAACGCCGACACTTTTGCTCAAATCAGCCAACCAGTTACTTCACGTGTAACGTATGCTGATGTTGCTAAGACTAGTTCAATTCCCACGCAAAATGTTCCACCGCCAAATAATTCAACGAATTAAAACTCAAGCTTTAACTTTAGTCGCCTCGAAGCTACTATTGAGAATCTGGTGCTAAGTATAAACAACTTTACTACAAATATGACAAGTATGATGCAAGAAATGCTGCGAATGCAGAATACACTGCTTCAAGCATTAGTTAATAAACCATGAACACGTTAAAAATATGTTTCTGGAACGCAAACGGCATTCGCCAACATAAAAATGAACTTGAGCACTTCCTCATGGAAAAAAATATTGATATAATGTTGGTTTTTGAGACTCATTTGACCTCAAGAAGCTTATTTAAAATAAATGGTTACACTTTATATGATACAAAGGACCCAAGAGAGAGAGCATGTGGTGGATCAGCAGTTCTGATTAAGTCAAGACTCAAACACTATGTCCTTGACAACGTTACTGAAGAATATTTGCAAGCAACGAATATTTTCGTAGAAAATTTTTGTGCGAATTTCGTGATATCATTAATTTACTCACCTCCCAGATTTTCAGTTACCGAAGATCAGTATGAGAAGTTCTACAAATCGCTTGGATCTTGTTTCGTGGCAGCTGGTGACTACAATGCAAAACATACGTACTGGGGATCGCGTCTTGTTACACCTAGAGGTCGAGCCTTGTTCAATACAATTTCAAAAATGGCCTTAGATGTCATTTCGAGTGGGGAGCCTACTTACTGGCCTACAGACGTAAGAAAAATTCCAGATGTTATAGATTTTGCCATCACGAAAAATATTCATAGGGACTTAGTTCATGTAGAATCCTCTCTAGATCTGTCCTCCGATCACTCTCCAACAATAGTTACAATTTTGAATCCACTAAGGAGTGATTTAACTAACTCATATGTCAAGATGATTAATGGAATCAACTGGCTGGCATTCAAAATATATCTTAGTAGTCACTGCGTAGCAAATATTGAGCTTAGATCATGCGATGATATTCAATTTAACATTGCCAATCTTAACGAAAATATTAAACAGGCTGCTGAACACGCCACTAGCTCCTATCCGCAGACCGGCTTTAACAGCATTTATTCTACGGAAATTGAACGTCTTGTATGTGAAACAAGGAGAGCTAGAAGAGAATGGCAACAACACAGATCACCCCTAAATAAAATCAGACTTAAAGAATGTACTAAATGACTCAAAGAGCTGTTATCGTCGGAAAAAACTGCACTACTGGAAAAGTATTTAGAAGGTCTTGATGTAACATCCGCATCTAATTACTCTTTATGGCGCGCTACTAGAAATCTTAAGCGACCCGTTGATCTTAAATCACCATTGCGTACTGCGACCGGAGGCTGGGCAAGAAGTGATAGTGAGAAAGGTAACTTATTTTCTGAGCATCTAAAATCTGTATTCACTCCCAATTCATGTACGGGTTCTGCTGATTTACCGAGCGTAGCTTTTCTACCCCCTCGTCCGGTTTAAGATACGTGAAGTACAAAAAGTAATTGCTGAACTCAACCCGAAGAAAGCTCCAGGTATTGATGGCATTAGTAACAAAATGCTCATGAACTTGCCTCATATTGTAATAAGAATCCTGCTATTTACTTTTAATGCTATTTTAAGAATGCAGTATTTTCCACATAACTGGAAACTGGCCAAGATCAAAATGATTCCAAAGGCGAACAAAGATCTTACCAAGACTGAGTCATATAGGCCTATAAGCTTACTATCTACAATCTCAAAGCTTTTCGAAAAGCTGCTCATGACTAAATTGTCCAAAATTTTAACTGATAACGGGTGCATCCCGGACCATCAATTTGGCTTTAGAAGTCAGCACAGCATGATTGAACAAACGCATAGACTGGTCCAAGTTGTAAGAAGAACATTTGAAGAAAAGAAGTATTCTTCTGCTCTCTTTATTGATGATTCTCAGGCGTTTGATAAAGTATGGCACGAACTCCTAGTTTTAAAATTGAAGACATATTTGCCAATAAACATTTAAAAGCTTTTGGAAAGTTATATTATTGATAGGAAGTTCACTGTTGTGGAAGGAGAGTTCACGAGTGTGCCCGAATCTATATCTTCTGGTGTGCCACAGGGTAGTATTCTGGTTCCTGTCTTGTATTTAATATATACTTGTGATATGCCTGTGAGCAATAATATCCATATTTCTACTTTTGCCGATGATACAGCCTGTATGAGTGTGCACGAAAACCCTTATGAGGCATCCCGCAATCTCCAGGAACATATCACTCAGCTGGAAATATGGTTGAACTTATGGAGAATTAAAGTCAATGAACAAAAGTGTGTCCATATAACATTCACCCTAAGAAGAGATACTTGCTCCCCCATTCGAATCAACAATCAAAATATTCCTCAACATTCCCAAGTGAAATACCTTGGTATACACCTTGATCGAAGACTTACATGGAAACATCATATTGACTCTAAGCTAACTCAGGTGAAACTTAAGTTAACTCAAATATATTGGTTGATTGGCAGAAACTCAACACTCAGCCTAGACTGCAAACTTTTATTATACAAGTCGCTTTTGAAGCCAATATGGCGCTACGGAATTCAGTTATGGGGCACTGCTTCAGCTTCCAATGTCGAGAGAATCCAACGAAGGCAAAACAAAATTTTACGGTTAATAACATCGGCTCCATGGTACATCCAAAATTCTATTATACATCGTGATTTAAATATGCCACTAGTGACTGAAGAAATTGCAAAATACGCAGGCAAATATTTAACAAAACTCGAATCACATCCTAATCCGCTTGCTCGTAATATTTTGAACTTTACTGGACACATCCGCTTAAAAAAGAGGGACACACGGGCTCTTATACCTAACACTCCAGATGGGACTACTTGGAAATACTTTCCCCCCCCCCCCCTCCTTTTTTTTGATTATCACTACTAATGTATTATTTATAACTACCACTAAGTTTATGCCCGACACTGGTCGGGCCTAATAATTTTTTTTATAGATTTAAGATTTGAATACTTATTGTTAGTTCATATATGAAGATACAATAAATAAATACATGCATTACAAAAAAAATAAAAAATTTCTAAAAGAGAACATTTTTAACCCGCTTTAAACATACAGATTGTTGGGATATCAAATGACTTTAAATGATGTCAATTACGAAAGATATGCAATTTTCCTTTTCTTAATTTTTGTCACTTCTACAACATTGCATTTTCAATAGATATTTGCCCTTAAAATTAGAGGGGCACACAATCTAGTTCCTAAACGCATTTCACTGTTGTTTTCATATCTTTTTTTAGTATAAAAAATTAAAATAATATCCTTATAAAAATACGTCTATGTATGCAAGTTTCCATTAACAAATCTCTCAAAACTTAAACATTGTAGCCTCAATTTTACCAAAAATAATTTGATATTGTCAAGTACATATATGGAAGAAAATATTTTTTGAAATTATACTTTTTTGTCCATGAGAATTGCAAGAAACCTTTTCTTAAACTTCTGCAAATACTATTTCCTTCGACGTATTTGGTGGATTTAATGTTAATAAATGTAACAGTTTAATATGGAAAGAAGTTTTTATGTACATGCATATACTAAGAATATTTAGAAATGTAAATGGATAAAGATGAGGAATTCAGAACCATTTATGTTCAGTTTGACTACAATTTATTTAATTTATTATGAAAACTTTGTATAATTTTCAAATGTTATTTAAATTTTTGGATAGTTTTCATAAACTTTAATGTACACGGACAGAATTATGAAGTTCTTTTCCATACACAGTTTTTATTTAATTTTGCAGAATAAAATAGACCCCCAATTAAATGTCCATAAATAGTATACATAGTCGTACATTATATATGTAGGCAACACGCATGATCAATTAAATAAATAAATGAGAAAAATATACGTATTTTTGTACAAAATTAGTAATTTTTTCTGTTACGTAACATTTTCAAAGACCCCTCCCCATAACAAATCGTAACAAAACTCGAAGCCACCCTCCCCCCTCGAGCGTTACGTAATATATGGACAGCCCTTAAGGCTCAGTTAGCCGACTGTAATGTAAAGTAACTGCAACAGTAGAAAACAGCTGATCGATATTGTCATGTGAAAAGTAATGAAAATGGTTATAGAGATGTAATGTAACGTAACATACTTTTCATATAAAAATGTCGATCAGCTGTTTTCTACGTTACAGTTACATTACATTACAGTCGGCTAACTGAGCCTTTATTTGCTTAGCCTTCATGATGTACATCACTGCTGGCCACTAAGAGAAAAACTAGCGCTAGAGTGCCGAACAAAAAAAAAAGCCGATTGATGGCTTTTTGTACAAATGAATGCACATACGCTTATACATTTCTCTCGGTTTTCTCTCTGTGGGCAGCATTGATGTACATTATTAAATTGTTCTTTCTTTTTAGTGCTCTTGATTTTATGAGAACACTAAAAATGGTATTCAATCTTATCAAAAGCATGCAACAGCATTTGTTTATCTGCCAATGGAGGGCATCAGTTATTGTTGTGTCGAAGCACATTTCACTAGTGCACACTGAATGACAATTGTAAAATGAGCATACAAGTGTAAAATTATGTGTATGTGTAAAAGAAAAAACAAGAAACGTAGAATGTACGTCGTAGATTATTTGAGCGTGTTAGTTCGCATCCCTACAAGAAATGAATGACCGAAACTAACACAAACAAAACTTTTTTACTAGCACACATGCAACAATTTTATGTTGAATTTTTGCTACTGGAGCTGCCACTGTTTCGTTTTTTCAATAAAATTTGAAGGATTGTTTTTACAATATTTGTTGCATATTTTTGTATAGTAATTTTTGTACATATTTATTTATGTTTTATTTTAACTAAAGTTTTATTAAAATATATTGATAATGTTTCCATAAATGATTATTAATTGTCAAAAAAATATAATTAGTATACAAATGGGTTTTCGAAATTTTGGGGGTTTTTAGGAAAAAAAACGTATTGAACAAAAATTTTTGCTAGTGGCAGTTCAGGCATATATTGCATCAGTTGTTTCACTCTAAAATATATTTTCTATGCGTACATACAATAATTCTTGCTAATACTTTTTGCATGTATAAAAAGCACTAGCTACACTCTAAAACACTTTTGTTGAAAATTGCGTCGATAATAGTAGGCAACACTTTACAGACTACTTTCGACCTAAAATTACACAACTATATTTTTTCAACGTTTTGTTGATTTTTTAGCACTATATGTTTAATTTTGAACAAAATATGTTTAACAATTTTACGCAATTTGTGTTTAGTTTCCCCCCTGTGTTTAATTTTAAAATATGTTTTTTTTTAATAAAAATGCATTTAATACATGTGTTTAATTAAATTTATTCTTAAAAAGGTTTACTGATGAACATAAAAAAATCACGTTTTGCTTTAAATTTTACAGAATTTGAATAAAAATTAAAAATACATTTCTAAAATTTGAGTAATTTTGTTTCTTACATAAGTATGTATACATATCGCACTTGTTTAACAATACTGTCTTAACTCAAAGCTTTAATTTAATAATTTTTTTACTCAATTTGTGCATTATTTACAATATTAACTTATCACTATTTATATAAAACACATAAAACTATTATTTAGAAATAGCATTATTTTAATTTTATGTTAATATAGCGTGCTTCTGTTAGAACATGTGCACTTTTGAGCTTCTTCTTTCTTCTTGTTAAACATATTTCTGCTGCTTTACGCACATATGTTTAGTTTTCAACATTTTGACGTTATTTGGGCATATGTAGCTCTTTTTTAAGCACACTTTGTTTAAAAATAAACACATCTAAAAGCAGATTTATATTTTTGTGTAAAATGAGACTAATATTGTTTTTTTGATACAAATGACTACACAATCGATATAAATTTAGGGTCTTATGCAAAAAAACTTAATAAAGCTTTGCCAAGCAATGTTAAGTAAAGTTGTATTCTAAAAAAATTATTGTATAAAAATTCTAAAGTAGGCACCCACGTTTGTTAAGACTACTTTAAGTTGATATTTCCAAAATGTGTATTTTGTACCTCAAATATTTTTACTAATATAGCACATACTGATTCATGTTACATCTGAAAATGAAGCTAGAAGTGCCTGCTCTTATCTTAAATTTATTATTTCTGTCATGTAATGGGAAACATCGCCAAATTATCCAACTGCTTCAAAATACATAGCAAAATCCATAAAAAAATATTAAAATAAATAAAATTATACAAGAATGTTTTAGTGATGTACATACAATCAAAACAAATCGAAAAAAGCTGGATATTCAAATACTCGTTTCATTCGAATAAAACAAATTGTGATAATTTTTCACATTTTTTTACTTTTACTTCATGGTTGTGTTTATCTGTTTTCCTATTAAGTCAGAAGCTCATTTTTTTTAAATTAGGTTGCTTTACTTCAAGATAATAAAAATTTATTTAATAAAATAAAAAAAATATTTGAATACCCGAATGAAATTGTATTCAATTTTGTACATCATAAGCTGTGAAGTGGTTGTTGAACACGATGGTGTTACCAGTATTTATTATTAAATCACAAAATATTTAAAGTTGTCTTTTGCATATGATTTTTTAATAAAGCTATGTTAGCCTTAAAGTGCTTATCAACTACTATGAACTTTAAAGCTAAAGTAAAATATTTTTTTTGCATAAGGGGGTTAGACAATAAGAATATTTCAACAACAATTTAGATAAAATATGATCCTAAATTTGGGCTAATGTTTTAGAGTGTATACATAGCATTTGTGAACACATGATTCTGAAAAACCACAAAATAAAATTGTCTAAAAGTCAATTTTTACATGTATTTGGAGTAAAATTTAAATAATTGTGCAATATGGCTGTAATTTTTGTGTTTTAAATCCTTAATCAAAGGCAAGTTGTGTTCCTCAAATTCTGACTGTGAAATAAAACCTAAATAATGGGAAAGTGATGAAATATTTGCGGAATCATGTTCAAGAATTTGCATTGACAAAATAAATTAATTTTAAATATTTTTTACGCTTAAAGCGCTTTAAATATAATCAATTTTGATTCGTACTATATTCTTAATAATTTCCGTCATTAAGGCATTTTACATGCCATAACTTGGCCAAATGTTCCAACTTAATGCCGCTTGTGGTTTCTTTGCCTAGAATGGGACCCGGCTAACGTTTCTATGTCCTAAGTGCCCACAACACTCAACAGATTCAAGCAACTCTGGCTATTCCGCAAATGCATCAAAACGGTAATATGTTTTTTAAATCATTTTGTTTTAGAAGTTTTAATTGTTCTCGCCATTTATTTAAGGACCTGAAAATATTTTGTCTCGCTGTTGGTAAATGCAATACCACAAGATCAGAAGCTGGGCGAACGTTCATACCAAATGATAGAACGTATGGATCCATCTAAGACCACGCGCATGTTGGAATAACAGACATATCAGTAAGCAGAACTGGTTAAATCACCGATCATTTAACTGGTAGTGTTCTTGTAGGGATGCTACTGTTCTAAGCAGTGTGACCAGATAAAAATTTTTCCAACTAAATTAACTTTCAAAAAAGCTATAAAATAATTATAGTGCTAAAACCTAATGCTAAAATTTAATACATAAGTATTTCTTTTTAATTCAATTGTTTCTTTTAAAGTGCTTATTTTTGCTATTTATTGTATTTCCTTTGAACGAACCAAATTTTTTTTAATTCTGGAAAACCTGCCATGAGTCTAGCATACATACTTAAGTGTCAAAATTTAATGTCTTAACGAGTTTTGCTATATAGTTTCACATTAAAAACTACGCTAGGATGTAATTGTTAGTTAAAAATACATTATGGGCAAAGTGTTTATGTAAAATTGTATGATGGAACTCGTTAAAACATAGTTAAATTTCATCACTTATGCTAACTTTCAGTTTTTCATTGTGCATAATGCATTATGCACTAATAATTAAAAATCAATAAAAGCAAAGCAAAAATATTAATTCGATGTTGGTTTTTCGAAAACAAGCCTTTTTGAACATGTATTTCGTTGATAAGCGACATTTAAAACTTAGTTTTTATAAAATAACACTAGTTTACACCGAAAATGTGCATTTGATGAGTAGTGATTTTCTCTATGTATTTTCTTTCGCTGAATTCGAAAATCAAGGTTAAATTTTGTTTTATAAAACAGTTTTTGAGATAATGTAATTTTTCATGAACAGAAAACAGACGTTTTTTTTTAAACGATTTGTACTTTTCTGTCGGCATAGAATCACTGTAAAATATAATTTTTTTGATAATGTGCTCTATTTTCATCGATATATTTTAAACCGCTTTACCAATTAAAGATCCGATTATAAATATTGCATTTGAATACCAAGAACGACCCAATCGGACATTTCTAGCTCGAGATATGATTGGTCAAGTGAAAAAAGTCGAAAAAATTAAAAAATTACAATATCTCAAAATGTGTTCCATAAAACAAAATTTAACCTTGATTTTCGAATTCAGCGGGAGAAAATACATAAGGAAATCTAAATCTCATCAAATTTACGTGAAAATAAATTTAATTTTTAAACTAGTGTAATCTAAAGCTTTTGTCTATTAAATTTTTTCCTAAAAAGTGTTTGGGGTGTTGTTATTTTTAATAACGTGTATATTTATTAATTTTCGAAACACAAGCTGTTCTTATGTTCTCACAAATTTCTCATGGATCAAAGGTTTTGATGCTAATGTGGCTGTTGTTTTCAAAATATCGGTATATTAAATAGCAACTATTCTTGTATATTTCTGCACACATATTTAATTAAAATTATATACTTTTTTGTATATTGTTACAATATTAATATGAAAAATTAAATGGATTTAAAATTTTTATTTAGTATCTACATCAACTTATAAATTGATAAGCAAATGAATCATTTCTCGTGTTACAAATACATAATCAAATGGATTGCTCGTCAATATTACTAATATACCGAAAGCAGCATCAATTATATTGCTAAAAATTGTGTAGATTATATTACAAAACATGCTGGAAAAAGCTAAATAAATAATTGAATAAATTCCGTGAAGTGCGAATTTGACTCGCGAGTTAATGCACAGGGTGTAGTCTACATGGCAAAATTGACATAAATAGATAAGTAGACACACACATCTTCATAATGGGGAACAAAGGTCAACATCAATATTATCACTTACAGACGTTAGAACAAAGACTTACGACAGGGAACAAGGTCAAAATCAATATTATCACTTACATACGTTAGAACAAAGACTTACAACGAGATCACTATCAGTCAAAGTAAACTCAAAATATGTTTTAATAATAAAAAGATACTTGTAGAAAACATATTCCGAGATAAAAGACAAAGAAACGATAAACATAATTATTACTATAAATAGATGTTAAGAAAATATTGTAAGTAGTCTTAAGAAGATAAATAATAAAGAAACACACATTTCGGTGTGAAAAAACTTTATTTAAATTTTTCTGATTCATTCCTTCACCAACTAATTAACTGGGGGCTCAACCGGGATACAAGCGAAATAATCTTGTACTGTGATAAAAATAATATTCCTGAAAAATTAGAATTAATAAAAATAAAATTTCTGAAAAATTGAACAAAAATTTAAATGAAAAAAAGGTAAAAGTTTTCAAATACTTCGAGAAAGTGAACATTGCAGTGAAAGTGAAAAATACACACTGGCTTCGCACGCAAAACGACAGCAAATATTTAACTAAAGACGCCTACTAGAAGAAGATATCAACATGACTGAAGCTGCAACACTTCAAGCTCATATTCAGACACTAACTGAACAACTAGCATCCCTGAAAACAGGCTGCGAAACATTGAAAAGCAATACACCATTTGTTGTAACCACGATTCCAGCAACGCCCACCCTAAAACCACACATAACAAGTGCCACTCAAATTAACACAGAAATCTTCAAGTGCTTACCACCATTCTGTGGATTGGAAGGAGAATATAACCCATGGAGAAATCAGGTATGGACCCAAATGGAAAATATAAAACAATTTTCAAATAGTCCCGAATACTATAACTGTGTATGCATTATACGTGCAAAAAATATTGGCGCTGCATCAAAAGTTTTATCCGTAAACGGAACAGAACTAAATTTCTATGCCATGATAAACCGCTCAGACTTTACGTATGCGGATAAACGTCCATTGTACGCATTAAAAGAAATTATGACTAATTAAACAGGGAACAAAACTCTGACCGAATTCCACGATGAAATCCATCAAGCATTAACCCTCATACAACAAAAAATCGAAACCTCAGATGAGAGTATGAGAAGAGGAAGACTATCAGATGCCAACCAGGATGCGATCTGCACCTTTATGATGGGATTAAGAAGCAATTACACAAAAGGAATTTTCTATGCTAACCAACCAAAGAGTCTGGGAGAAGCTTATGCCATTGCCTGCACCATCTACCACGACAACGAAGATCGTCATTTTGAAAATATTAACGTAAGACGGCAGGAACACCGTAGTGAACAACGGCATATACATCATGAGGTAACGAACACCGCCAACTAAAGCCATCACATCAGGTTCAACAACGACACCACAATTATGCGGCATTACGAAGAAACCAAGTAGAGCCAATGGAAGTCAACAACTCAACGCAATACAGTAGGCCTACAAATTTCCCGCAACAACAAAGATGGGGTAACAATAATCCTCAACAAAATACTACTACACATCATAATCCATTCCGCAACAATCAAAATCCTGTGAAGAGGGAAAATAATTTTTCAACCCACAACTTTAATAAGGTTCAACGAGTACACCAAACACAGGACGAAGATCTTCAATCACTCCAGCCCCAATACACCGAAGACAATTTTGAAACCGGAAGTGCTTTTTTTAGGCGAGTGAATGGTCTGCCATATCTACAACGCTCTTGCAGAAAAACAGGTAGATCAGTAAATATTTCAGTAGATACGGGAGCTACAAGTAATTATATTAGTACTAGTTGTAAGTCAAAACACTTCATGGATATTCAATGGTAAATACAAAAAAAATATTACTGTCTTAAACCACCATTTAACCGTCTATGAAATAGAGGCCTTTCAAGAATTTGATATGCTTTTAGGAGAACAGGGGCTAAGATCAATCAAGGCAGAGATCAATCTCTTCGACTATAGCTTAAAATATAAATATAAGGAAAATTTAGGAAAAAATGAGGAAAAGATAAGTTATACAATTAACAACGAAATTTACAGGAAAGATATTGAAAAAATAATGCAAAGGAATAGGGAAACTAACGAAGTATTGCCATTTACTACAACCATTCAGGCATCTATCAGAACAAAATCTGAAGACCCTATTTATGTAATACAATACCTTTATCCAATATCGAATAACAAGTTTATTAATAATGAAATACAGAAATTACTGAATAATAAAATTATTCAGCCAATTAGGAGTCCGTACAATTCCCCCATCTGGACAGTCGCAAAAAAGGGTACCGATGAAGAAGGAAAACCCAAAAGGCGAATGGTAGTTCATTTCCAGAAGCTAAACGCTCAAACAATTACCGACCGTTATCCAATTCCAGATGTTGGTATGACAATCCAGAACTTGGGAAAAGCAAAAGTATTCACTACGTTAGATTTGGAATCAGGATTCCATCAAATTCTTATAAAATAATCGGACAAGGAAAAAACAGCATTCAGTGTGAACGGGCAAAGTATGAATTTTTAAGGATGCCGTTTGGTCTTAAAAACGCTCCTTCCATTTTTCAACGATGCATAGATGATATTCTGCGTCCGTATATAGGGATGTTTGCATATGTTTATATAGATGATGTGCTAATATATTCCTCCCCACCCGAAGAACATATGGAGCACATCTCCATTATAATTAATGCACTCCACAACGCTAATATGAAAATTTTCGATGAAAAATCGCACTTCTTTCAGGATTCTGTAGCTATTGTAAACCACTCACAATACATCTCAGAGGAGATAATGGAGGAATTAGTAAAAATCAAAGTACAAAAGTAAAAATAAATCACGACCAAGCAGCACTAGACGCATTAAATAAAATAAAAGACGCCATTCAGGCACAGGTCGAATTATTCCAACCTGAATTTTCTGAACCATTCGGGTTAACCACCGACGCAAGTAACTTTGCCATCGGCGCAGTTCTTTCCCAGTATAAGAAACCAATAATATTTATTTCACGAACTCTAAATGAAACAGAGCAAAATTACAGCACAAACGAGAAGGAATTAGCTATCGTTTGGGCTTTACAAAAATTGAGAAACTATCTTTACGGTATCGTTGACCTAACAATATAAACTGACCACCAGTCATTAATCTTTTCTATCTCGGACAAGAATCCAAACACCAAACTTAAAAGATGGAAAAACTTCATAGAAGAATATGGAGCAAAATTAGTGTACTAGACTGGGCACCAGAATGTTGTTGCAGATGCTTTATCACGGCAACAAATTTACAATACATCCAGTTGTTCACAACACTCAGCTCAAAGTGCACCTTCAGAAGGCATTAAGAGAGTCAAACAACCACTAAATGCTTTTAGGAATCAAATAATACCAATATTTGACGAAAATGAAACAATCGAAATAGATACATGTACCATTTTTCCAGATCGAGTTAGGCATACCATATATTATAAAACAACACACGAATTGATAGACAGACTAAAGCAAATAACAAATCCAAAAGTTCAAAATGCATTAAAATTAAGCGAAGAAACATTATTTCATCTACAAAATGATATTATCACTACATTCCCATCCAATTTGTTTGTTATAACATAAACACAATTACAAGATGTTATTAATGTAGACGAACAAAAAGAGATAGTAATGCGAACACATAGACGAGCATATAGAAATTATAAAAATAACGCTCAAGAAATATCGTTAACACACTATTGGCCGAACATTCGAGATATGTGTAAAAAAGAATGTATAGATTGTAATATCTGCCTACAAAATAAATATGAACGAAGGCCAAATAAACAACCAATAGGGAAAACACCAATACCCACGAAAGTAGGAGAGTACATACATATGGACATATTTTACATGAATAACCAAACATACATCAGCACCATTGATAAATACTCCAAATACTGTTACATACGCAAATTACATAGCAAAACAAACTTTCATGAGTACATAGAAGAAATTCCCACACAGATCTACCCAAACGTCAAACATTTAATGGCTGATAATGAAAATGTATTTATTGGCATAGTAGTAAAAAGCGTCTATGAGCGACTATCAATACAACATACAGTAGCACCCATTCATCATTCGACAACCAACGAACAGTCAAGTTGAACGTGTCCATAGCACTCTGATCGAAATCTCAACAGTCTTGGTACAACAGAATAACACTACACCAGGAGACGATTATTCAATGCAGTAAGGCAATATAATAAAACGATTCATTCCACAACAGGATATAGACCTGAGGACGTGTTTTTCAACAGAGAACAATATTCTGACATAAATGAGAAACTCGAGGACAAACAGGAAAAACTACTCAATTACCATAATAAGAATCGACACTCAATAAACTACAAGGAAGGAGATATAATTTACGCCAAAACACACCGCCGCAACAGAAACCATATCAAGTACTCACAACACAAGGTAAAAGAAGATCGTGGAGACACAATCCTAACAGCGAAGGGTAAGGTTATACATAAAGATAGTATACGCAGACAAACTACACTATAACCAAGTCAACAATAATTGGAATTGTATTTCTCGCATTTGCTTTTGGCGGCAACATAACTGATTTAACAAACAAAAAATATGTACTCATAGAAACAAATCCAGCCTATGTGTTCGAAGACACATCATATCTGTATCATGTAGTTAACTTAACAGAAATACTGAGACCATACGAGGACATAATGCAAAACATGTATAATACAGAACAAAGCCAGGAAGAACAAATATTAATAGGTAGAATTGAATCTTTAAAAACGCAATTTATCTCGAATACACAACGCGAAAAAAGAGCACTAAACTTTCTAGGTTCAGCATTAAAATTTTTCACCGGGACACCAGATCACGACGACTTAATCGAAATAAAGAAAGGACTTAATCAATTAATAGAAAACAGTAACAGACAAATAATTGTAAACTCACGGTTTGAACAAATCTTAGAAACATTAAATCCTAAAGCTATCACAGATAATATTATAATCAATGAAGTATATAGTGAACTTGAAGCTAAAACAATTACTATAAATTTTGCTAAAAATGGAAATTTTTATTCTGGAACATTGAATCTAAATGAAATAAAAGATATCGTATCTAATGAAGCTTTTGACTTACCATTAATAAACATCCCAGAGTATTCAGATATCCATATATGTTTTTATAATCAAGCTATAATTACAATTATAAGTATCCTATATTGAAATATATATATTAATTATATAATATATTCCCAGAATATAAGCATGGAAAATTAGTATTGGACAAACAAATTACTGTTTGTAATGGTAATTATACTTCAGTAACACAATGTAAAAATCTCTTAGGAAATAATATTTGTAAAATAAACAAAGATAATAACTGTACTATAAATATATTAGAAAATAATCCAGCTAAATGTGACATAATTCATGGCGTGCCCCTGTGGCTGAGTGGTAGCGATGCTAGCCTCTCAGTCCAGAGGTCGTGGGTTCGATTCCCACCATAGACCCTGGGTGTTTTTCGCAGACAAGCTAATCGCTTTGCGAGTTGTGGTTGTGTTTGTTAAAAAAAAAAATAACGCACCACTCACAATACTAGAGAACGGTTACATCTTGACTGATGACGAACATATTTGGAATGGTCAAATAATCAAAGGACCTAAGTTAATTCAATTTAATGTTTCAACCAATATAGACGCAAAATACTAATTCAACCATCAGCAAGAAATAAAGAGGCTATACATAAAAAATGTGACGAACGCATGGAATCCTCCATAGATTATATTCAGACTCATACCATAAATTTTCAAATTTACAGGAAATGTCAAAATATTTAATCCCTATAGAAGACCACCCCATACAAACCACCATTTACTTAATTCTCGGAATCTTGGCCACAATACTATGTACATATATCATAATAAAATTAATTTACAACTGCAAAAAAATAAAACGAACAGCAAGAAGAAGAATAGCCGAACGCAGTTATGAAATGGAATTAAGAAGATTAAGAGCAGAAAGGAGTACTGTTTAGGAAAAGTGAGGACACTTTATTTTAAGAAGGAGGGGAGTTAATGCACAGGGTATAGTCTACATGGCAACACTGGCATAAATAGATAAGTAGACACACACATCTTCATAATGGGGAACAAAGGTCAACATCAATATTATCACTTACAGACGTTAGAACAAAGACTTACGACAGGGAACAAGGTCAAAATCAATATTATCACTTACATACGTTAGAACAAAGACTTACAACGAGATCACTATCAGTCAAAGTAAACTCAAAATATGTTTTAATAATAAAAAGATACTTGTAGAAAACATATTCCGAGATAAAAGACAAAGACACGATAAACATAATTATTACTATAAATAGATGTTAAGAAAATATTGTAAGTAGTCTTAAGAAGATAAATAATAAAGAAACATACGTTTCGGTGTGAAAAAAACTTTATTTAAATTTTTTTGATTCATTCCTTCAACAAGGAACTAATTCGCGCACGAAGGGTTCCGTACGGGCACTAGATATGTAATTCAATGCGAACTTTAGCTTATATAATAAAGAGTTTTGTTTTTTTCGTTTTTGGGTTATTTCGGTTTTGAGCGTTTTTAATTTTTGCGTTTTTTACGTTTTTTTCGCTCTTTAGTTTTGGCACTTTTTTGTTTCCCGTTTTGTCGATTTTTGTCGTTTTTTTTCATTTTTTTTAGTTTTGACACCTTTTTCTCGTGTTTGTGATTTTTTCAGTTTTTTTTTTCAATTTGGCGATTTTTTCATTTTGGTGAATTTTTTCATTTTGGCCATTTTTTTATTTAGGCGATTTTTTTCGGTTTGTGTAATTTTTTTCATTTTGACGATTTTTTCATTTTGTAGATTTTTTCGGTTTTGCCGATTTATTTTAGTGTTAAAATTTTTTTAATTTGGTGCTTTTTTCGTTTTAGCGGTTTGTTTTGGGTTTTGGCGATATTTTTTTTTTTTTTGGTTTGGCGATTTCTAATTTGCGGTTTTTTTTTTGTTTTACCGTTTTTGTAAATTTCAAGAGTTTTACCTAATTTACATTACGCATTTTTTCATGAAATTTCATGAATTTCGTTGCACGAAACTTTTTTTTTTTGCTAATTGCAGCGCTATGGAAGAAAATTTTAAGTTAAAAATGACGTATAATGAATCTCTGATGCATTTTCGGCAACTTTTTTGATATGAGTTGCTCCCCCGGGCCTCCTTTTGAAAAATAAAAAAAATTCATGCAACTAATTTCATGAAAAAATGCTTAATTTAAATTAGGCATTTGCCTCTTACGGTTTCCAAGATATAGCAAGTTGTCAAAATTACATAGTCAAAATTGCATTAACTGATGGACCACCCTTCAATTTAAATTTTTTAAATTTTAGTGTTAATTGTTGTAGTCTGTATAAAAATACACTAATTTTACAAATTTCAAGTGCCAATGTAATGAAAATGTTGTCAAGTAAGCAGACTATCTAGAAATTATATGACACCCTTACGATTACAAATTTATATAACGCATAGCATATTTCTGTATTAGGTATTGTGCCAAACAAGAACTTGGTCAAAATTTATATCTCACTACTTTTAATGGCCGAAATTTTGGATAGGAACTTGGCCATTTTTCACATTTATGTTTTTGTGAGGATCTAATTACTTTTTGAAAAGATTTCTATAATAACACTTTTTAAACCTAAAATCCCTAGTGTATTTTATTTCTATTCATGATCACTGTGCCAGTTGAAAATGGCAGAGTTACATAAAATACTGGGTAAGAGTGTGATGGGTGTTGAATTGTTGACCTTAAAAATGCACCATTGTGTCATTACAACGGGTTCCCAGTGTGTATACAATTTTGTAATAGGCGACTGGAAGAAACATGTAAAATACAGCGTAAATTTTAATGGGCATGACCCCGCCTATTTTCTCAATATATTTACATGTTAAATAAAGTCTGCTTAGCCGAAGTACATAAATCAAAACTATATGCCCAATGTACATGCAAAGTTTCAATAGGGTAGCTGGTGCTTTTAATTTTTGGATTTTCCGATTGAGTAAATCAATTACTATTTATGTACAAAATGTCAGCTCTCTATAGTATAATATTACATAAAATTTTCATGAGCCTGGCACCGCTGACTTTTTTATCTGCTAGTGCTTATGGTTCATGCAAAGTTTGGTATTAAAAAGTTAATAAGAAATGCCTGAGTATTAAATTAAAAACTGCTAAGCCGAAGTACCTGAACGAAAAAGTTAAGATTTATGGGTGAAGTCACGGCTACTTTTCAAACTAGGGAATTTTTTGTGGGATAAGTGCAATGTGTATGAAAAGTTTTAATAAAATGTATGTTAATTTTGAATTTGAAGTGCTTGTTTCCGCCCTCTGATAGCAACTTCTGGGTTTTCAGATTTTTCTTAGTGATCTCTTATCTAGATTTATTTGTGTATCAAATTTAAGCTCGCTAGTACGAATTGGAGTTTTAACGTCGTGCCCCCGCATACCGTGTAAAACTTTTTGGTTTTAAGATTTTCCCATTGGCTTACGCAGCTACACTTACTAGTGTATATATTGAGGGTGGCGTTGGCTGAAGTAGTTTGCACGTCGACTACAAAACTGAAGATCCTAGGTTCAATCCCTGTATCCGACAGTCATTCAAATAACAACACCACGCATTTTTCTGATGTGCATTAGAGTCCCTTTGCATCAGCTGTTGTTGGAAAGTTTAAGTGATGAAGGCATAGTCACTGCTCACTGAACTATACCGACTTCAGCAGATGCTAATCCTAATGTTACATCAGAGCACCCTCCTTCATCGGTATTGTGTAGCAAAATCATCGGCAAAGTAAAATAACCAATAAAATGGCTTCTAAAAAACACAGCTTCAAAATTTAATATGCCTCTTTTAGCACCAGAAGGCGCTGCAAAACTGCATTATTAAAAAAAAGCGTGCAAAAAGCAGTTGTAAAAGAATGAAGCTTTCTTCTATCTCTTCCTTCACCACCTGTGTTCTATCGCTATCCCTTTCCTAAAGAAGGTAGCACCTAGTAATTGTAGTAGGCATTAATTGCCTGAGTGTTACTTCTCCTTTATATATATATATGTATAAAAAAAAATGTCAGCTCTCTAGCGGGAATTATATCCATATATTTTATAAGCATTACCTCTCCCCACTATTCCTAACTCAAAATTTTGTTGTGAGCAGCGTTTATAATTCATGCTAATTTTCTTCTAAAATATGCTAGACCAATGTAGATTAAAGACAAGGCTAACATTTTATGGGAGTGATTATGGCTTGAATTAAAAGCTGTATATTAAGTATTTAGTTAAAAACAATATTAGCGTGGCCCCACCCATTCTGGTAAAATTTTTTGGGTTTTTTCTAGTTTGTTTCTCACTTAGAAATACTTGTATGTCAAATTTCAGCTCCTTAACGCAACTTTTAGTTTTTAAGTTTTATAGGCGCAGCCCCGCCCTTCTAACTAAAATTTTCGGGTTTTTAGATTTTTCTAGTTGGTTTCTCACCTAGACCTACTTGTATATCAAATTTCAGCTCCTTAGCGCAACTTTTAACTTTTAATTTTTATGGGCGTAACCCCGCCCACTTTTCCAAAGTCAAATTTTTTTGGGTCAGTGCTAGTTTCGTTACAAACGGATAATAATAGCTTGATAATTAGCATATCTAAATATGCTGAGCCGCAGGACATTAAAATGAGGTTTAAATTGTATGGGCGAGTTAACGCCCACTTTAAAAAAAAATTATAGCCTTGCATTACCGCTGTATATATACCGAATTTCAATAAAATAGCTTCCATAAAGCGCCTTAGATTAGCATTTTTAATTCTGACCTTTATGGGCGTAGCCCCGCCCTCCTGGATAAAATTTCCGGGTTTTCAGATTTCTTTATTTTATTTCTCACCTAGACCTAGCTCTGTATCGAATTTCAGCTCAATAGCACAAGTTTTAATTTTTAGCTCTCTAGCTATAGCGGAAGTGCTTCATCAATTGGATGAGTGTGTCAGTGGTCAGTGATCAGTTAGTATGTCTTAAAATATGCACTTTTTGCACCTCTATATCTCAGGAAGCTTTCATTGTAAAACTTTCAAACTTGGCATATGAGGTTATATGAATTTATTCTAATTATGGTTTAAATGTCATAATTTTAGGATTGCGGGGAACAAAGTTATAAGGGGGGTAAAAACAGCTCGAATGGCTTCGTGTAAATATACACACTGCGTGCATTGGCCAGAATTTGGCCTGGCGCACTACCGTGCGCCTAGATAAAACAATACAAAAATTAAAGGTAAAACATAAAAATTAACTTGTATACACACATGTATTATATAAATATGAATGTATGGACTAGATGGATATCTACCTCTATCAGTGTGACCAGATTTTACAATAATATTAAGCTAAATCACGTTTGAAAAAGAGTTAAAATAAGCTAGAAAGTTAAATTTTAAGCCAAAAAATAAAGTTAAACTATTTTCAACTTCTTTCACTTTGCAATATTTTCTTATTGCTAAAATAACGTTAAATATATACATGCACAAACAATTTTTTTTATAATTTGAAATAAAAATGATAAGCTGACGAACAAAACCAGACACATCCTCAGTAAATAATTTTTTTTTCAATTTATATTTCGGCCTCTCCAAGTATAAATCTATGAAGTCGAGAAATATTTTCATTCATAACCAGTTTGATCTTACATTAAAAAAGTAACGAAAATTGATTTTTTCTTGCTGTTCTCTATCTAGTTAATTTAGTAATTTGCCTGTGGTGTAAAAACAGTTACCGGGACTAGTCTGGTTTTGATCGCTATCTCCTCAAATATATTCAATAATTTTTTAATTACATTATTAATTCATCATTATATTATAGTTTAAAAAAAACAAAACAAAAACTTCCCAAAATAAGCTTAACCAATTTTCAAAAATGTAACAGCATTTATGCTAAAGTTCGAAATCTTTTTTAGTGAATTACTGCTATTTACAGTAAATCTATTTCAAAGTTTTGTTTTAAGCAAATTCCTGCCGCTTTCTTCCTTCCGGGCTCAAATATAACTCTATAAAAGTCTTAAGGCTAATATTAATTTTACATTTGCCATTGTAACTCCAAAATTGCAATCAGTGTCCTTTATTTTAAATTTTCCATTTCTCTTATAAATAAACAATTTACATTTTGTATTTTTTAAACTATTTTTCAATTTAAGACATCTATATTTTTAAATATTAACGGTCTAATTCATAAAAAATATCTTAGGATTATTACAGGTTTATCTGACAAATTTCCCATAGAAATATGTCAAATAGGCGATTAATAAACCTTAAATATTTTTTATGAATAAGGCAGTAAAAATTACCATTCTTATTACTTTTTTATGAGTTTAAAAAAAAACTTAAAAAAATAAGCTAGGAACTAAATGAAAATTTTGAAACTAAATCCAAAAAAATAATCTAAAATTAGTAAATAAGCTAATATGGTCATTATAAAATATGAATCAAAATGTTAAAAAAAAAAAAAAATAAAAAACAGTTTTTGCAAATGGATTTTGACATCCATTGCACACCATAGGACCTCATAACAAAATTTTGCTTAAATTTCATGCTTCAGTAAGTGTTGCCATATTCAAAAAACGCTTTGAACTTTTATACTAAAAAAAAATACTTATTAAAATAAACAGAACACGTTGGTCTAAGTTTTAACATGGTAAAAACTAATTTTATTGCAAAATATACAAAAAATAAAGTATTCGACTCAGCCGGTTTTTAAATTGTAAAAAAACCGGACTATTTGACATTCGAAAAATCAACATTTTGAAAAAACAGACAACCGTATTGTGAAAAACCGGGTTTTAAAACCGGTTGAAAAACCGAGTCGATCACCCTAATGGATATGTATCTTAAAAAAATTAGTAACCCCTTGCTAAAGATCATGGATTTCTTATAAATATTTTAAAGTGGGCAGACATACAAGATTGTTTGTTTGATTTAAGTGTTTGTTGTTGCTACGAGTATTTTCTTTCATTCATGTTGTTTGTTTTTGAATAACTAAGTAAAAAGTACTTTTGCTTAATTAAGCTGGTGTGGTTTGTAATTAGATAGGCAATCGGCAGGGATTGATCCGCTGGCTGAACGTACATACATACAGATGTATGTAGGTACTGGGTAATGTATTGAAATGCCAGCGAAAAAGGCATGCAAAAACAAAATTAAATCATCACAATAACATGTTTTCATAAAACAAATTGTATCTCCAACAAATAATAACAATACAATGGCTTATGCATGGAAAATCAGAGCAACATGATAAGTATCCTGGCGGGGACAGTGTTTTTTTTGTATTTACGTGAAAAACGTCATCGAATCAGCGAACTTACATGGGTTCTAAGCACTCATTTCAATAAAGCCCATATGACAATTAATTTTTCTTAAATTTATCAAGTATTAGAGAAAAGTGCAAACATATTGTAATAGGAAAATTCAACAGGTGCAAAGGGTTCAGCTATATTAAGAAAAATGAAATAATGTCAACAACTTGACTAAAGTTATCGATAACAAATGAAGATCTGTCAAAAAAAAATTTAAAATTTTTCAACTTAAAATTTACATTTCAAGCTTGAAACATAAAAGTGTTGGTAAATTACCGATTTATGGTTAAACATAGCGATTTTTAGTTTCTTTTATCTTAATACTAGCGGTTTCTAGTTACGAAAATTTTACAACATTTAAACATTTTGTTTCCGTTTTATATATATTATTCTTTTTAACATTTATTGTTTCTTTCTATCAATTACATATCAAAACAATGAAGAAAAAATTAAGTGTCATAAGGGCTTAATGAGCAGTTTTGTTAAATGTAAACCCATGCTCATCAATCACACGCCTGTGTTAAAATCTTACGTTCTGCACCTAAATTGAACCAATTCATTTTCAGCAGAACCCATGTACTAACTATTTTTTACGTCTTTTTTGCTGGGTTCGAAAATAACTTAATTATTCGATTGTTAAATAAACTTATCTAAGGAGAAGTGTTGGTTTAAAAAAAATGGTAACTTTTGTATCTAAAGCCATTTTGTGTTCCTGCATTTTATTGGTGCTTGTGTCCACTCATTGGTAGATCTGCAACCGTAATGTTTAAAAAGTTTTTCTTAGATCATATCACGTATTACAAGAACTTTCAACCGTGCATATTAGGCAAGTAGGTTATTTGCAAATTGACAAGCTACATAAGTATATACATATCGTTCATTTTCTAAAACAACGTCACATATCAAAAAATGGGATTTTTGAATTAATGATGCAAAATTAATCCTCATATTAATATTAATATTGTGTAAAAATTTTATACAAATATCTCGTATACTTAACTATCGAGAGAAAAATAAAATTATGATTTTCCATTAAGTTGTGTGTAAATTGAAAACTGTAAAGTTTAAAATAACCTTGTTTTTTTAATAAACGAGCGATATTCATGATATTATACATATATATTATCCTTACTACAAATTTTATAAGTTAAAAATATATTGTGTTTATGTGTATACTCGTAAAAACACATATTTTTTAATCCTTGTACCCATGCATATTGCTGCTAATTGCCTATATTCCAGTTTCACTTGATATAATTCATACGGGCCCCAATTTTGCAAAACATGAAGTGTCAATCACGGTGATTTCAAAAAATTAATGAAAGCTAAATCATTGCTTTTGTAAATAGCAGCATTTATAGCGTTGGAAGTTGGAAGAAAATACTTATTCTATTATAAACGACAAAAACTTAAAATACAATAAAAGCCCACTATCAAGTCAGCTACTAGTAGTTTACTTTTGAAATGACGTGATTTCAAATCACCATGATTTTCAGAACAGGCTAGACTTGCCACCTTTTCAAATTTCCAAAACGGGACACTACTAACGAATAATAGAAAAATTTTGTAATTCAAACAAATTCATTTATAATTTTTAGTTATCAAAATCAACAATAACACATTAATTAAAATTTTGTAAAATTAGACTCATAAAACGTTAAACAAACAGAAAAGTAAGTATAAAAATTGTTAATCAGCCCGATTAGGAATATTTCCGGGGAGTTTTTTCTCTTCCCTATCATTTGTTCCCATCTATTCTAAATAGCCGGCAAATATGGGAGAGAGTAAAATCTAAATCAGCTGTTTATGTGTATTAGTCTCCTGCACAAGACAACTTATAAGAACTTTCAAGACATAAGGGATTTTTCAAATGCTTTACTACAGCGAAATCTTATAAAACAAACGTTAACAACATTGTTTGCAAGAAATTTGTTTGAGTATTGTAGGTATAAGAGTAAAGAAGAAAACACTTCGTGACGGAAGAATTTCCCTCTAGTCAACCTAGAACCATATGTCTCTACGTCAATACTCTTTCTCCAGCGACAATTGCAGTAGTTAAACTGTCGACAACTTTCCTTTTATGCGCGAGTAGAGATACGTTAGAGACGACAGTTCTAGTGTATTTCTGGTGATATTTTGAATGAACGCGTCAATAGTTTGTTTTTCTTTTTTATTATGTTGTGCAATAATATTAAAAAAATATATGTAGACGAGGGTCACTAAAATCTACGAGTGAATCTTGGGTCGCAAAAGAACTACTTTCTCAAGTCTACTGATATATTTTGAATGACAACCCTATGTTATTTCTCAATAGGCATTTGCATTGGCTGGGGTACACCTAGTCAGTAGCACTATTGACAATGTCACTAGAAAATCACTATAAGTTTACTATTGACAACGAGAGAGGATATATCGATATTGTGGACTAGAGCCCCTAAAATTTACTAGTGAATCTTTGGTGCCAATGTCTCCATGTGGTCCCGAAAGAACTACTAAGTCAGTAGTGCTATAGTCTAGTGGTGGATTTTCAATGACAAGCTAATGTTAAATGTCAATAGATGATACCATTGGCTGGGGTACACCTGGTCAGTAGTGCTACTGACAACGTCACTAGTAAATCACCACAATTTCACTATTTGCACTTTCTGCAGGGTTGTGATACTTGCTTATTTCTTACACATGAGCGCGTGTACAAACGTCATGCATGAATGTGTGTATGATTTTTTATTTTTCTGAGCACATGCAAAGGCACACACATGCATTAACATTAGTTGTATGCGGTTAACCACATAATAGCTTACCACCCTGCAGTCAGACTGGGACCAAGTGTCTCTATGTCAACACTAAAATTCTAGTAGTAGTTACATTGTCTACAATTTCTCTTCTATACGTCAGTATAAAAGAAATAGAGAAAACAGATGTGGTGTATTTCTGGTGGATTTTGCAACAACTTGTCAATATACATAAATTTGTATGTACGTAAGGTATAGAAATGTACCAGTAAATGTCTGGTTGGTATGTCTTTATGTTTCCATAAGAACTATGAATTCACTACCTAGTCAATTGTTTTAGTGTTACTAGTAGATTTTCAATGACAAGCACATGCTAAATGTCTATAGCATAAAGTATTGTATGGGAAATAATTGTAGAGTAGTACTGGTGACAAAGTCAAAAGCGACTCAGTACATTTTCACTATTCGCACTTTCTGCAGGGCATCTACATATTACACACAAACTCAAACGTACAATATGAAAAATAACAAGCATACACTAATCAACAGTACTTCTTTTGATTGTTTGTTACAAACAAGCTGTCTTGCGACATCGCTTGTTACAACCCTGCAGAAAGTGCGAATAGTGAAATTATAGTGATTTACTTGTGACATTGTCAATAGTACTACTGACTATGTGTACCCCAGCTAATGTAATCATCTATTGACATTTAATATTAGCTTGTCATTGAAAATGCACCACTAGACTGTAGCACTGCTGACTACGTAGTTCTTTTGGGAAAAGGTGGAGACATTGACACCAATGATTCACTAGTAAATTTAAGGGGCTATAGTCTACAATATCGATATTTCCTCGCTCGATGTCAATAGTAAAATTATAGTGATTTTCTAGTGACATTGTCAATAGTGCTACTGACTAGGTGTACCCCAGCCAATGTAATCGCCTATTGACATATAACATAGGGATGTCATTGAAAATCTACCAGTATACTTTAGCACTATTGAGAAGTTAGTTTTTTAACGACCATATGGAGATATTTGAACTAAAGATTCACTAGTAGATTTTAGTGACCCTCGTCTACATACATATGTATATTTATTTAATATTATTGCACAGCGTAATAAAAAAGAAAAACAAACTATTGACGCGTTCATTGACAATATCACCAGATATACACTAGAACTGTTGTCTCTAACGTATCTGTACTCGCGCAAAAAAGGAAAGTTGTCGACATTTCAACTAGTGCAATTGTCGCTGTAGAAAGAGTATTGACATAGAGACATATGGTTCTAGGCTGACTAGAGGGAACTGATATATAACATATGTAAATACCTCTGCAAGTAATCGCGTTCTGTTAAACCCGTAATTGATTTGAAAGTTACCAAATGAAATAAGAAAGTCAAAGACGAATCAAAATAATCAAGTGTTGCCAATCAATTAAAATAATTTCGATGTTGCTAATATAAAATAAGTTTTTTTTCTGACAATTAATGAAAAATTCAGTTCAATTACAATACTTTTCAATAATATAACGAAGGAAAGGTTAGTTCTTTTTCTCAAAACGGGACAAATGGCGTCCCGTTCAGAGTATGACCGGGACACGGGACATTCCACTCTAAAACTGGTCTGTCCCGATGAAAACTGGACGGTTGGCAAGTCTAGAACAGACCCGATAAATTTGAAAGAATATATGTATATTTATACAAGCTCGCTGCTGAGCACACGCAGTCATGTGTACAAGGCGAGCATAAATTAAGGGATATTTTATCCGCAAGATACATTTCAAATACAGTTTTTCGCTGCGTATTGAAGTTTAGTTGGTAATGGATACGAAAGTTGTTTCATAAAATTACTCATGGCTATGTATGTACATATGTATATGTATGTATGCTAGGGTTGCTAGTCGTACTGATTTTGCCAGTACATGTACTGATTTTTGTTTAAAGTACTGATTTATTCATAACTAGCAAATCAGTACGCAAATGTACTGATTTTTTCATGTATGTACTGTTTTTATATATTAATTATGATCAATGTATAAGAAAGCCTGTCATAGTGTTTATTTATTTTCTTTTAATCACCAGTGATCTTTACTTTACGTTCGCTTTAAGGCGAATTTATTTTCAAAGTGGTATCCATATAATGCTCAAGCAAATTCTGCCAAAACTGTCAGAGATCATATAAATTTTAGTTTAAGTTAATGTTAATGTTAATTTTATTGAGATTTTTTTAATTTAAATTTGCAAGAAAGATTTACTAATTATAAGTGATTTCTGATACATGCAAATAATGAATTAAAAGTTTCTTTTTCGAAAATTTTTTTGATAATATTATTTTTTTAATTACATATGCCTTGATAAAAAGTATACATTGGATTCATGTTTTGTTTTAAGAATGGTTAAGGCTAGGAATGTAAGGAATGTTCGCATTTGCAAATTTTTCGCTTGTTTTTTATATTTGCATTTGCTAAAATGTATGCGAATATTTAAGACAAATAATGTTGTACTTCTTTTATGAAAAAAGTTTGCCATTGACAAACGTCAAAAACACGAAAATTATTTTAAGCCAGCATGAAAAAGATAAGTATAGGGTACGTTCGTAGATTCAGCAAATTTATGCAGAAGTTCTGCGAATTTTTTCTGCGTATGCGTGATCAACTGTTGCACATGCTTTGCAACTGCTCAATATCTGTGCATAGTTGGCATTTTTTAACGAACTACAAACAATTTTTAAGCCGGCAAGTAATTTTATTTAAGAAAGTTGTCATCTCGTCGATGTGAAAGCAAAAAAAACTCTTTATAAAAGTTTGCACATTGTGCACATGGCCTGGACGTAACTGGCTTATAAGTAAGGCATTCTTCAAAGCTTTATCAGAAAGCTTTTCTATAAAAAAGTTCTCATAAGCATCAAAATTAAACTAAAGTCCAGCGGTGTTTGAAAATATACCAATTTCATTTTTTGAAAAAGAAAAGGTATTGTATTTTCGGCAGCAGTATTTTCTACTTAAGACTAGTCTGTTAAAACTTTTAAAAAATGTTTTGAGCACCATTCATTACTTCGTACAAACAAATTTGAATCGCAAACAATATTAAGTAGTCATTGTTTTAGTAAATTCCACGTGAAACAAGTGTCAATCATTAATTTCATATACAAACATATGTATGTATCTTTCTATTTTATGAATTCATGTTTTTAATAAATTAATACATATTTGCTCAATGCAAGACTCAGTTTAAATAAAATGCTATATGTAGTACATCCATGTATGTAATACAACTTCATGTTCTTATATAAATTTATTTTCATGTGATTTTTTAATGTATTGTAATATTTGCATTCGCTTTCGCCAAAATTAAAATGTAGTATTCGCATTCGCATGCGCTAAACTGGTATTAGTTACATCCCTAGTTAAAGCCTTTTATATTCAGAAAATTAATGTACTGATTTTTTTTCAATTGTACTGATTTTTTTCCTCTCATGTACTGATTTCTACGATTTCAAAACTGGCAACCCTAATGTATGCATGCATGCTTTTTCTCTACATTTTATGATTTGTGAAGGGTATGGTATATTCGGCACAGCCTAATATACCACTCTTACTTTTTTTATATTATTGATAATTTATGAAATTTCTTTTACTTTTTTTATTGTAAAATATGTGTGAATACAAATTTAGAGTACATACTTTGTGAATATCACAAATATATAAATAATTTTTTTTATTGTTGTTAATTTATGAAATTTCTTTTACTTCTATATATGTAAAACATGTGTAAAAATAAGTTAAAAGTACATATTTTGTGAATACCTCAAATTTATAAATAAATTTAATAAGAACAAATTTAATATGAAAATACAAAAAATTAGGACTCGTATTAATTAATTAACAAATTATTTACAAATTTCGTCCTAAATTCTTAAATCGAACACTATGCAGCGTCTTAAGTATGAAATTGACTTAAAATTTTGACAAGTTTAAGAAAATTGTTGTGGCTCAAACAAATAGGTCATGAAGTAATAAGACTTTCTCAGCTATGTTTATTGCTTGTCATTACTACATGTAGAAATTTTTTTTACATGCATATATTTATTTATTGTATCTTCAAAAAAATTTACTAAGAATAAGTATTCAAATCTTAAATCTAAATATAATAATTAGGCAAAACCAATTTCATTTCATTTCATTTCATTTATTATATAGATTTTCTAATACAACAAGATAGAGCTGCAAAACTATCGATAGTACTATCGATAGCGTCAATAGTTTTGTTGTAAATTAAATATCGATAGTTTTTTCCACTATCGATACTATCGGCAAAAAAAAAACAAGTAATTAAATGAGTAAAAATAATCGAAGTCAGTAAGTAGTAGCCGGCAGCTTTGAAGCAAATTATCCGTAGTTGATTTAAGATTTTTTACAGCGATGGAAAAGTTAGTACAATTGTATAATTTTAGCGCTATTTGAATGCCAAAAGTACCGTAGCACCGCAATGACCCATTTAGCACTACTGGAATCTCTTTATATTATATTACATGCCAAAATTGCATTAAAATATATTAACCCCCTTATGCAAAAAATAATGCGTGCTTGAAGTGTACATTAAAAAAAATTCCATAGAAAAACCGGTTTTAAAGTTCACTTATTTTTTTGCACAAGGTGGTTAATCTTTAGCTCGAAGGTATTAGAAAATTAAGTAAATCAAACGATGTTTTCCGGTACTTAAGGAATTGCTGGAGGAATGTTATTTATTCCAAATTCATCTGCAAATGTGGAAATTTTATTTTCGTACCAAGGAGAGAAGCCGACTATTTGCATCGACTGTGAACAATCGAATAAACAAAAGGTTATAAACGTAGTATATCGTAAATGTTACTTTTATATTCAGATCCCAGCAACTAATATTCTTTGTGCACCTTCTGGCGTTTTGTTAATTGATTTTTAGTTAATTAAAAAGTACAAGTATTAAAAAAATATAAATAAAGAATTAGGTACAATCGTACTGAAAAAATTAAAAATTTTTTTGAAAGTTAGAACAATTTGTAAATATGACATCGCATCCCTGCTTCTGTATACACAAGAACTTAAATACATATGTATGTGTATGAATTTATTTATAAGTCCAAGTGTTATTTAACAAATAGTAGTCACAAGTATCTTAATAAATTCAACATCGTCGACACAAAGATAAATTTTGGTGGTACTGATATCGCGACGGCCGCCAATCGTCTCTTACGATAAAACTTTACAGTTAGTGTCTTAAAAGCTATCAACAATTTTCGCATTTTGATAATTCTAAACCATGGGTAGGGTAGGCCCATAAAATTTTAAGTTCAATAAAAAAGTATATTTTCGATAATATGTCCCGCTTACGATAAAATCGAAAAAAAGGCTTGATATACATATTTTTATATACTAATGAAAATGTTGAGGACTCTGGATTTTTTTCGAGTCAAATGTAGTTTATGTGGCAACTGTTATAAAACTATTCGATACTATCGATAGTTTTACATAAAACTATCGAAACTATCGAGTGGAGCGACTATCGATAGTTTTGCAGCTCTACAACAAGATAGAATATCTTATAAATTATAGTATTAGAATCCGACAAGTTATAAGTACATATGTATATGCATGAGGAAACAACAATACAAATATAAATAAAATAAAAAATAAAAAAATAAAATAAGAAATAAAAAATAAATAAAAATATAAACATATATAAATATAAACAAAATCAACTAACAATAAAACTTAATAGTTAATACTATGTTCACCCATTTATATTTTTACCAATGATTTTATTTTTAAAACTAGTTATTTGAGAATGTTTAACAAAACAAGTCAATGTATGGTAAAACATCTGAAAATTATTGTGTTTAAGCTCTGAAACATTCACATTCACAAGAGTGAACATAGTACAGTTAACTCGGGTAAATATATTTGCGTTTAAGTTAAACGAAAAATAACATTAAGAAATGTCAGGCATAAACTTAGTGAAAGTAATCAATTATACATAAATTTCGTATTAAGCACAAATATATTTTCAAGCAGTTTCATCTAGAGTGCTGAGTATAAGAGCCATAGTGTCTCTCTTTTTTAAACGGATGTGTCCAGTAAAATTCAAGAAGTTACGAGCAAGGGAATTAGGTTGGGACTCAAGTTTTGTTAAGTATTTGCCTGCGTATTTTGCAATTTCTTCAGTCACTAGTGGCATATTTAAATCACGATATAAATTTTAATTTTTGATGTACCATGGAGCCGATGTAATTAGTCTAAAAATATTGCTTTGCCTTCGTTGGATTCTCTCTACATTAGAAGCTGAAGCAGTGCCCTATATCTGTATTCCGTAGCACCATATTGGTTTCAAAATCAACTAGTATTTTAAAAGTTTACAATCTGGATTGACTGTTGAATTTCTACCAATCAGCCAATATATCTTAATTAATTTAAGTTTCACTTATTTTAGCTTTGAGTCAATATAGTGTTTAAATGTAAGCCGTCGATCAAGGTGTATACCAAGGTAGTTTACGTGTTAATGTTGAGGAACAACTTGTATGTTGATTCGAATTGACGAACAAGTATCTCTTCGCAGGTTTAATGTTACCTGAACACACTTTTGCTCGTTTACTTTAACTCTCCATAAGTTCAACCATAGTTCCAGTTGTGTAACATATTCTTGTAGATATCGAGCAGCCTCGTGAGGGTTTTCGTGCATACTAAGGCACGCTGTGCTGTGGGGCACACTAGATGATATAGATTTGAGCACACCCATGAAGTCTCCTCCACTACCGCGAACTTCCGGGTAGTAATGTAACTTTACAATAGCTTCAAAAAAATTTTTTTACTTTGTCAAATGCCTGAGAAACGTCAGTAAACAGGGCAGAACAATACCTCTTTTCTTTAAATGTTCTTCTTATAAATTGAACCAATCTATGCGTTTGTTCAATGGTGCTATGCTGACTTCTAAAACCAAATTGATGGTCCGGTATACACCCACTACTAATTAGAATTGGGGATAATTATGTCCAGTAGACGTGCACTCTGCATTGTTTGCGACTAATTTATTTCACCTTACATTGTAAATCTCCCCAAACCGTTGAGAAGAGTTTTGTCATGCACCAATCTTTTTAGCACTATTCATCTTACCTATCGGCAACCGTCGCCTGCTCCTTTCGGTGGACCAAGGACATTTAGTATCGTTCAAATTCTTTCCCATTGCTCTTTAAAATTACAAGTAAAACTGCCTTTTTAAAATCCTTTTACCAAGTGAAGGATTTTTTCTATCTCCTCTACATAGGCCGGCCACAGCAACTTTTGTGAATTTTCGCCGTTTCCGTTATTTTTACCGAATTTTTTGCATTTCTTACAATTTTGGCGATTTTTAATCAGTATTATAGCTGGCTTAAAATTTTGCAAATTTTCGCGATTTTTTTTTTTTTTTTTTGCAAAGTTTGCAATAAAAGCGGCTTTTTGCGTGATACTTTCATGCCACACTTTATAAAATGCCTGAAAAACGTCAATAAACAGCGCTGAGCAATACTTTTTTTCTTCAAAAGTTCTTATAAATTTAACCAATAACCAAACTACGGATTTTAAATGCTTTGCAAACAAGTTACCTTTTTCAGTACCACTCTTTGCTTGTGTGAAATCGAGATTTTCCAGATAGTTTTGCAGTTTTTTCATATGCAAGTAACTCTTGGAGTCGTTTAGTGCACTCTTTAAATCTGATTTTATTTTGTGGTGATCTATACTGTTGCCAATTCCTTCTAGCTATTCTTTTTTCACATACGAGACGTTCAATATCCGTAGAATATACTATATCAAAGCCAGTCTGTGCATTTTGGTTAAGATTGGCAATGTTAGATTCAATATCATAGGGTGTTCTTAGCGTAATATTTTTCGTGCTATGACTACTAAGATATTTTTTTTTAATCCCAGCCAATTAACACGATTGATTATCCTTACATATGGGTGAGATAAGTTTTTAATGGGCTACAAATTGTAACGATAGTGGGGGAGTGATCGGAGGAGAGACCTAAAGAAGCTTCAACATGAACTAAATCCTTAGAAATATTTTTCGTGACGCCAAAATCTATAACATCCGGAATTTTATGTATGTCAGTAAGCCAGTAAGTAGGCTCCCCACTCGAAATGACGTCCAATCCCATTTTTGAAATTGTGTTGAACAACGCTCTACCTCTACGTGTAATAAGGAGCGCACCCCAGAACGTATGTTTTGCATTGTAGTCTCCATCTGCTACGAAATAAGGTCCAAGCGATTTTAGAAATTCCCGTATTGATCCTCAGTGATTGAGAATCTGGGAGGGTAGTAAATTGATGTTATAACAAATTTTTACAAAAATTTTCGAGTTGCCTGTAGGTGTTCTTCACAAATGTTGTCAAGAATATAGTGCTTGAGTCTTGACTTTATTAGAATTGCTGATCCACCGCGTGCTCTTCCTCTTGGGTCCTTTGAATCAAATAAGGTGAAGCCACACATTTTATAAAGGCTTCTCGAAGTCAAATGAGTCTCAAAGACCAACATTATATCAATATTTTTTTCGTGTGGAAGTGCTCAAGTTCATTTTTATGTTGGCGAATGCCGTTTGCTTGAAGCTGTGTATTCGGCATTTCCAGCAGTTCTTGCATCATACTAGTCATATTTGTTGGGAATATAATTTGTCCTAACAGTATCGGCATACGATACACGTGCAGCAATTGGTTGGCTTGTTTGAGGAAAAGTGGAGGGGAAAGCATTTGCAGATTGAGCTGGAGCTAATTTAGGTTTTTGACCCATAGCCTGTTTAAAGAAAGAATATACAGGGCATCCTCTAAAGTTAGCGGTTTGATTACCTCCACAATTACTACATTTTTTTCTGCTTGATCTTTTGGCTTGTTACGGCTGGCAGTACCGTGCGATTCACCGCAGATGTTACAATTGCATAATTGCCATATTTTCGGCAATGCACGGGACCTGTACCTGGATTCAGTAGCTTTTATTGCGATAATCGTATCGCTATAATAAATATAACGAAAAGTTATCGACTTTGCTATTTAGTAACAAATTTTAACGAAATTTCGGTGTCGGTTGGAGAAAAAATAATTTAGTTCCAAAATCAAATTTGTTGAGTTTTTCTTTATTATTCTTTGCGCTTTTCGCTTATTTTCACATTTTCTATACAGAGCTACCACATAATATTGAATTAAATGGTGAAAAAGATAAAGCGGGAGACTATCGTAAAAATGAAATTACAGATTCACATTATCGTTATCGCAAGCGAATAAATATGTCGATAAATATTACGATTTTCGGTTCGCAAAAAATTACTGAATCCAGGTACTGAACGCTTACGTGGCTCTTGAACTGTGATTTTTTGGAGTAAGAGAAACTTACTTGGATGGGTTTAATTTTTTTTTCAATTGTATGTAATTCGGCTCCAGTTCAACCCGAAATAGGGGTTGGGGACCTTTTCTCTGTTAATTATATTAGTAAAATTTTTACTTTAAATGCTTGGTCGATAAGTGCACATTTTACTTCTTTGGGGTCAACATATGAATCAATGCCCTTTAAGGCCGTGATACACTATCATACAAAGTCGTGCGATCTACGAAAATATACAACCCAGGTGTGATGAATTGTTATTGTCTTTTGAAAATTTTCCTAAACTCCATCATACCAACATTGTACTTTTTCGTAGATTGCACGACTTTGTATGATGGTGTATCACGGCCCTTAATAGTATCTGTGGGCCTTTAGTATGTTTAAAAATTTGTTTAATTTTTTTTCAAATTCACTAAAAAAATTTTGGAAATCTTTTTCCCAATATACTTGGATTTTAGTTTCATCAATATTACCTCGTTTAACCCTAGACGCACTTTCTTATTTTTATACCTATAAGCACTTTCTTCGTCGAATCGACGAAGTGCATTTTTATCTGGCCCCAAACGCTCCCAATTAAAAAAAATTTATAAAATTTTGTTTTTATTGGAAAAACAATTTAGTTTTTATTCGTATTAAACATAAAGTTTGCTTATTTCAATGCAACTTAAAATTAATAAACAAAAAGAATTCACTTTAAGTTTTATTAATTTTTTTTAATAATAAAAAAACAACAAAAGGCAGTACTTTAAATAAAAAATTATTTCAGGCATTTGTTAAAATCTTAAAACTGACACTCAAAACTAAACTTAGTTTGGTTGGAATTTTCAGTCATTTAGTGCAAGAGGCACATAGATCAGTCGTCGATTTGACGAACACAAACTTAAAAAAAACATACTGTAACGACGTTTTCTGCCAGGTATACTCAGCCTGAAAATGCCAACGTCGTTACAAGAAATAACAGGTTTTTATCCTTAATTATTAGTACTCCTTATTTCATAGTTAATAGATTTAGTTTTTTTCCTTAAATATGTACAGTTCTTCTGATTAAAGCTCGTAGTTTTAAACCATATTTTTCGCTTATGGCTTCTACGCTTCCGGATTAGTTTTGACTTGGCTTCCTGCGAGTTATATTCTATGCTTCCATGTTCAACCTTATAATAAAAACCGTACTCCTGATGAAGTCGACAAACACTATCGACGAAACGTTGAGTAAAAGATGAAATAAATTGTTTTAATCACATCATTAAAAACATAACACAGACCAAAGTAGCACATGGGATAAGTATCTCAAACAACCAGAATATTAATTAAGAAATTGGTAAAAAATTAATACATATTTATCCGTGTCCTACTGTATTGTTTCGCGACTAGGAAATCGCTAACAATGTTTATTAATATCTACTTGCCTACCCTGATTAATCCTGATCCACTGATGACTACCATGCGACTGAATGATTCTTTGCAAAATCTTCGGCCTTTTATACTCTTTTTTCCCTTTACGTTATTGTTGCAATATTTACAAAGATTTCTGTATGCTTATGTTTTGTTGTTGCTATTGTCCCTAACTTATGCTAGGAACACAACTGGCACGAACGACGAATTTTTCGGTGAGAATTTTCGTCATAAAAAATAAAACACATTTATTCATATGAAAATGAACACAACACCGCCGTATAACGAAATTCGTCGCGCGTGACGAACTCAGAGATAGATTTATTTCTATTTTGTACGCCGACAAACAACGAAAAAACAATATTCTCCCCCAATCTCTTTGTGTTGGTGCTTCGTTTTTGAGCGTAATATATTTTGCTCTTCTTATGGCAGGGCTGCCAAGATATATTTGTTATATATTTGTAAAACTCTAATTCGAGTCAATTCCTCGTGTTCAAAAAGAGATTAATGCACATTTGATGTATTTTAAATAGTATATAATAACCTACTTTCAGATATGATTATTAAAGCTCTAAAAAATAGAAAACCTTGAAATTAAACTAATTTAAAAAGAATCCATTGTTGTCCGGTAAAATGTGACTACAGAACCGGCACATATGAATAGTCTGATATTAAAGTGGTAGCCCTGATTGTAGTAAGAATTGAGTACACATTAAATAAAAATACAAATTTTCTCTTATTGCTCTCTTCATTATTGTGAGAGCACTCGCACGAATTAATGTTTTCATATAAGTATTAATTAAAAAAATATATATTTTTTTCGACACGTACGCGTCTCACTTTATTATATTTATTTAATATCTTACACTTAAATGAGTTATGTTTAGTACATATGCTAAACCTTCACTGCCCTACAATTTAAAAATATTTTCCTTAAATACTAAAATAATTAGTAACTTATTTCTACAAATGTAGTTACCTACATTTAACATGATAAATCTTATTTCTTTGTTTCTTAAACCAGATTGATCTCTAAGGGTGTTTATAATTCTATATTTCTAAAATCTTAACAAACGAATCTTTATGCTTAAAAAATATGTTGTGTTTTATCATTAGTGTTTTTCTTTGTTATTTGTGTTTATACATACATATGTATGTACATATGTAGGTAGTTTTTTGTTTATTAAATTGAAAGATATTTATCTTACTACTAACATCCTTGAGACTGACCTTAACTTCCCCCTAGGTTAAGCAAGATCGTCCCGATCTTTCCTAATACGTTGTTATTCTATTTCGTATGCTCTATTGAAATATTCAATTGCTGATACGCGTCTGCATTCAGTTATGCATAACATTATTTTTAGTATAAGAAAAATTATTAATAATAAATTTATGAAAGCAAATATAGTATAGAAAAATTACCTGATGGGATGGTCTTCAAATGGGATAATGATTTTTTTTATTGAGTCAATATTATTAAACGCATTGTCGTTGTCTGATGTGAGTATGTTCATGATTTCAAAGTCTTCTTCATGGTTCTTGTATATTGCCTGTTTTATTTCATTGAGGAGATTCTTATATATCTTGTTGTCTATGGTGATAATATCTGTGAATGTAACTAATGTTATTCCTGTAGTGGTAATGTTGTTTACCTTATGGTTTCCATCGAGCAATATGAAACCTTCGTCAATTTCGAGTAGTGCACTGTTATATTCCTGTATGACATTGCATTTGCTTTTCTTGTTGTCCAGTAGTGGGAGTATACATTATCTGTTTGGCAAATATTTCTGCCCAGAAAACTCTTACATTGTTTTACCCGTATGTATTTTGTATCACATTGGGCAATTAGGTCATCAGTTTGTATTTTTCCGTGCTTGAAACTTATGGGCGTGATTTTAAAAAATTGGCAGTCCTCTTTTAGTATAGGGTATTTATAAATGGTTATGAATAATTCTCCCGTTCCTGCTGTGTATATGTCTGCGTACTCTAAAATGTGTATAATGGGTGCTGAAATAAGTTCGTGTTGTATGACCTCTTTTATGTCCTTATAGTTCAAAGATTCCGTTAAGTATTCATTGTTTTTTGCGGCATTAATTGTCCTAACAATTAATAATAATTGATCGTGTACCTGCTCAATGATGAGGTCATTTTCTATCGTTTGGCCTTGTATTGTTTCAATTAATTTTTCAAATCTTGAGTTGACCTCTCGTTGTTTTTCGTTGTTATCTATTAATTTGTTTATTGCTTCTTCCATGTTAATTAATTCGTCATGGTCTGGAGTTCCTGTGATAAATTTTAGTGCAGATCCCAGAAAGTCTAAAGGTCTTTTATGACGTTCATGAGCATTGAGTTGGTCTGCCAATAATTCGATTTCCCTTATCCAGATGGTTTCTTGTGTAGTGGGCTTATAGTTTGTCGTAACGATTTGTATGTATGGTGTAAGTATTGTTGTTATATTGGTAACGTGGAAGAGGTATGAATAATCGTCAAATATGAAGACATCATCCGTCTTCGTTAGAACGTACTTTTTTTCCTTGTAGGCTGTCTATTTGTACTTCCGCTATGATTTTTTGTGCGACCACCGCGAGTAACATCAGGAAGAGAATCATCTTTGTTAAATGTGTAATTTTTAATATTATCTTTGTGTACGGTTACCCCCATCGTAGTTAAGACAGTGTCCTCACGGTCTTCTTTCACAATTTATTTTATATATCTAGCGTCATTTTTTTCCTTAGTCCAGATATTTTTACAAGTATTTGTTCACCTGGTTCAAATGTGCGGTGTTTTCTGCCTTTGTTTAGTCTTTCTAATGTCTTTTCTGATGCTGACTTTACTTTATCAGATATTTCTTGATGTCTGTATTTTATTTTTCCAAAATGTATGTCGCTGGGTTTATATCCTGTTACCGTATGTATTGAGTCATTAAGTGCTTTCAACTTGACCGTTTGCTGTTGATCTATAGATTGGAGTTTCTACTTTTTCTATGTTGTATTTTTCACACATCAATTTTATTGAGGGTGATGTCATGCATGGTTTGTTATCAGTCATAAGTCGTTTGCAGTTCGGAAAACTATTTATGATTAGCTCTTCTAGCTTATCACTCATTCGTTCTTTTGAGTCACATTCTCTTATTACTATGTATTTTGAATATTTATCTATTGCAACCAGAAAGGTGTTTTTATCATTGTAATATATGTCCGCATGTATATGTGTTCCCTTTTCTGTCGGTATGTCTGAGTCTGTTAGGTGTTCCCGTGTAGGTTGTCTTTCGTATCTGCCAAAAAGACATGGGGTACACTTTTTATTGTATGCTTTACAATGTTGTTTTATTTCAGGCCAGTCATGGGTTTTGAATATTTCTTGCATATTATTCTTATAACCTCGATGAGCTCTGTCGTGTGTGTTTCTTACTATTTCTTTTTGTCTATCATTGTTCTGAACGTCGATTAGTTTTGTTGGTGTAAATACAAATTGTATGCTGTTGAATGTGTTTTTTATCACAGCGCTTAATGCATAAATTTCCTCTCTTGTTGTATGTATCGCTGTCACTTTGTTTGGTTGTAGTATTTTTCTTAGTTCTGTTATTAAGTTTTGCTCAGTCGTGAGGCTTATCGTGTGTCTAACTTTATTAGGGAACACTGTACGTGTTCTCGTTTCAATTATCTTTTTACTTCGTACAAATTCGATTTGTATAGCGTATGTGTTAAATGGTCGTGATACTTGTTTAATGGAATCTACTGGTGAACTCTCGGCTGAATGTACTGTACTAATTGTATATGAGTTTATTTGTTGTCTCGAGAGGGCGTCAGCTACGACGTTTAAGTAACCTGGTTTATATATTAGTTTTGCACCAAAGTCTTCAATTATAGTTTTCCATCTCCTTAATTTTGTGTTTGGGTTTTTTTCCGATGTAGCAAATGTTAGAGACTGGTGATCGGTATAAATTGTTAAATCAGCTACTCCATATATGTAGTTTCTCAGTTTTTGTAAAGACCAGATGATTGCTAAGAGTTCTTTTTCATTAGTACTATAATTTTCCTCTGTTTTGCTTAGAGTGCGTGATAGAAAGAATATTGGTTTTTTCTCCTGACTAAGGGCTGATCCAAGTGCTATGTTGGATGCGTCCGTTGTTAGTTCGAAAGGTTTAGAATAATCAGGTTGAAAGAGTTCTACTTGTTCTTTTAAATTTGTTTTTAAGATTTCAATAGCTTTTATTGCCTGTTCGTCAAGCTTTACTGGGGTATTTTTGCTTTGGTTCTTTCCTATTTGTCAGTTGTCTCTTAAATGTACTGTCAAAGGTTTGGCTATACCAGCGTATCCTTTGATGAATTTTCTATAGTATCCAGTCATTCCTAAAAAACCTCTTAATTCCTTCAATGTCTTAGGTAATCTTGGATAATTATTTATTGCTTCTACTTTTTCTGGATTTGTGGTAATTTTATTATATTTAATTACATGACCTAAGTATTCTACCTCTGTTTGGAAAAATTTAGATTTTTCCGCAGAAATCCTTAATGTGCCTTCATTCAACGCATCAAATATTATTCTAATATGCTTCATATGATCTTCAAGTGTAGAGGAATATATAAGTACGTCATCGATATATACATATGCAAATTTCCCTATGTATTCCCTGAGTATGTCGTCTACGCATCTCTGAAAGATTGAGGGTGCATTTTTTAAACCAAATGGCATACGAATAAATTCATATTTTCCGCCATTTACACAAAATGCTGTTTTTACTCTATCTTTTTCGGCTATTTTTATTTGATGGAATCCAGATTCCAAATCTTATGTGGTAAAATATCTAGCTTTTCCTACGTTTTGTATTGTCATATTGACATCTGGAATTATATATCTTTCCATAATCGTATTTGCATTTAGTTTCTGGTAGTCAATGACCATTCTTTTCTTTTGCTTCCCTAATTCGTCCAAACCCTTCTTTGGGACAGTCCATATTTCAGAGTTGTATGGACTGTTACTCTTTTGAATTATTCCTTTATGTAATAGTTTCTTAATTTCCTTGTTAACGAATTCATTATCTGCTATCGGGTACGGGTATTGTTTGGTCCATATTGGTTCCTCATTTTTGGTACTAATTGTGGCTTCAATAGTTGTTGTGAAGGGTAATGGTCCTATGCCATTATTTTCCTTCATCAGACTATATATTTCTTGCCTATACTTTTCTTCTCCTACAATATAATTTAATTCGGGTTGACTATCACTGCTCATGGTGGTTAAGGTCATGTCCCTTACATTAATTTCGGCATTAAGTATTTTTAACCCTTCTAATCCCAATATTATGTCAAATAATTCTATGTTTTCTAATTCCAAAAATGTTATTTTTTTGTTCATTAGTTTTATAATTTTTTTAGTATCTATCTTGGAAAAACCATGTATAGTCTTAATCTTAACTGGTTTAATTTTAATTTTATCTGATGAATCGCACTTAGCATCTATGTAGTTATGGGTTTGCTTCTGTGTCTATTAAAATATCGTATTTTTCATGAAATAAGTTGCCAGTTAAAGTGAGGTAGGGCAACCTGTTTCTTAGTTTAAATTATCTAATCTTAAGCTATTTACCGTTTGTTGTTCCGGTTCCGCATACATGCTGCTGTTGTCATCTTCATGTTTTTGTGATGATTGGTTGATTCTTTGTTGTTTATTACTCTGGTAGTGGCCGCTATGCTCTCTTTTCCATGGCGGATTAGTTGGAGATGGCCGATGTTAAGTGTTGTATTGCGTGTTGATTCTTCTTTGGCCTTCTATGGCTCGTCTAGAGTCTGTTTCCATTGGTACAGGTCTTGTTTGTTGGAGTCTTTGTGGTGTTGTTTGAATTCTTTGATATTCATAATTAGGACGTCTGTGATGTTGTAAGTTTTGGTTACGGGAATTATATTATGAATTTTGGTAATTGAAATTAGAATGATGTAAGTTCTGATGTTGTGGATAGTGATGCTGTGCGTTAACTTGATGGTTAAAGCTATAGTTATTACGACTTCGATTGTTTCCGGTATCGTCGAATAGTCGTAGATTTTGATGATGATTATCGTGTTCTATCGTTCTTGCCATTGCGTATGCGTGTTCTAGGTCTTTAAGTGTGTTGGCATACAGGGTTTACCTTATAAATGTGTTTGTACATCCTGTTGTGAATACACGCACTGCTTCCTCTTTTGCATTCCTTATCAGTGCATCAATTTTATTTGGTTGTTCCCCAGACATTGAAATTTTGGATGTTATTAGATTTAATGCCTGGTTTATTCTATCGTGATATTCAGATAGAGATAGCTTGCCTTGTGTAATTTGCCTCATTTCTTCGTGGAGTACATAAAGGGGTCTCATATCGGCATATGTGTAGTCGAGTCTATTTCTAATCGCCTCGAAATTAAATGGTGTGTTGTTATTTATTAGTATATCAGATGCTTAGCCTCTGATTTTGGATTTCACTATGGACAAAGCCTCTGAGTAACGGCTATGACCTTCAAAGTGTTTGATGTCTTTCATTAGTCTGGAGGCATCTTCTCTCCATGCTCTGTATTCGGTTTGTTGACCGGTAAATACTGGAAGAGCTTTAAAAACTTCCAGCGATATGTCTACAGGGGTTTGGTAATTTGTAATGACGTCTTCCAGTTTGTCTAGTTGTGTTGTTTGGTATGGAGAATTCATTTCTAAGGTTGCTATTTTTTCCATCATAGCTTTGTAGGAGTTTTCCATTTCATGGAGTCTCGCGGTGAGGGTTGCTACAGAGACTTCGTTGTTTGTAGCCATTTCTTCGTTATTGTAGTCTCGATTTCTATCGTATAGATGCTCCTTTTTTGTTTCTTCATTTGCTTTATCCTTTTATAAGGAATAACGTTTTGTTTCACACTATGTATATATTATTCACTGCTGCGACAGGATTTATTTCTGTCGTCCGCTTGAGAAGTATGAGTTTTATTATTCTTTATTATATATATGTATTATTTTGGAATCTTCTGATGAATTTTTAATTTAAGATATTTATTTTTTCTTTTTGCAAAGTATTATATTTTTTCTTCTATGAAGAATTTGCACACCTTTGCTGCGACAAAGGATTCCTTCGGTCCGCTCGCTGAAGAGTAAATTAAAAAACTCTTCCGGCAGGATCGCCAATTAATGTTTTCATATAAGTATTAAATCAAAAAATATATTTTTTTTCGACACGTACGCGTCTCACTTTATTATATTTATTTAATATCTTACACTTAAATGAGTTATGTTTAGTACATATGCTAAACCTTCACTGCAATATAATTTACAAATATTTTCCTTAAATACTAAAATAATTAGTAACTTATTTCTATAAATGTAGTTACCTACATTTAACATGATAAATATTATTTCTTTCTTTCTTAAACCAGATTGATCATGTTTTGTTTCTTATCTTTCAGGGTGTTTATAATTCTATATTTCTAAAATCTTAACAAAGGAATATTTATGCTTAAAAAATATGTTGTGTTTTTCTTTGTTATTTGTGTTTATACATACATACATATGTAGGTAGTTTTTTGTTTATTAAATTGAAAGATATTTATCTTAGTACTAACGTCCTTGAGACTGACCTTAACTCACGCGTGCGCGGTTTTGAAGATCGCTGCTTTACATCATAGTCCACCATCCCATTGCCCTGAGGGCTCTACTAGCATTCTGCATTGCATACGTACACAGCACAACTACTAACAAAAATCTAAAGAAAGAGCATAAAACACACAAAAAGAGCAGATTTCTGTCGCATTTTTTTATAAAAAAAAATACACCGAGAATATTCAAATACCACCAAAATTATTTAATTTCATTTTTCTATATTATTTATGTAAATAAATTATCTAATTTAAATCTTTTATAACAGCACTTTTTATTGATATAAAAAATAGACAAAATATGTGGAATATAGAGTTAAAAAATAAGTTTTTATTTGGCTTAAATATTTTTGTAGATGCTGAGTGTCAAGTATGTATCCAGAAATTGAAAAAAAACTAGTACATACCCTGCAGGAAATGTCAATAGTAAAATTATACTGATTACCTATTGGCAATGTCACCAGTACTACTGACAAATTGTACCCCAACTAATGCTATCTACTATTGACATTTAACACAGGCTTGTCCTACGAAATCTACCAGTAGACTGCGTCAATACTGACTAAGTAGTTCTTGTGGGACCATACGCCGGAAATGTCAATAGTAAGGTTGTACTGGCTTACTATTGACGATATCACCACACTGTTGTAGTTTTACTTCTGTGGCAAACAGAAGTAAAACTACTTATTAATTTAAATTTTATGTTTCACTGAATTTATAAAGTCAAACACTTACGTATGGATCTGAAAGTGTGACAAATCTTTAACTGATGGCACAAAATCTTCCACAGAGTAAAAAAAAATCCATAATTGTATAATTTCACTAAAATTGTTTAATTTTCACATCTTTTATTTTTATACAATATGAATATGAATTGTTCCATACATTTATAGGTATTAACCTTTTAATTTGATTTCTTTAACTAATTTTTATAAACACTTAAATTTTGCATAACGCCACTTTTATTTTCAACAAACCAATAAAACATTAAGAAGAAGCATAGTTGTGTGTATCTGAAAAATATATTCTACGCATCGAAAACAATATTAATATGTAGATGCTCCATTAACAATGTCACCAAAATAGTCGACAAAAGTGGTGACTTGGGGACACTTAACCCCACGTTTCCTTCAGGGCACAGTCTTAGGATCCACTACATACAAACGTTCATTCATATAAAATGAACCCATAAAAATATTTTTCATATACACAATTAAATATTTACAAGAGCGATTATTTCCAGTGTAACAGTACTAAACATGTATTAGTTCTGTTCTGCTTTTAAGAATTTTCTCTTTTTGGTGACCATTGCTTTACATACACAATAACCAGTGTGACCAGAATTTAAAATAATATTAAGCTAAATCACGCATGTCTTTAATATATTTTTAGAGAATACGCAATTTGAATTAAAAAAGGCTAAAAAAGCTAAATCCGTTTTTAAAAAAGCTAAAAAAAATAAGCTACGAGCTTAATGAAAATTTTAACGCTAAATCCAGAAGAAATAAGCTAAATTTAGCCCAAAATTAGCTAATATGGTCACACTGACAATAACCAACTTTATCAATTATAAGAGCAGAATTCGTCGACGTGGACGAAATTCGTCGTTCGTCCCAATTGTGTTCGCAGCATTATTTTAATATATGTACATGTTTGTATGTATATTTTTCTAGTGACCGTTAATCCCTTTGCTTGTAAATTATTTTTTGGATGTTTTTGTTGTTGCATGTTTTTTATACCCTTTACCAAAAAATGGTAAAAGGGTATATATAGTTTTGTCATTCCGTTTTTAATTTCCAGAATATTAGTAAGCGAGCCATAAAGTATATATATTCTGGATCCTTATACATAGGGAAGACGAATAAGCGATGTTCGTCTGTCCGTCTGTCTGTACGTGAAATCGGTTTTCCGAAGCTCCCAGAAAAGCTAGAGACTTCGTTCTTGAACTGGTGTGTCAAAAATGGTCCAAAAAAGATTGATATAGAAAATCAGTAAAATCGAGCTGATGGTTTCAGAGCTGGGAAACCAAAACTTCATTTTGCCTTACAAAATTACTACCGAAAACTAGTTATTATTATTTTTTTATTAAATAAACTTATTTTATACTTCACTATGAATGAAATTGGTATTTCTAACTAAAAAAAATTAAAAAAATTAAAATGACGTTTCCAGGGTTGGAAAACCTTAACTTTTTTTCTTATACAAAAGTAACTTACTAAAACAAATTTTTCCTTTTTTTCTTATTAATTAAACATATCGAATGTTCTTAAAAGAAAGAGATTGATGTATGAAATCAGAAAAACAAAAAGGATGATTCCAGGGTTGGACAACCTACGTTTTTTTGAAATATAAAATTAACTACCGTAAACTAATTTTTTATTTATTTATGTTTAATAAACTTATTTTATACTTCACTACGAATAAAATTGGTATTTCAAATAAAATTAAAAAAATAAAAAATTTAAAAGGACGTTTCCAGGGTTGGAAAGCTTTAACTTTTTTTCTTATACAAAAGTAATTTACTAAAACAAATTTTTACTTTTCTTTATAAATTAAACATATCTTATATTCTTAAAAGAAAAAAATTGGTGTATGAAATCAGAAAAATCAAAAAGGATGATTCCAGGGTTGCGAAACTGAAAGTTTTTGTATATAAAAAATTAAGTACCGAAAATTAATTTTTATTTTTTTTATTAAATAAACTTATTTTATACTTCAGTACGAAAAAAATTGGTATTTCAAATTAAAAATTAAACTTCAAAAAATTTAAAAGATGTTTCTGGGGTTAGAAAACTAACTTTTTTATACAAAAGTAACTTACTAAAGCAAATTTTTCCTTTTTCTCTATAAATTAAAGACATCTTATATTATTATAAAAAATTAACTACCGAAAACAAATTTTAATTTGTTTTTAAATAAATAAACTTATTTTATACTATAGTACGAATAAAATTGGTATTTCAATTTAAAACAGTTTAGAACACGTTTCCAGGGTTGGAAAACTTTACCTTTTTTATACAAAAGTAACTTACTAAATCAAATTTTTCCTTTTTCTCTATAAACTAAAGATATCCTACATTCTTAAAAGAAAGAGATTAGTATAAGAAATCAGAAAAATCAAAAATTATGATTTCAGGATTGAAAAATCCACACTTTTTGTGATATCAAAAACTTTTTTTCTTATACAAAAGTAACTTACTAAAACAAATTTTTCCTTTTCTTTATAAATTAAGCATATCTTATATTCTTAAAAGAAAAAGATTGATGTAAGAAATCAGAAAAATAAAAAAGGATGACTCCAGGGTTGGGAAACTGAAACTTTTTGTGATATAAAAAATTAACTACCGAAAACTAATTTTTTTTTTTTTTTTATAAAATAAATTTATTTTATACTTCAGTACGAATGAATTTTTTATTTAAAAAAAAAAGTAAGAAAATATAAAACGACGTTTCCAGGGTTGGAAAACCTTTTTTTTATACAAAGGTAATTTACTAAAACAAATTTTTCCTTTTTTACTATAAATTTAACATATCTTATATTCTTTAAAAAAACGATTGGTATAAGAAATCAGAAAAATCAAAAAGGAGGATTCCAGAGTTGGAAAACTTACACTCTCTGTGATATAAGAAATTAACTACCGAAAATTAATTTTTTCCAAATAAACTTATTTTATGTTTGAGTACGAAAAAAAATTGGTATTTCAAATAAAAAAAACAATTAAAAAATTTAAAAAGACGTTTCCAGGGTTGGAAAACCTTATTTTTTGTACAAATGTAACTTACTAAAACAAATTTTTAATTTTTTTTCTACCAATTAAACATACATTAAATTCTTGGAAGAGAGATATTGGTGTAAGATATCAGAAAAATCAAAATGGATGATTTCAGGGTTGTAAAACTTACACTTTTTGTCATATATAAAAGTAACTTAGTCTAATTAATTTTTATCCTTTCCTTTAAAATTATATATATTTTTCGTTTTAGAAAGAACAGTTTTGTGTAGAAAATTATAAAAAAAAAACCACAGCTACAGAGCTGGAAACTTTGAACTTTTTTTCTGGATATCAAAGTAACTAAATAAAACATTTTTTTTCCTTTTTTCTTTTTTCACTTAACAGACTTTCTATATTTTTTTAAGAACTACTATATTGATATAAGGAATCCGAAAAATTTAATATGATGATTATAGGGTTTGAAAATTAATTTTTTTTGTATATAAAAGTAACTAGGTCAAATTATTTTTTTCTTTGTATTTATACTTTATGTATGTGCTTATGTATGTATCTCTATACTACATAAACGCACTTTTTGAAGGGTACATAAGATTCGGCATAGCCGAATATAGCACTCTACTTGTTTTCTTTTGTTTATTTCTTTAGTATATTTCGTTGGTCTTGAAAGTCATACGGTTGTACCTACATATGTTTTTGTTAGTGTCCCTTAATACATTTGTTTTATAAATTATTTTGTTGCTTATATTTGTTATTTTATGTTTTACTTCTTTACAGGGTGTGACATCAGTTTGTGTGCAAAATGATTCGTCACACTTCCCCCTTCTTTTAAAGAAAAACAATGTATCTTTTTGTTTGTTTATTATATCCATTTTTTATGTACTCAAAAATCATTAGCAACATTGTATGGTTTCAATTCCCCAATGTGCGCTGTTCGTTCTTTTCTTCCTTCTGCTGCTAGCTTTACTATTACGGGTGAAATAAAACCTTTTACTCTGTATGGGCCATCGTATTTTAGAGCCAACTTTGCAGCAAATCCCTCGACCGCCTTTGATAAATGGTGTTGTTTTATTAGTACTTGATCTCCTTTTTTGGGTTTCCAGTTTCTTCTTTTTAGATTGTAATATATCTGTTGCTTTTGTGATGCTAATTCCATACTACGACGTACTAATTTAAAAACGTCTTGCAGCATTTGGGAGTGTGTTCCTATTTCCTGATTTTCTGTGCCTGTCCCGCTAGTAACTTCGTAGTAGCCTTGTGTAATCTGGGCTCTCTTCCTTGTGCTATGAAACTCGGGGTATAACCTGTTGATTCCGAGATACTTGTATTTATTGCAAGCATTATTTCTGGTAGTTTGTCGTCTCAAGTGCGCTGATCTTCTCCTGCTAGTTGGGAAATCATTGTCTTGATTATTCGGTTGGCACGTTCCGTAGGATTTTTCTGGGGAGTGTATGGAGCTGTTAGTTGTTGTTTTATCCCCAGTTGTTTTATGAAGTTCATAAATCCACGGCTGGTGAACTGCGTCCCATTATCGGTGATTAGAACGTTTGGTACTCCAAACCGACTCATAATACGCTCTCGAAATGCTTTTTGTACCACCTCACTCGTTGCTTTTCGTTCTGGGACCAACTCAATCCATTTAGAAAATTTGTCGACAAATACCAATAGCATTGTGTTTCCGTGTTTTGATCGTGGTAACGGTCCTACAAAGTCTGAGCAAACTATTGCCCACGGCTCCTCTGCGATATCCGACAGCATCTTTCCTGCTGGTTTTTGTTGGCTTACTTTGTATGGTTGGCAGGATTCGCAACTTCTTACATATTTGCCCACATCTTTAAACATTCCTGGCCAGTAGTAGCGGTTCGCAATTTTTGCAATAGTTTTTCGTACATCCGTGTGTCCTGCGGTGGGGTTATCATGGTTTTCCATCAGTACCCTTTTTCTTAGTGACTTTGGTACACACAACTTCCATGGTATGCACCCGTCAGCCTCGTCCTTACTAGCAATATGGCGATATAACTGGCCATTTTCGATGGTGAAGTCGGGATATTATTTAGGTTTTTCTTGTACTTGCTTGTATGTTCAATCTAGCCAATCGCATTCTTGTTTTTCTACTTCCTTGTTTATATTGCATAATTTGCCTATTGCATCTTGTGACAAAGCGTCTGCTTTTACATTACGTTTTCCTTTTCTATAATCTATTTCGAATGAATACTGTTGTAATTCCAACTACCATCTTAAATTTTACCTATTAGGCTATCAATACTATTTAACCATTTTACTGACAGGTGATCGGTTATTATTTTAAAATTGTATCCTTCTATGTAGTGTCGCATTTTTCTTACTCTCCACACTATTGCCAGGCATTCCTTTTCTGTTGCTGAGTAGTTCTTTTCGGCTTTTTCCAATCGTTTGCTTGCATAGGATATTAACGTTCTTCTCCTTCAATGTCTTGTGTTAACACTGCCCCTAGTCCAAAATCACTGGCATCTGTTTGTAGCTTAAACTGTTTACTGAAATCCGGGCATGCCATTACTGGTGCTTCCGTTAAACGTTTCTTTAATTCTTCGAATGATTTTTGTTGCTTGGGATTCCATTTAAATTTCCTATTTTTCTTGCGTAAATTTGTTATTGGTGCCACTAGAGTGGAAAAATCTGGTACAAATCTACGATACCAGGATGCCATGCCGATTATTCTCCTTACGCCTCTTAGGTTGGTTGGTGGCTGCATTTCTCTCACTGCCGCTACATTTTTTTGGTCGGTTTGGATTCCTTTTTCTCCGATTTAAAAAATTAAAATTTTTCAAGGTTTATTTTTAAATTGGCCAATTTCAGCTTATGGAGTGTGCTCCTTAAGCTCCTCATGTGTTCCTGTATTGTTCTAACGGTGACGATGATGTCATCTAGGTATGCAAATGCGTAGGGCTTTAGCTCTGGTCCTATAACTTTATCCAGGGCTCTTTGGAATGTAGCTGGTGCGGAATGTAAGACAAAAGCCATAACTTTTCATTGATATAATCCTCTTCCGGGTACCTTAAATGCAGTGTAATGTCGGCTGTTTATATCCAATGGGATTTGGCAGTAACCGTTTTTCAAATCCAAGGTGCTAAAATATTGTGCATTCCATAGTCTTTCCAGTATAGAGTTTATCCTTGGTAGTGGATGTTCGTCCGTGACAGATTTGTCGTTTAATTGTCGAAAATCACAACACAACCGTCATTTTCCATTTTTCTTTGGGGCTAAAACGATTGGTGAGCTATAAGGGCTATGTGATGGTTCTATACAATCGTTGGCTATCAATTCATCCAAGAGTTCACTTATGATATTTTGTTTTGCGGGGTTGTTTATTGTGTATCGATGTTTAAAAGGTGTTTCATCCTTCATAACTATTTTATGTTTTAATATGTTTGATGTCATTGATAATTTTTCAAATTTGGAGAGCTCGTTATCAAGAAACTTATCAATTATATTTACGTCTTCTGTCTGTATATCCATATTTGGTGCACGTTGATTTTCATTTGTAATGTTGTTACTTTCGTCTTTTCTAAATTCAATGGTGGTTCCACAGATATTTAATGTGGCCGTTACTTTGATCAGGAAATCCGTATCGACTATTACTCCGTCCGAGACATTAGGTAGTATAAAAAATTTTATATATATTGTATTTCCACCGTATTCGACTGTTGAATTTATTGCTTCCCTTATTCTTACTATTGTACCATCTGCTAAGACTATGTTCATGTGCATTTGCTGAAATTCTTGTTTGCTTTTGTTACGCTACTGAAACTATTGGTGGCCCCCGTATCAATTAATTCATCCATTTCCTTGCCTCCAACCTTTAGTTTGAGCTTTGCATGACTTTACCGTAAGCTTGTCTAAAGTAAAGCTGATGCTGTTGCTAGCTGTGTAAAGGGTCTACTTTTTCGGACCCCGCTCTCCCTTATTGGTGGAGCCCTTGACCATTTCCCGTTTTCCTTCTGCAGCATTCAATGGTCCGAATATCTATTTGGCCACACTCCCAGCAAAAAATAATTTCGGGGTTTTGGCAGTACTTATAACTGTGCCCTTCCCTACCGCAGCGATGACATGCTTTCAGAGGGTTTATTGTTTGGTTTCCTGGAGTTTGTACTGCGCTATGTTGCTTGCTTGTATGTTTTTTCCGTATGCCTCGTGTTTTCCACCGGAGTGTTTACCACGAGCTGAGGTGCTTGTGCTAGCACCTTCCGTGTAAGGCGACGTAGCCCTGGTGTGTTTTTGCTCCAGTTGTTCTAGTCGTTGTACTGCTTCTTCTTGTAAATCCATTTTAATGAATTCAGCCAGTCGTTTCCGAAGTTGGTCGACTGTTCCTGTAGTTTTTAGTTTAAATTCTTCTGTATATTGTATCAGCTCCTCCTTTCGAAAACTGTAGATCCAGTTTATTTTTACCATCCTGTTTTTTACTATATATATTCTTTTTTTTAAATAAATTTATTATTATTTTTTCTTATTATTTTTTATTTGTTATTTTTTTCTATTTAGCTTAAAAAAATTATTACCTGTTTCCTTGTTTTTATCCAGAATTCGCTCCAGCGCCACTTGTAAAGTGTTTTTCTTGTTAATTTTAACTTTTTTTTAGCTTAAAAAATCATTACGTATTTCCTTGTTTTTATCCAGGACCTGCTCGGGCGCCACTTGTAAAGTGTTTTTCTTGTTAATTTTATTTTTTTTAGCTTAAAAACTAATTGCGCGTTTCCTTGTTTTTATCCAGAAATTGCTCGGGCGCCACTTGTAACAACGTTTTCTGCCGGGTATACTCAGCCTGAAAATGCCAAGGTCCATAAAAGAAATAACACGTTTTCTTTATCCTTAATTATTAGTACTCTTTATTTCATAGTTAATAAATTTAGTTTTGTTTGTTCTTAAATACAGTCCTCCTGATTAAAGTTCGTAGTTTTAAACCATCTGTTTCGCTTAAGGCATCTAAGCTTCCGGATTAGTTTTGACTTGGCTTCCTGCGAGATATCTTCTTTGCTTCCATGTTCAACCTTTACATTACTCCTGTTGTCCCATATGGTGACTTATGTTTCCGCACACTTGAATGTTGACGTTGTATTGTTTTATTGGCGAGAACAATCGTGCAATACTATCGAGATTACCCTTTATTGCCTTGTGGCAATATTTAAAAAAATTTGCCTATCGATGCGCTGCTGTATTGTTTCGCGACTAGGGAATCGCTAGCAATATTTACTAATATCTACTTATCGATGTTCTACTGGATTGATTGGCGACTAGGCAATCGCTAACAATGTTTATAAATATTTACTTATCTAGGTTTTACTGTATTTTTTTACGCCTAGGGAATCGCTAACAAATTTTATTAATATCTACTTATTCAGGTTCTACTGTATTGTTTCGCGGCTAGGCAATTGCTAACAATGTTTATTAAAATCTACTTCTCTAGGTTATACTGTATTGTTTCGCGACTAGGCAATCGCTAACAATGTTTATTAATATCTACTTATCCAGGTTCTACTGTATTGTTTCGCGACTAGGCAATCGCTAACAATGTTTATTAAAATCTACTTATCAAGGTTATACTGTATTGTTTCGTGACTAGGCAATGGCTAACAATGTTAATAAAATCTACTTATCTAGGTTATACTGTTTTGTTTCGCGACTAGGCAATCGCTAATACGGGATTTACACTATGACTTTTTACCGTGACTTTTCTAGAGTTTATTGCCAAAAGGGGTACAAAGGTGATCAAAGGGGTAGCAACATAAAAGAGAATTCAATGTTTATTAACAATGTTTATTAAAATCTACTTATCTAGGTTCTGCTGTATTGTTTCGCGACTAGGAAATCGCTAAAAATGTTCATTAATATCTACTTACCTGGGTTCTACTGTACTGTTTCGCGAATAGGAAATCGCTAACAATGTTTATTAAAATTTGCTTATCTAGGTTCTACTGTAATGTTTCGCGCCTAGGAAATCGCTAACAGTGTTTGCTAATATATGTTTATCCGTGTTCTACTGTATTGTTTCGCGACTAGGAAATCGCTAACAATGTTTATTAATATCTACTTATCTAGGCTCTACTGTATTGTTTCGCGACTAGGAAATCGCTAACAATGTTTATTAATATATATTTATCCGTGTTCTACTGTATTGTTTCGCGACTAGGAAATCGCTAGCAATGTTTATTAATATATATTTTTCCGTGTTCTACCGTATTGTTTCGCGACTAGGAAATCGCTAACAATCAGAGTTGTCAACTTTTAAATTTCAAAACGCACCAAAATGGAGAAAAAAAAGCGCCATTTACAAAAAAACTCACCAATTTTAGAATTAGCTTTTTTAGTTTAAAATCTTTATTGAATTAATTTTGCATAAAAGTACATTATTTTTTTGTGTTAAAAATTTAACACTAAAACAGGATTTTACAGTTTAGCGTTAAAAAAATAAAGCATAACAAAACTTACTGCCTCTTCTACTATGTCGAAAGAAAACCTTTGCGAAAGAAAACTACTCGCTCGAACTTTAATAAATTTTCATTCCATTATGTTGTCAGTAGATTAGTAATGGCGGAGATAGTCCTGTTTTGGGAATTCAAAACCGGGGAAAAATAAAAATGATGGCAACCCTGTTACAAATTGGGGGATTTTGGGGATTTTCATGCTAATATTGTGTGTGTGTGTGTGTGTGCGCGTGTGTGTGTGCTTGCGTGTGTGTGTGTGTGTGTGTGTGTCTGATTCTTTGGTTATGTCTATGCATATGTATGTGGGTGTTTGTATGTGTGTGTGGGAGTGTGTGCGTGTGTGTGTGTGTGTGTTTGTGTATGAGTTTTTCTATTTACTTGTATGTTTGACGGTGTCCGATACTTTTGTTGTAGTGGCAGACAATCATTATTTCCAGTAGGAAATGGCGATGCTGAAAATGTACTGAGTCGCTTTTGACTTGTCGCTTGTGCGACCTACATACAAATGTATGTATATTGACAAGTTATTGACAAGTCCACCACAAATACACCATATCTGTTTTCTTTACTTCCTTTATACTTATGGATAGAAGAAAACTTATTATAACAAAATTGGTACTAGAATTTTAGTGTTGACACAAAGACACTTGCTCCCAGTCTGACTGCAGGGTAGTTACAAGGGATCTGTGTATTTGTGTGCATATAGTGATTGTTATTTGATAGACTTTGGGCTGCTGTTTTGAGTTGTCCTTGGTATGCTTATGTAGGGTTATTGTGTATATATGTATGCAGTTATGTTTGCGATCTGTGAGGAAATAATCTAATAGCTGCAGAGATTGGCAACCCTATTGTGAAGGGAAGTGAATGCCGAATATATTTATGGTAATGTATGTATATGTTGTTGTATTAATGTATGCGATCGTTTCTATTTTTGCTTTGAAAAATATCATTGCTTGTGTGAGTTACATCAACACTTTTTCATACATATTTACAAATGAATGTGTATAGGTTTTCTAGGCTATTGACGTTGATATTCTTATGGATAGAAAATATTGTGTTGGCATAGGTTTTATGGGTACAAGTGACGTCCAGATATTAAATGTTTTGAATCCAATCAGGTTGATGAGTAGAGTTTTTGATAGGGGTAGTGATATTTTTATTTCAATATATTTTACTTTAATGTAACAATTATAGGAAATAGCTTTCGGAGAAATACAGCAAAAACTTATAGAAGCACCTACTTTCACGTGTCCCGATTTTTCTCGTACCTTTATATTGCAAACTGAAGCTAGCGTTTTTGGTATGGGTGTTGCTAGACTGTGGGAATTTCATCATATCTCGTAATACCAACAGAGAAATTAGATTTGACGACTACTACACGATTCTCATATGAATTGGGGGAATGTGTATATATATATGTGTGTGTGTGTGTGTGTGTGTGTGTGTGTGTGTGTATGTATGTATGTATGTATGTAGTGTGTGTGTGTATGTATGCAGTGTGTGTGTGTGTGTATATGAATTTCATCATATATCGTAATACCATCAGATAAATTAGATTTGATGACTACTACGCGATTCTCATATAAAGTATATAAGAAGAAGAAATAATGTAGATTGTCATCAGTCTGCTCTGATATCTCAACAAGTGTCAATCTGTTTTCCCAACCAAAATTTCTAAGGTGTTTGAAATCCAAAAACTATAAAAGTGCTATAACTAATTATTGTTTACTAAACAAGTTTATAGTGCATAAAAAATAATTAAATAAATTGTTTATAACTAAAATAAATTGTTTATAAATAAAATAATTAATTAATTAATAAACAAATAAATAACTAAATAAAATGAATACAACAAGTTGTAGCATCTGCAATAAAGTCTTTATGACCCAAACAAAACTAAGTCAGCATATTGGAACGCACTCATATGCTAGCCAATCGAAGGCTGCCCTTGGAACTAGTAAGCTAAATCTTCAAAACAAATAATGTGAGGATTGTGACGATATGATCCCATCAAATAGTTATATAGCTCATGTCAGAACCACAAAACACAAAAACAGTTGTCAGCAAGAACGGATTGGAGATTTTTTCACTAAGAGAGCAAGCAACTTCAATGGAAGGATCGAGACAAAAATGTGGCTGTCTTGTTTCCGGAGGAGTTTTTGAAATCTGGCAAGAGCTCCATAGTACAACAACTCTATGAACGTAGTAGGGTACATACTACATTTAAATTTAATATGGAGCTCACGTGTGATTATATGAAGATGGTGAATGATGAGATGAATGTTTCCCAACTTGTTCATATTTCGAAAATGATGTTGGTGACTTTGTCTGATGACATAGATGATATGTACAAGAAACAAGCCGAGGAGCTGAAAGCCAAAATGGAAGAATTTCAAGAGAGGGATAGCGGATGGACCTTGATTTCAATAAATTCTCTTGAAGTTAATATAAACAAGGCGTCCATAATAAGAGGGTCGAGCTTTATCCCTCTCCCAAAAATTATTGCAATGAAACGTGCATGCATAAATGTCGAGAACTGTGATGTTTATTGCTTTAAATGGTGTCTTATTGCGGCTTTGAATGTAAACAGTGGTCTGAGTCCTAAACCACGGAAAAACTGTAGATATTTCAATATTGCAAACATTTCTGATGAGAATATTAATATAGGACAAGTTGTATTAAATTTTAAAGACCTAGAGTTTCCACTCCCATTGAAGCAGATACAAAAATTTGAAAGTCAACATTATGTGAGCATCAATGTATTTGGTCACAATGGAACATCGCTTATAGGACCATACTACATAGCAAAAGGAGAAACATATCTTCATATTAATCTCTTATTGCTCCAGTCTAATGAAAACTTCCACTATGTACTCATCAAGGATATATCAAAGTAAGTTTCATTTGTGCATTTATGCAAAATTTGTTTTCATCTCTATTTAAACAGTTACTTCTTATTATTTTATTTACTCATATCGTATTGGTATTTTCTGTATTTTCTTCAGACTCCTTCGTTCCAGCATAACTTCGCATGATCATCAGATCCTAATATGCAATACCTGCCTATATCATACACATGATGATTATATGTATAATCATCATAAAAACGTTTGCGGGCAAAAAATCATCAGAATGCCAGAAGATGGATCTATTATCAAGTTTACGAAGCACTACAAACAGTGAGATGTACCATTTGTAATCTACGCAGACTTTGAGTCCATTTTAGAAAAAGTCAATGATCCTGTAAGTAAAAGCACTACAAATGTACAGAAACACCATGCGTGTGCATTCGGGTATTTTATTAATTGTAGTTTTAAGAGAGAAAATAATTTATATAGGAATTATTTTGGTGAAGATTCGGCATATGTATTTATTAAAAAAATAGTTGAAGATTGTACCGATATTTATCTAAATTATTTAATTAAAGTTAAGAAAATGTTCATAACCCCAATTGAAATAGCTCAATATAATAATGCAAAAAATTGTTATATATGTAAGAAAATATTAAATAACGATAAAGTTAGAGATCATTGTCATCTTACGAGCAATTATCGTGGGGCAGCTCATAGTGAATGTAATTTGAATTATAAAACACCTCAGTTTATACCGGTTATCCTGCATAATCTTTCTGCATATGATATACACCTATTTTTCAAAGAACTTTCTACTATAAAATACTCCACAATAAAAGTGATTCCCCAGAACACAGAGCGTTATATTTCTCTTTCAATTTTCATCAGATTAGATGAAAAATATGGATTCGAAATAAGATTTATAGACTCGTTTAGATTTATGGCTTCGAGCTTAGATACGTTAGCGAAAAATCTTGATAGCAATGATTTCAATACTATTCGATCATGTTTCGTTGATGAAGATCATTTCAACCTGATTAGAAGAAAGGGTGTATTTCCGTACTCTTACATGGATTCCATGACTAAGTTTAAGGAAACTAAGCTCCCTAGTAGAGACGAGTTCTTCAATATTCTAACGAATGAAGAATGTGATGTATTCGAGTATGAACATGCTCAAAAAATATGGAGGGTGTTTAACTGTAAAACCCTCCTTGACTATACTGAGCTCTACTTAAAGACAGATGTTCTACTTCTAGCCGATGTGTTTGAAAATTTTAGGAAAATTTGTAGAGATATATACGATTTGGACCCCTGCCACTATTATACAACACCAGGCTTATCCTGGGATGCAATGTTGAAAACCACAGAAGTTTCACTGGAACAGTTCACTGATTCCGAAATGTATATGTTTATGCAAAACGGAATTAGAGGTGGACTAGTTCAATGCTCGCAAAGATATTCCAAAGCAAATAACAAATATTTGGAAGATTTTGATTCATCAAAGCCATCAGAATTTCTGGTATATTTAGACGCTAACAATTTGTATGGTTGGGCGATGTCGGAATATCTTCCTTGCGGTGAATTTGAGTGGGTATATGATACTGATTTTGATGTTAAAAAAATTTCTGATACTGCAGAGTATGGGTACATTTTGGCAGTGGATATAGATTATCCGGATTCAGTGCATGATCTTCATAATGATTTGCCATTTTGTCCCCAAAATAAGACCGTGGGAGGATCCAAAATCAAAAAATTAGTTGCAGACTTACACTCAAAAACATATTACACCATACACTATAGAGTTTTAAAACAAGCCATTTCAAATGGCATCATTTTAAAACAAATCCATAGAATACTCAGATTTAAGCAATTATCATGGCTTAAAAAATATATTGACTTAAACACATTTCATAGGACAAATGCTAAAAATAATTTTGAAAAAGATTTCTTCAAACTTTTAAACAATGCTGTTTACGGGAAGACAATGGAAAACATTGAAAAACGTAGGGACATTAGAATCACTTCATCTTGGGAAACAACAAATAGGAATCAGTTAGGTCTCAGAGCATTAATTGCGAAACCAAATTTTAAGCAGTTGACAAAATTTTCTGATGATATGTATGCGGTAGAGTTAGAAAAAATGGAATCACTATATGATAAACCCATATATGTTGGTTTTACAGTACTGGAGTTATCCAAGTGGAGAATGTATGACTTCCATTATGGCTTCATGAAGCCTAAATTTGGAGAAAACATTTCTCTCAACTATATGGATACTGACTCATTTATTTATTCAATTAAAACTGATGATTTTTACGATGACATCCGTAATGACATTAGTTTGAATTTTGATACGTCAGAATATCCTATAGATAATCAATTTCGTTTGCCGCTACTAAATAAGAAGGTTTTAGGAATGATGAAAGATGAAAACCATGGGGATATAATGACAGAGTTTGTTGGTTTAAGATCAAAAATGTATTCTCTGTCGACTCTTCGCTCGGAAGCTGTTAAAAAATCAAAAGGGATCAAAAAGTCTGTAATTAAAAAGTTGTCCATTAATGATTACAAAAGTTGCTTATTTGAATCCAAAATCATCTCGGATGAAATGTTTTTGTTTAGATCTAAAACACATCAACTATATACACAAAAACTGCATAAAATAGCACTTAGCTTTTCTGATGATAAAAGAAATATAATGAAAGATAAAATAAAAACGCGTGCTTGGGGACATTACATAGACCGAAATAATGATGCAATGGATGTAGAATAGAATGATTCCTACTAAATTGCATGTAAGATGTCAATGAAAATTTGATTTTGTACTAATTGTATTTATTTATTAATGTATTTCTTTAATTATTTATTAATTTATTTATTATTCACTTATTTGTTTATTAATTAATTTATGTATTTATTATTTATTTGTTTATTAATTTATTAATTAGTTTATTCCTTTATTTCTTTATTAATTTACTTATTTATTAATTTATTTATTGTTTATATATTTGTTTATAAATTTATCTATTAATTTTAGTATTTTATTCACACAAAATTATGAAAAATTTAATGCTTTAAAGCATTTATCTTTTTACCTATACCTAAGTTACCTTTAAATAAAAATTAAATATTAGATTAATGATCTTTTTTCTTTTTATATCTGTATATTTTTATTTATAAATATAGTTAAATTTGTATTGGTACTAAGATTTTTAAGAAAAAATGTTAAATAAAATATGGAAAAAATAATAATATATATAAATGGTTTTTATTTCAGCTTAAATTTACTTAATAGAAATTTTAACTACAAATGTCCACATCTTTATATTTTGTTTCTTTATGGGTTTTACTTAAAAAATTTTTTCTTTCATGCGAATTCTTGTTTTTTCTTTTCATATCGCTTAAACATGCACAGTCTTGTTATCTTTGAAAGGTTCTGCACAAAAAAAAATCGAATTTCACAATATTATGAAATTCCATTATATTTCATTAGGTATTTTCTTATCGACACCAACTGCTTTAACACCATCTCATTTACGTTTGCTAACAGCAAATAGTACAATACGTGTCAGCTATTAGATCAGCTATTAGACCAGCTTATTAGCACCTGGTCTGTTTTTCAGATCAGCTTTTCAGGAGCTGGTCTGGTTTTCAGATCAGCTTTTCAGGACCTGGTCTGGTTTTCAGATCAGCTTTTCAGGACCTGGTCTGGTTTTCAGATCAGCTTTTCAGGACCTGGTCTGGTTTTCAGATCAGCTTTTCAGGACCTGGTCTGGTTTTCAGATCAGCTTTTCAGGACCTGGTCTGGTTTTCAGATCAGCTTTTCAGGACCTGGTCTGGTTTTTAGATCAGCTTTTCAGGACCTGATCTGGTTTTCAGATCAGCTTTTCAGGACCTGGTCTGGTTTTCAGATCAGCTTTTCAGGACCTGGTCTGGTTTTCAGATCAGGCTATCAGGACCTGATCTGGTTTTCAGGTCAGCTTATTAGGAGCTGGTCTGATTTTCAGGTCAGCTTATTAGGAGCTGGTCTGGTTTTCAGGTCAGATGAAATAACTAAAGTCTATCTTTTATTAGCAGTATTTTTTTTTTTCTATAACGAAAATCGTTTAATTCAATATATTTACTTATAATCAAAAATCCATATTTATCCTTCCAACACTCTACAAATTTTTTAAAACTTGTCAAAATTCATATTACTGCCAACATGAACCTTGTAAGCATGCTTCATATTTTTCTCATCTTACTTAAACATTATAATTACATATGCATTGTCTCTTATTAAATGCTTATAGCCATATTCATAAAAATTTTAAACAGCATTTCAAATGTTCTTTGAGCAAAATTCGCTAAAATTGTATTCATAATAGAATATTAGCTTAAAAACGTTTTTTAACTTGCGTAAATCAACAAATCTTATAAATTAAATGCACCCATACTTAAAATAATTTTGAACTGACGTCGTTCTAGTTTTGCTTCTTGTTTATTTATATTTTTAACTTTGTCTGTATGTATGTATGTATGCCTGTATTAAGAATTATGCTTATGTTTGGCACAAGTAGAATGAGTCATCATTCTTCTGTCGCCCCATACAAAAATATACACGTACACGTACATATGTATGTATATTATTCTGCTTTCCACATGCAACATCAGCAAATATCATAATTGAAATGTATTAAGCTTCATTACCAGAAAAAAAAATAAATGTATAATAACCCATTCTTTTAATTATGAAATTATGTAATTTCTTTAACTATTCATATTTGTAGTAGTATATAGATAATTTTAGTATAAATATATGTTTTTAAACCTCAGATAGTAGTAGGGAACTGGGCATCCGGCGTAGATTAAAATTTTTAGGTTTAATTACCCATAACCCCGACAAAGGACACCCAGAAATTATTACACAACCCAAATCAGGCAGACAGACAGACATAGACTTAATGTAAACAAAAACTTCTTATGTTACAAAAATAAGAGTGACTTATTGAACCACCCTCGAAAAATATTTAAAGGACTTATCGAACCACCCTCGTAGGTATCAAATTTCAAGAATTTTAAAATTTTCAAATTTTAATTACCCAAATTTAACAATTTCAGCAACAATTTAACAATTTTAATTGGGGCCGGAACCCCAATTCCCTACTACTATCTGAGGTTTTAAAAACATATTTATACTAAAATTATCTATATACTACTACAAATATGAATAGTTAAAGAAATTACATAATTTCATAATTAAAAGAATGGGTTATTATACATTTATTTTTTTTTCTGGTAATGAAGCTTAATACATTTCAATTATGATATTTGCTGATGTTGCATGTGGAAAGCAGAATAATATACATACATATGTACGTGTACGTGTATATTTTTGTATGGGGCGACAGAAGAATGATGACTCATTCTACTTGTGCCAAACATAAGCATAATTCTTAATACAGGCATACATACATACATACAGACAAAGTTAAAAATATAAATAAACAAGAAGCAAAACTAGAACGAAGTCAGTTCAAAATTATTTTAAGTATGGGTGCATTTAATTTATAAGATTTGTTGATTTACGCAAGTTAAAAAACGTTTTTAAGCTAATATTCTATTATGAATACAATTTTAGCGAATTTTGCTCAAAGAACATTTGAAATGCTGTTTAAAATTTTTATGAATATGGCTATAAGCATTTAATAAGAGACAGTGCATATATAATTATAATGTTTAAGTAAGATGAGAAAAATATGAAGCATGTTTACAAGGTTCATGTTGGCAGTAATATGAATTTTGACAAGTTTTAAAAAATTTGTAGAGTGTTGGAAGGATAAATATGGATTTTTGATTATAAGTAAATATATTGAATTAAACGATTTTCGTTATAGAAAAAAAAAATACTGCTAATAAAAGATAGACTTTAGTTATTTCATCTGATCTGAAAACCAGACCAGGTCCTGAAAAGCTGATCTGAAAATCAGACCAGCTCCTAATAAGCTGATCTGAAAACCAGACCAGGTCCTGAAAAGCTGATCTGAAAACCAGACCAGGTCCTGAAAAGCTGATCTGAAAACCAGACCAGGTCCTGAAAAGCTGATCTGAAAACCAGACCAGGTCCTGAAAAGCTGATCTGAAAACCAGACCAGGTCCTGAAAAGCTGATCTGAAAACCAGACCAGCTCCTGAAAAGCTGATCTGAAAAACAGACCAGGTGCTAATAAGCTGGTCTAATAGCTGATCTAATAGCTGACACGTATTGTACTATTTGCTGTTAGCAAACGTAAATGAGATGGTGTTAAAGCAGTTGGTGTCGATAAGAAAATACCTAATGAAATATAATGGAATTTCATAATATTGTGAAATTCGATTTTTTTTGTGCAGAACCTTTCAAAGATTACAAGACTGTGCATGTTTAAGCGATATGAAAAGAAAAAACAAGAATTCGCATGAAAGAAAAAATTTTTTAAGTAAAACCCATAAAGAAACAAAATATAAAGATGTGGACATTTGTAGTTAAAATTTCTATTAAGTAAATTTAAGTTGAAATAAAAACCATTTATATATATTATTATTTTTTCCATATTTTATTTAACATTTTTTCTTAAAAATCTTAGTACCAATACAAATTTAACTATATTTATAAATAAAAATATACAGATATAAAAAGAAAAAAGATCATTAATCTAATATTTAATTTTTATTTAAAGGTAACTTAGGTATAGGTAAAAAGATAAAAGCTTTAAAGCATTAAATTTTTACATACTTTTGTGTGAATAAAATACTAAAATTAATAGATAAATTTATAAACAAATATATAAACAATAAATAAATTAATAAATAAGTAACTTAATAAAGAACTAAAGGAATAAACTAATTAATAAATTAATAAACAAATAAATAATAAATACATAAATTAATTAATAAACAAATAAGTGAATAATAAATAAATTAATAAATAATTAAAGAAATACATTAATAAATAAATACAATTAGTACAAAATCAAATTTTCATTGACATCTTACATGCAATTTAGTAGGAATCATTCTATTCTACATCCATTGCATCATTATTTCGGTCTATGTAATGTCCCCAAGCACGCGTTTTTATTTTATCTTTCATTATATTTCTTTTATCATCAGAAAAGCTAAGTGCTATTTTATGCAGTTTTTGTGTATATAGTTGATGTGTTTTAGATCTAAACAAAAACATTTCATCCGAGATGATTTTGGATTCAAATAAGCAACTTTTGTAATCATTAATGGACAACTTTTTTTTTTGATCCCTTTTGATTTTTTAACAGCTTCCGAGCGAAGAGTCGACAGAGAATACATTTTTGCTCCTAAACCAACAAACTCTGTCATTATATCCCCATGGTTTTCATCTTTCATCATTCCTAAAACCTTCTTATTTAGTAGCGGCAAACGAAATTGATTATCTATAGGATATTCTGACGTATCAAAATTCAAACTAATGTCATTACGGATGTCATCGTAAAAATCATCAGTTTTAATTGAATAAATAAATGAGTCAGTATCCATATAGTTGAGAGAAATGTTTTCTCCAAATTTAGGCTTCATGAAGCCATAATGGAAGTCATACATTCTCCACTTGGATAACTCCAGTACTGTAAAACCAACATATATGGGTTTATCATATAGTGATTCCATTTTTTCTAACTCTACCGCATACATATCATCAGAAAATTTTGTCAACTGCTTAAAATTTGGTTTCGCAATTAATGCTCTGAGACCTAACTGATTCCTATTTGTTGTTTCCCAAGATGAAGTGATTCTAATGTCCCTACGTTTTTCAATGTTTTCCATTGTCTTCCCGTAAACAGCATTGTTTAAAAGTTTGAAGAAATCTTTTTCAAAATTATTTTTAGCATTTGTCCTATGAAATGTGTTTAAGTCAATATATTTTTTAAGCCATGATAATTGCTTAAATCTGAGTATTCTATGGATTTGTTTTAAAATGATGCCATTTGAAATGGCTTGTTTTAAAACTCTATAGTGTATGGTGTAATTTGTTTTTGAGTGTAAGTCTGCAACTAATTTTTTGATTTTGGATCCTCCCACGGTCTTATTTTGGGGACAAAATGGCAAATCATTATGAAGATCATGCACTGAATCCGGATAATCTATATCCACTGCCAAAATGTACCCATACTCTGCAGTATCAGAAATTTTTTTAACATCAAAATCAGTATCATATACCCACTCAAATTCACCGCAAGGAAGATATTCCGACATCGCCCAACCATACAAATTGTTAGCGTCTAAATATACCAGAAATTCTGATGGCTTTGATGAATCAAAATCTTCCAAATATTTGTTATTTGCTTTGGAATATCTTTGCGAGCATTGAACTAGTCCACCTCTAATTCCGTTTTGCATAAACATATACATTTCGGAATCAGTGAACTGTTCCAGTGAAACTTCTGTGGTTTTCAACATTGCATCCCAGGATAAGCCTGGTGCTGTATAATAGTGGCAGGGGTCCAAATCGTATATATCTCTACAAATTTTCCTAAAATTTTCAAACACATCGGCTAGTAGTAGAACATCTGTCTTTAAGTAGAGCTCAGTATAGTCAAGGAGGGTTTTACAGTTAAACACCCTCCATATTTTTTGAGCATGTTCATACTCGAATACATCACATTCTTCATTCGTTAGAATATTGAAGAACTCGTCTCTACTAGGGAGCTTAGTTTCCTTAAACTTAGTCATGGAATCCATGTAAGAGTACGGAAATACACCCTTTCTTCTAATCAGGTTGAAATGATCTTCATCAACGAAACATGATCGAATAGTATTGAAATCATTGCTATCAAGATTTTTCGCTAACGTATCTAAGCTCGAAGCCATAAATCTAAACGAGTCTATAAATCTTATTTCGAATCCATATTTTTCATCTAATCTGATGAAAATTGAAAGAGAAATATAACGCTCTGTGTTCTGGGGAATCACTTTTATTGTGGAGTATTTTATAGTAGAAATTTCTTTGAAAAATATCATATGCAGAAAGATTATGCAGGATAACCGGTATAAACTGAGGTGTTTTATAATTCAAATTACATTCGCTATGAGCTGCCCCACGATAATTGCCCGTAAGATGACAATGATCTCTAACTTTATCGTTATTTAATATTTTCTTACATATATAACAATTTTTTGCATTATTATATTGAGCTATTTCAATTGGGGTTATGAACATTTTCTTAACTTTAATTAAATAATTTAGATAAATATCGGTACAATCTTCAACTATTTTTTTAATAAATACATATGCCGAATCTTCACCAAAATAATTCCTATATAAATTATTTTCTCTCTTAAAACTACAATTAATAAAATACCCGAATGCACACGCATGGTGTTTCTGTACATTTGTAGTGCTTTTACTTACAGGATCATTGACTTTTTCTAAAATGGACTCAAAGTCTGCGTAGATTACAAATGGTACATCTAACTGTTTGTAGTGCTTCGTAAACTTGATAATAGATCCATCTTCTGGCATTCTGATGATTTTTTGCCCGCAAACGTTTTTATGATGATTATACATATGATATAGGCAGGTGTTGCATATTAGGATCTGATGATCATGCGAAGTTATGCTGGAACGAAGGAGTCTGAAGAAAATATATAAAATACCAATACGATATGAGTAAATAAAATAATAAGAAGTAACTGTTTAAATAGAGATGAAAACAAATTTTGCATAAATGCACAAATGAAACTTACTTTGATATATCCTTGATGAGTACATAGTGGAAGTTTTCATTAGACTGGAGCAATAAGAGATTAATATGAAGATGTTTTTCTCCTTTTGTTATGTAGTATGGTCCTATAAGCGATGTTCCATTGTGACCAAATACATTGATGCTCACATAATTTTGACTTTCAAATTTTTGTATCTGCTTCAATGGGAGTGGAAACTCTAGGTCTTTAAAATTTAATACAACTTGTCCTATATTAATATTCTCATCAGAAATGTTTGCAATATTGAAATTTCTACAGTTTTTCCGTGGTTTAGGACTCAGACCACTGTTTACATTCAAAGCCGCAATAAGACACCATTTAAAGCAATAAACATCACAGTTCTCGACATTTATGCATGCACGTTTCATTGCAATAATTTTTGGGAGAGGGATAAAGCTCGACCCTCTTATTATGGACGCCTTGTTTATATTAACTTCAAGAGAATTTATTGAAATCAAGGTCCATCTGCTATCCCTCTCTTGAAATTCTTCCATTTTGGCTTTCAGCTCCTCGGCTTGTTTCTTGTTCATATCATCTATGTCATCAGACAAAGTCAACAACATCATTTTCGAAATATGAACAAGTTGGGAAACATTCATCTCATCATTCACCATCTTCATATAATCACACGTGAGCTCCATATTAAATTTAAATGTAGTATGTACCCTACTACGTTCATAGAGTTGTTGTACTATGGAGCTCTTGCCAGATTTCAAAAACTCCTCCGGAAACAAGACAGCCACATTTTTATTGAGGAGGATATATGTCTCGATCCTTCCATTGAAGTTGCTTGCTCTCTTAGTGAAAAAATCTCCAATCCGTTCTTGCTGACAACTGTTTTTGTGTTTTGTGGTTCTGACATGAGCTATATAACTATTTGATGGGATCATCTCGTCACAATCCTCACAATATTTGTTTTGAAGATTTAGCTTACTAGTTCCAAGGGCAGCCTTCGATTGGCTAGCATATGAGTGCGTTCCAATATGCTGACTTAGTTTTGTTTGGGTCATAAAGACTTTATTGCAGATGCTACAACTTGTTGTATTCATTTTATTTAGTTATTTATTTGTTTATTAATTAATTTAATTATTTTATTTATAAACAATTTATTTTAGTTATAAACAATTTATTTAATTATTTTTTATGCACTATAAACTTGTTTAGTAAACAATAATTAGTTATAGCACTTTTATAGTTTTTGGATTTCAAACACCTTAGAAATTTTGGTTGGGAAAACAGATTGACACTTGTTGAGATATCAGAGCAGACTGATGACAATCTACATTATTTCTTCTTCTTATATACTTTATATGAGAATCGCGTAGTAGTCATCAAATCTAATTTATCTGATGGTATTACGATATATGATGAAATTCATATACACACACACACACTGCATACATACACACACACACTACATACATACATACATACATACACACACACACACACACACACACACACACACACACACACACACATATATATATATATATATATATATACACATTCCCCCAATTCATATGAGAATCGTGTAGTAGTCGTCAAATCTAATTTCTCTGTTGGTATTACGAGATATGATGAAATTCCCACAGTCTAGCAACACCCATACCAAAAACGCTAGCATCAGTTTGCAATATAAAGGTACGAGAAAAATCGGGACACGTGAAAGTAGGTGCTTCTATAAGTTTTTGCTGTATTTCTCCGAAAGCTATTTCCTATAATTGTTACATTAAAGTAAAATATATTGAAATAAAAATATCACTACCCCTATCAAAAACTCTACTCATCAACCTGATTGGATTCAAAACATTTAATATCTGGACGTCACTTGTACCCATAAAACCTATGCCAACACAATATTTTCTATCCATAAGAATATCAACGTCAATAGCCTAGAAAACCTATACACATTCATTTGTAAATATGTATGAAAAAGTGTTGATGTAACTCACACAAGCAATGATATTTTTCAAAGCAAAAATAGAAACGATCGCATACATTAATACAACAACATATACATACATTACCATAAATATATTCGGCATTCACTTCCCTTCACAATAGGGTTGCCAATCTCTGCAGCTATTAGATTATTTCCCCACAGATCGCAAACATAACTGCATACATATATACACAATAACCCTACATAAGCATACCAAGGACAACTCAAAACAGCAGCCCAAAGTCTATCAAATAACAATCACTATATGCACACAAATACACAGATCCCTTGTAACTACCCTGCAGTCATACTGGGAGCAAGTGTCTTTGTGTCAACACTAAAATTCTAGTACCAATTTTGTTATAATAAGTTTTCTTCTATCCATAAGTATAAAGGAAGTAAAGAAAACAGATATGGTGTATTTGTGGTGGACTTGTCAATAACTTGTCAATATACATACATTTGTATGTAGGTCGCACAAGCGACAAGTCAAAAGCGACTCAGTACATTTTCAGCATCGCCATTTCCTACTGGGAATAATGATTGTCTGCCACTACAACAAAAGTATCGGACACCGTCAAACATACAAGTAAATAGAAAAACTCATACACAAACACACACACACACACACGCACACACTCCCACACACACATACAAACACCCACATACATATGCATAGACATAACCAAAGAATCAGACACACACACACACACACACACACGCGCGCACACACACACGCACACACACACACACACACACACACACACAATATTAGCATGAAAATCCCCAAAATCCTCCAATTTGTAACAGGGTTGCCATCATTTTTATTTTTCCCCGGTTTTGAATTCCCAAAACAGGACTATCTCCGCCATTACTAATCTACTGTTGTCAGTTTTCTTTTGCTTATGATTACGTTTGTTTGTTTTTTATGTGTTTATAAATCAAAGTACAGGCAAATCTCGGTATAACGAATCTCGCTTTAACGAAAATCCGATATAACGAACGTCCAAATTTTTTACATTAACAGCCTTATATAGCGAATACTATCCCAATTTTGTACTGGATATAACGAATGATAAAGAAAAAATGACAAAATAAAAAGCAAAACTTGCTAAGAATATATTTCTAGCATTTAGTTCTACTTTATAAAGCGAATGTTTTGATAAATGTGTGCTCTGTATAACGAACGGCAAAAAAATATATTAAACATAATCTAAAGCTGTAATGTAAATGCAAAAAAAATGTGATACCGATAATTTGTATTTGGTTGCTTACTTGAAAACAATTGCCTTCATTCTTTTAATTGTATTGTATCTTGTCTACAATAATAATAGTTAAAATAACACCTGAAAAAAACTTTGCGATATAACGAATTTTTCGGTATAACGAATGGGCTTGACATTATATCGTTCGTTATACCGGGATTTGCCTGTAGTGATAATTTGTAAATTTCAAGTATTTCTAGCAATTTTTGTAAATTTACTTACATTTACATGAAAATAAATACAACCATATTGAACAATGAAAAATAATTCAACAAAATAGTTGCGCAGCAACAGCATGTTATTACTGTTTTGCTTTGAAACTACATTCGTTATGTTGGAAATGTGCGAGTACTTTGTACAATGAATATAAAACAATAACCAAAACAAAAATGTCCAATAACATTTTGATGAATATTTTATCAGTTTTTCCTACAAATAAAAAATAAATTCTTCTAATTTGAATAAAAATATAATAATAAAATGATAACATATTAATTTCATAAATTTTATCTAATTGTTTGCAAATAAATGTTGCTAGTCGAAAGCAAAATAGCAAGTGCTTGATTTTGACATAGTGTTCGCTTTGTTGACAATTCATTCGAACCAGTGGTATCGAAATTTGTATGAAAACTCTTACGTCTTCTTGCGACCTGCTGTTCGAGACAAATTTCGTACAGAGATAAGATAAAGAAATGAAAATCAGTTTTATTTCGCTTAGAATGCGCATGAAGACCTTCTTTCGAAATAGTGGAAGAGGCAGTTAGCAAATTTGTTTATATTCATTTGTATTACATAGATAATATTTTTTTTTAATTTCATAAATTCTGTAAAAAACTCTTTAAAGAGATTAACGATTAATAGAAAGGATTCAAAACTAATGAAAGTTCTTTATTTATCATTTTATTGAAATTTTTTTATTTTTTTATCATAAGTTTAATATATCCATATTAAAAATATAACAATAAAAATAAACAGCTTTTTACAATATATGTGACAGCGCATAGAGAAAGGGACCTATGCGTAAATCAATTTTCACTTTTTTTTTGATGTGGACCGATCCCATGCACAGAAAGTGTTCCCTCCCGAGATATGCTCGTTTTATGATGTGATGGTACACCAAAGATACACGTATTTAAATATTTAAAATGGCTCTCCTGAAGAAAATCGGCTATTACCCTTAGGTCCCTTTCTATTTTGCGCGTCACATATGTACATAATAAAAAAACAAAAAAAAAAAAAAGCGAACATACATAGGGTACATATGAAAGTGGTCTAGGTCATACCATTTTTGATTCGATATAGTACATTTTGATCAGACTAGTACAACCCTAAATTAAACTGTTGAATAACAAAAAAATTATTTTTGGATTATTTGCAATGTAATCTACTAAATATCTCGACCAAAAAAATATAAGACTTATACAACTTTCATAATTAAGGGTACATACATACATATCTTTAAATTCATTTGTACAAGATGAGACATTTTTGTATATTAATTTCTTAAATTCGGTTTAAAACTTTTTAAAAAGAGACCAAAAATTAATTATTCCTAATAAATAAAGTTAATATTTTCATCATTATTGTTATCATTGGGCCATAAAACAGATTTCATTTCAAATTGTGATATTTTGTAAACATCATTAGTATTAATATGGTAATTAACACTATCAGGAAGTTGGTAAGTATCACAACAAGAATTTTCCGGTTTTAACCCATTGTTGTGTTAAATTAGCGTTGGTGCCACCAGAAATTAAAAAACGCACCGAAATTTAAAAAAAAGCGCACCACGCACCAACTAAGGAATTTTTCGCACAAAAAATTTCAAAAAGCACCCAAAATGGTGCGAAACGCACCAAGTTGACAACGCTGCTAACAATGTTTATCCACCTGCTTACCCTGATTAATCCTGATCCACCGATGACTACCATGCGACTGAATGATTCTTTACAAAATCTTCGGCCTTTTATACTCTTTTTTCCATTCACGTTATTGTTGTAATATTTACAAAGATTTCTGTATGCTTATGTTTTGTTGTTGCTATTGTCCCTAACTTATTTTTAATATACATGTTTGTATGTATATTTTTATTCTTGACCGTTAATCCATTTGCTTGTAAATAATTTTGTTGGATGTTTTTGTTGTTGCATGTTTTTTTTCTTTTGTTTATTTCTTTAGTATATTTCGTTGGTCTTGAAAGTCATACGGTTGTACCTACATACATATGTTTTTGTTAGTGTCCCTTAATACATTTGTTTTATAAATTATTTTGTTGATTATATTTGTTATTTTATGTTTTACTTCTTTACAGGGTGTGACATCAGTTTGTGTGCAAACGATTCGTCACAATACTTAGGCCGGGTGGGGGCCATGTGCCACACAAGCATAAAAAAAGCGTAACCACTAATTACTAATGAAAAACAGTTTGATTCAGACACATATTTATTAAGTTAAACAAACAGTTTCATACATAACTAATAGAAAATTTTATAGAATCCAATATGATTGGAAAGTGTTTAAATCAATAAATATATGTCTGAATCAAACAATTTTTCATTAGTAATTAGTTGGTTACGCATTTTTGGGCAAATGACACACAAGAAATGCTAGATATAAACTCAGCCTTACACATCTATCGAGACTGCACATGTGCACACTTTAGCAGCTTGGTAATGTGTAGAGCTATAAGAAAAATGAGCACACAGCAATGAGTAACAAGGAAAATAAATGAGAAAGAGTAAACGATGTTCGTCGATTCGACGAAGAAAGTGCGTCTAGGGTTAACTGGAATGATGTGAAAAGTATTTTCGCCAATGATCGACAGTAGTTTTTTTTTTAGAAGCGCGTTAGAATTTTTTCTCTCAGATATATACTTAGGTAGTGGCTTAAAAGACTTTTTATTGTATTGCAATAATGAAAAACAATTTTGACGATTAGTATATGATGCGCTGTTATCCCTAGCCCTACGGTCCATAACCAGCTGGATGAACGGGAGTCCATAACCAGGATACCGGGGGTACCTAGTGCAGTTTTTTCGTTTATATTCAAATAAAATAATATATATCTGCACAGATTATTAGAAACGCTTAGTTTTTACATCTCATTTGTACAAATTTCATGTTTGGAAGATAATACTGTTTTCTATAGGCATTTTGTACCTAACAGGCAAACAAAAGTAAACTTAAACTGGTTTTATAAAGCTTGGTTTTTTTCTTGTTTTTGGTACCTGCTTGTGAATTGTTTGTGTAGCAAACGTTCAGCTACGCTAGAAAAAGAATACACTTCAATGATTTCGTCATTATAAGTTGAACAGTTGAGCACTGAAGTTGAAGAAAAATGAACCGCAAAATAGAAAAATATCTGCGTTTGAGTGAAGAAGCCATAAGCAGATATATTGAGTCTATACTTGATGATATGACTGAGGAGCAAGATTTATTTGAAGATGAAAGTGACAATGAAACTGATATGGTTGAAGAAAATGCACCAACATCAAGCACAATAGAAAGTATGATTGCAAGTGATGGTACTCTATGGCAGCCAACACCACCTGTTTGTCAAAAAATAAGGAGTCACAACATCATTAGAACTCGCAGTGGTCCATTACGAATGACGGAAAATATGACTGGTATGCAATGCTTCAAGAGTTATTTTACAATAGAAATGGTCGATATAATCGTGCGTCATATCAACAAAAAAGCCAATTCAACTTATGATGCCTACAATGCAACAAACCCAACAAAGCGTCAATTGAAGTGTAGGGATACGACAGTGGCAGAAATATACGTATTCATTGGAATGTTGATAATGGCAGGCGCAAATCATTCCGATGATGAAAATGCAAGGGACTTATGGACGCAATTGTCTCATCCTCTATTCCGCGCAACAATAAAATTAACCGCGTCTGGGATCTTATTCGTGTTATACGTTTTGATGCGAGAGCAAGAAAGGGGAGACAGAGCACAGACAAAGCTGCTCCAATACTATAAATTTGGATATTGTTGAACGCCAATCTCATAAAATATTATGTGCCTATAGAAAATTTAATAATCGATGAACAATTGTATTCATACCGCGGCAGAACAAAATTTACCCAGTATATTCCATCGAAGCCTGCGAAATACGATATCAAGGTATGGAGGATATGCGATGCTAAAAATTCATATCCTTTTCATGGTCAAATATATACTGGCAAACAAGACAGCGGTCGCGAAACGGGTGTAGGCGAAAGAGTAGTCAGAGATTTGGTTGGGCCATACCACGGTAGCGGACGTAATATCACCATGGACAATTTTTTACGACGCTGACACTGGCAAAGCAGCTGATATCCGTCAAACTTAGCATTGTCGGAGCACTGCGGCGAAACAAAGCCTATATACCAACAGAAATGAGAGACGATAAGAGGTGGAATATTGAGACAAGCAAATTTGGTTTCCACGAGAACGTGACTATGGGTACATACAAACAGAGGAAAACAAGTTCCGTAATAATGTTGTCGACTATGCATGGTGATGCAACTGTAGACAAAAACGGCAAACCAGAAATCATCAATTTTTATAACAAAACGAAAGGTGGCGTGGATGTTATGGACCAGACGCTTCGGGAGTATACCACACAGAGACACACAAAAAGGTGGCCTTTGTTGTTTTTGTACAATATGCTGGATGTTAGTGCTTTCGTGGCATACACTATATTTTATGAGAAAAACACAACTCTTTTATATCAAACAACACGGAGAAAACGCTTTTTGCGTAAACTTGCTGAAGATTTGTGTGCGCCAATAATAGAATAAAGAGTAATCAATCGCCAAGTAACGCACCACTTTTCCACCAAAACAGCAATTGAGAGCTTTTTGGGAAGACCAGTGGAGACGGTAACCTATACCGAGCAACCATCTACTTCTACGGCCGCTTCTACTGATGGCAGGAAGCAAATAACAGCAAGCTGTTATTTGTGCGCTTCTTTGCCAGATAAAAGGAGAAGAAAGACGAGAAAAGTCTGCAGCGTTTGCAAGAAACCAGTTTGCGATCAACATTAGGGCATATCATCGAGTGTATTTGAAATAAAGTAGATTTGCTTTTTTAAACATTCTCAGCGTAACTCAAATGCAAATAATGGACAAAGCAAGTTAATGCAAAGTAAAAAAACACATATACAAAATTTTACACTCTTTATACGTCCCAAGAATTTATATTACTCAAGCTATGTACAAACGATTGTCAGATCTTAGAATATTATCAGATCTGGCAATGTGCTGACAACGTACTGGCAATCGAACATTGCCATCACAATATTCCTTGTCAGTTCACACGGTTGTCAGAAAATCTTACAATTTATTGCCAGACGGTTGTATGACAATAAATTCATCTGACAAAATCGTCATTCGAAAAATTGTCAGTTCACACGGTTGTCATATTCACAAATAGTCAGATCTGTTGTTATGCGTTGCCAGACTCAAAACATTTGTTCGAAATTGTTAAATATCAATCATTTGTGTTAAATGTAAAAAGTGAAAGTATGAATCATTATGGACCATAAAGATTTTGTCTGCATATATTTTATTATAATTTTTTTTTTTAAATCAAGCGTGTGCAGTGTTGCCCATATAAAGAATTCTCTTACAATGACGCCATCGTCAGATGCATAAACTTCGCAAATCTGACACTATTAAAATGTCTGACAAATATCTGGCAATAATTTTACAATGTGTTCACACGATTGTAAGATGTCTGACATTTTGTTGTCAGCTGCTTAACCAAATTTGATAAATTTTTTCTAGTCTCTAAGTTTAGCCGAAATATCTGATGATCCGTAGTTTCATGTCGATATCTTCAAAATTATAGGAACAGCAGCACTTTAAAGTTCAAATTGTTACCCGGATACCCAGTTACGGACCGTAGGGCTAGACATCTTTGGAGCAGATGAAATTTTAGAAGAATTCGGGGTTCACCCACGCTTTACCACGGTTATATATCTTTACATTCCGACTTGTACCTTGGGTTTTGAGCTACTGTTATCTGTATAACCTGGTTAACTGTGATAACTTGGTTAACTGATGAAGACGAGCCCAAAGCGGATGATGTCGCTGGCTTAAATGACGAAGTACTAGCAGTGTGCACACTTCTACCGATATTCGGTAGATTCTACCGAATATGTTTGTGAATTTAACAATCTACCAATTCTACCGAGAAAGGCCTGAAATCTACCGAATATTGTTATTTAGTAATTTAAGTCGATATATGTGTAAATTGCCTATTTTGCCATCGGTTAAATCGGTTAACAACTGAAACTATAAGTAACCTAATATTTGCCAAAGAATTGTGCCTTGGGGATGAAGTATTTATTCCTGATTTAATAATGTTTGCACAAAAGTTTAAATTCATAAATGGATCTTACATATAATCTTTTTAGTTACAAATGTTTGTCAAATAAAAGTTATTTTAGTAGCTTTATAAAACCTATATACAAAAACTGAATTCCAGTTATTTATGTATATTATTTTATATATGCATAGCATATCTATATAAAGGGTAAGGGCAAATAACTGGGGATGACACTTTTTTTATTGGAAATGCTTCATTGTTTATGGCAGTTTAATTTCCAATCACATGTGAAGTTTTAAGTGCGCTTTTGGAACCTGTTTAGTTTGATACTCCTTTCACTTACCCTTTATATATAAGTACATATATTTTGTTATTTTTTATGTTTCTTTGAATTGTTATTTTTATGTTTCTCTGAATAAAAAAAATTTCTACCGAATTTCATTCAAATCTACCAATTTTTTTGTCGATTCTACCGAATAAAAAGAATTAAGTGTGCACACTGAGAACTAGGCAAATGAAATGTTAACAAATCACTAGTTGGCATTGGACAAAGTGAAGTTGATCGCTGACGAAAAAGTGGCTTTGCCGTTTTAAAAATACTGTCAGCAGATTTTTTGGTTTTGTTGTTTTCATTAAAAGCTTCAGAACTCACATTAAAATAGACCGAATAAAAGAAATTAATTGTGCACACTGAAAACTAGGCAAATGAAATGTTAACAAATCACTAGTTGGCATTGGACAAAGTGAAGTTGATCGCTGACGAAAAAGTGGCTTTGCGTTTTAAAAATACTGTCAGCAGATTTTTGGTTTTGCTGTTTTCATTAAAAGCTTCAGAACTCACATTTATTTGTTTTTGAGGTAGATACTCATAAAGAGTTCCTCAATGTCACCTTGTTTGTGTTTTTTTGTTTGCGATTTTTTTTATTGTTTTTGTTATTTCTCAGTATGTAAAAAGTATTAAGCAAACAAAGCTTATTTATCAAAGTCAATATGTATTACGAATATTTTTTTGTATGATTTTTTTGTTTAGTATTACCCTTTTTAGACACGGAAAGTTTACTTTGCAAAGTCTTAATTCAGCTGGGAGAAAGACAGAAAGAGATAGTATTCCTTTCATACAGCTGAACTAAGACTTTGCAAAGTAAACTTTCCGTGTCTAAAAGGGGTATATGTACACAGAAAAAATTATGGTTGAATTTTTTCCAATTAAGTGATTGGTTAGAAAAAATTATATTTCTGATTAATATTTCAATTGAATATATGTTTATATTAATTGAATTTGCTGCTCTATCAAAAAAGTGTTATTAAGCTCTGTTAACTCAGAATACTATAAAATGGTTAATAATTATTACATATTGATTGCATGTGAATAATATAACTTTTGTTTTTGTATGTGAAAATCGAGCAGTTTTTTTTTGAAGTTGCCACATTGTTTTGAAAAAATATTTTCAATTCAAAAACTCAATTAAACCTTTAATTGGTTTTAATATTTTGTATACAAGAAAAAATATACATTACTTTAATCCAATCAAAACGAGGAATTGACAGGAGGTCACGAAGATAAACTTCGTTAAAAATCGAACAAAAATTTGTTTAAATATTCGTTGTTTGTATGCAAAAATTATTATTTTTTTGGTAAACGCAAATCGGGCCTGGACTGCATTTTTAACAATTGAATAGTTTGTTTGCTTTGAATAGATAACCTCTACTGCATATAATATAATATGATTTCCAAAAAAGAACTACTTTTATAGGTCAGGAAGAGGAAACAAATTTGCATTTCGAGATTTGATTTTAGACTCATGGTTTCTTCGCAAAATTTTCCTAGAATTATATGGCATATCCAGTTCAATAGTGTCATAATTCAAAAAAACTAGTTTTGAAGAAAACATGCTTAAAGTTTTCAATTTACATACAACTCAATGAAGGCATGAACAATTATACTTCTCTCAGGAGGTGATAGTATTTATATGAAATTTGTACGCAAGATAAAATCGAAATGCATTATTATTCTGTATTATTAACTCAAAACACGAATTTTTCGAGTTAAGTCACTTTTGAACTGAATGTGCGATATGTATATTTCGTTTTTACTATACGATTTTTAATTTTTTTTTTCAACCAAACAAACAAATTGACTCGGCCTAATGTACATACATATCGTCCCCATGTTAAAATATCCAAAATGCAAAATTCTTTTTTCAGATTCGTTACCTTGGTACCCTGATTTTTAGCATATGCCTCGTTTTAAAATGCTGAAATTCTCATAAACGATAGATGACACAATAAGAAATATTTTAAGTCTGGTATTTTTAGGAATACGCCGACTTTAAATTCACAACTGACGACTCTTTGCACTCTGAAAAGTACAATCTTGCATAGTTTGACTTAGTAGGGATGATATCCATTTTCCGTAATCAATATAATCAAATTTGTTTTGTGTGTACATATCTAAATGTTCCCATCAAAAAATTTCAAAAAAGGTAATAGAGTTTGGAATTGAACATTTTTGGTGGAAGCTGTTCCTTAGTGGATTACCAACTTAATGATTTTAACAAGGCGTGAGACTAAAATAATTGATTCTTGAGAAGTACTTGTGTTGTTTATTGTAGGCAGTATTTATTTTTTCGTTGTGGGAAAATATTTTTCTTGATTTTTTACTCAGAAAAAATTTTATTTTTTTTTTAGACAGTAATAATTTTTTAATAATAATTGTTCTTGATGGAATACTTTTTTTAGTCAAAAATATGAAATATGCCGTTCTTTGAGCAAATGGAAGATCTTGATTGAAAACTCAGTTTGATTAAATAAATAATAACTTTTTATGAAAATTATAAATAAATTTAAAAAACTATTGTTTTATTAGGACATTACCATTTTGTAAAATTACTGTTATAAACTCAATCAAAATGGTTATATTTTATTCGTATCCGTGCCTTATTTACGTATATAGTAATTTTGACTTAGCTGCACAATTAACTTTGCACGACTTTTTGTGCAGATGTCAAAAATGATGTTATCTTAAATGCACTTACCTGCCTAAATGTGCAGGTATACAATTTTTGACTTCAGTTTTCCGCACATACATTGTTGTTTATTTATCTAGCCACATTTTTTTATATGAGAATAATTTAAAAGTGCGCATGTATACAAAGTGAACTTAAGAAAGGATTTTGAACAATAATTACAGAAAAAATATATTTTGTGCAATCAAGTCAATGTGCAGATAACATTGATTTTTGTATGTATGAACTTAAGCCTGACTAAAAACTAATTCTGATTAAAAATATTTTAAAATTAACCAGAATTTTAGTGCACTTATCTTCAATGTGCATGTATAGAAAGTGCACTTAAAAACGAATTTGTATGGGATTTTAAAGAATAGTGACAGAAATTTATCATTTTAAGCAGTTAAGTCCAAAGTGCACTTAAACAAAAGGCAGCTAAATCAAAACTACTGTAAATACTAACTATACTTAGAAAAATTTCAATTCTTTTGATTGATGGATGACCTTTTATTAAAACCCAAAAATAAAAAAAAAATAATTTGGAGCCAATTATATTTAAATAATAATTCAACAAAATGTAAGTACTTATTTTTTAGTTTAAAATAAATAAGTAGACAATTTAGAAATATACAGTTGAACTTCTATAACTTGAACTTCTATAAATTGAAGTTTCTATTAGTTGAAGCAAATCGCATGGCAACAGCGGCAAGCAGGTAAATTCCTTTAGATTTTTTCCTATTACTTGAACTTCCCTAACTTTAATTTCTCTCTAACTTGAAGAAAAATAATGGTACAAGGCCTTGCAAAGTTTCTATAAATTGAATTTTTCCCTGTAAATATGACATTAAAATTACAACCACTTAACCAGGGTGTAATTCGATGCTTGAAAGCTTATTATCGAAATAGAATATTAAAAGAAGCTATAACGCGTATATAACAGCAAAAGCGATATTAACTTACTAGACTTCATTCGCATAACAACCAGTTGTACTATTCAAGAATTAATTGAAGTCGATAATGAGCTGGTTGTCACAGATTTTCCAACGGATGAGGATATTGTTGATAATGCAGTATCGCACAGTGGAATCACAATAGATAGTGATGAGGAGGGCATAGTTGAAGAAACTGTTGCACAGTCATCCAGGGAAACTATGAAGGATTCGTTGAACAATTTGAATTTATATTTACACAGAAATGAAAATACGACTGACGACCACTACAAATCACTACACAAATTAGAAACACTTTTACGAGTACTAAAAAAAAAAAAAATAAACAAGTCCAGCCAAAAATTATTCGGTACTTCAACATACATAAAAAAAGTTAAATACACATTTTCAATTCTTTTATTACAAGTAAAAAGGGATAAGTCTTTCTAACTTGAAGTTTTTTGTTTGGATAATGGTGATTCAAATTATGGAAGTTGAACTGTATGTGTATAATTTATTTAAAATAACTACATATCGCGCCATAACCGCCAAAATAGCTTAAGCGACATAATTTTCGAACTTTAATTTTTGACCAAAATTGATTATTTGCAATCATAAATAGTCGATTTTTGTAAAAAAAACGAAGTCCGAAAAATGTGTCACTTAAGCTATTTTAACGGTTATGTTTCGATATTTTGGCAATATTTTCACGTCATCTTTTAAAACCTTATATACTTATTGTTAGTTCATATATGAAGATACAATAAATAAGTACATGCATTAAAAAAAAACTTTTAAAACCTAAAGAATATGTTCAACTTCTGCTTCCTATTTTTTAAATTTTACGTAATGTGATTTGTTAGCGAGTACTTCAATTTGGTAATCAAAAACGTAAAGCTATGTACAGACGGTTGTCAGATCTTACAATATTGCCAGTAAAATGTGCTAAAAATTTCTTACAACCGTGTGAACTGGCAATTTTTGTCAGACGACGTTGCCAGAAAAAGCATTGTCAGTCCATTGCAAGACTAGCAACTGACAACATATTGTCAGACATCTTACAATCGTGGGAACACATTGTAAAATTATTGCCAGATATTTGTCAGACATTTTAATATTGTCAGATGTGCGAAGTTCATGCATCTGACAATGGCGTCATTGTAAGAAACTTCTTTCTATGGGCAACACTGCACACGCTTAATTTTAAAGCAAAAGTTTATAATAAAATATATGCAGACAAAATCATTGCAATTGCTTCTTTATGGTCCATAATAATTTATACTTTCACTTTTTACATTTAACACAAACACAAACGATAAATATTTAACAATTTCCGACAAATGGTTTAAGTCTGGCAACGCATAACAACAGATCGAACAATTTGTGCATATGACAACCGTGTGAACTGACAATTTTTCTACTGACGATTTTGTCAGATGAATTTATTGTCATACAACCGTCCAGCAATAAATTGTAAGATTTTCTGACATCCGTGTGAACTGACAAGAAACATTGTGCTGGCAATTTTCGATTGCCAGTACATTGTCAGAACATTGCCAGATCTGACAATATTGTAAGATCTGACAATCGTCTGTACATAGCTTAAGTCATTATATGGCAATTAGTTCACATGGTAATCTCTAATTTTTTGCTGGGTTTCTACTTGATGTTTGCAGGTAAAATTTCATTTGCATACAGCAAATTTTACATATGTACATACTCCCAAATGGATATGTACAATAATAAATATCATATGCGTTCTCATTCGCTAAAGCTGTATTACATAGTATGTATGTATATATGTATCTATGTATGCACTATGTAGAAGGGTGGATTAAACCATTCCGTACATAAAAATGTAAGCAGACTTTGTATGTAATAGTGTTTTCACACTGACATAGTTTTAATAAAAGTTTATTTTAACGTTAAAACCAACTGTTAAAACCTGGTTTTACCATACAAATTGTTTTTGTTAAAACCAAATTAAAACCATTTTTGAATTGGTTTTAAATTGCTTTTATGAAATGCAACCTTGTTTTCGATGTGATAAATTCAGTGCTGCCAAGTTGAAATGACCGACAGCAGCTGGTAATGGTATGCCAGTGAATAACAATAGATGGCGCCTGAAAAATTTTCAACTTAAAAATTAATGCAGCAGCAAAAATAATCAAAAAATTGTGTAAAAAAAGAGTTTTTTTTTTGAAGGAAAGCAACGAAAATATTTTAAATTGAACTGTCGAAAGTGAAAATAGACAATATGACTGACATTCATCTGCCTATCAAAGAGGTTTATCTTATAATGTATTTGTGCATTTTTAAATTATTAACAATATTTCCAAGCACTTCTTCATTCTGTATAAGAAGTTCCATAATTAAAAAAAATTTTATTTACAAAATATAAAATAATTTCCATTTTAGAGCGCATTGTGAAATTCTCAGTTTTTCATACAAACAAAAACAGTTGAACAGTATGTCCAACAAGTGTTATTAAAAAGCAGAAAAAATGCAACAACAAATACACGCATTTTGGTAGGAGATTTATTTTATTTTGAGCAAAGTTATTAGACAGCCTGTGAGTTAAAAACTGAATTTAACAAACTTGCAGTGTGAAAGCAAAATCAGCTATTTATGGTTTTAACGTTAAAACCAGGTTTTACTTTCAGTGTGAAAACACTATAAGTATGTAGATTTAACAGTTGGATGTGATACAATTCCTCTACACGCGCATGCAATGAAAATAATATCCTTTCAATGTTTCATCACGATTTGATGAAAATCTTAGCAAGTGAATGTATGTACTTAAATACTTACATACATATGTATGTATGTATTTCTCTGCAAATTTGTCGACGAATAAACATACAGAAGTACGACTATGTACTAACTCGTGCGGTTATGTGTCTATGTAATACATATGCGAAGAGGACAATGTTGAATTCTTTTTGAAACAACTACTTACATACATACATACGAGTACATACGTATCCAGGCTGCCCAGAGAAGCACCAGAGTGCCGAACATCAATCGGCTTTTTATACAAATGAATACACATACGCTTATACATTACTCTCGGTTTTCTCTCTGTGGGCAGCTCTGATGTACATATACATAAAAGTAAGTAAAAGCGAAAGGAACGCCCGCCAAACCAACATTTCATTTGCATAAACTTTTCAATACAACACTATCGAGGGTTTGAAATTGTTGCAAGTGAGTAAAAGGCAATAACAGCTAGACGACTACAGGGTAACATGCTCGTTGGCGCGATTGTTTTTACTTGAACCACAATCACTCACACTCTCTCATTCACCCAATCTTTGGGTCCCTAGCTTTCATATGTTGCACTTATCATTTTGTTAACAACACTAAAAACATCACAATTTCTAGAAATGTCGGCGCGCATACGATGAACAAACATCAAAGTTATACAATCGCGAATGTGACACGTGCTTTTTTACGTGTTTATAAATCAAAGTACAGGCAAATCTCGGTATAACGAATCTCGCTTTAACGAAAATCCGATATAACGAACGTCCAAATTTTTTACATTAACAGCCTTATATAGCGAATACTATCCCAATTTTGTACTGGATATAACGAATGATAAAGAAAAAATTACAAAATAAAAAGCAAAACTTGCTAAGAATATATTTCTAGCATTTAGTTCTACTTTATAAAGCGAATGTTTTGATAAATGTGTGCTCTGTATAACGAACGGCAAAAAAATATATTAAACATAATCTAAAGCTGTAATGTAAATGCAAAAAAAATGTGATACCGATAATTTGTATTTGGTTGCTTACTTGAAAACAATTGCCTTCATTCTTTTAATTGTATTGTATCTTGTCTACAATAATAATAGTTAAAATAACACCTGAAAAAAACTTTGCGATATAACGAATTTTTCGGTATAACGAATGGGCTTGACATTATATCGTTCGTTATACCGGGATTTGCCTGTAGTGATAATTTGTAAATTTCAAGTATTTCTAGCAATTTTTGTAAATTTACTTACATTTACATGAAAATAAATACAACCATATTGAACAATGAAAAATAATTCAACAAAATAGTTGCGCAGCAACAGCATGTTATTACTGTTTTGCTTTGAAACTACATTCGTTATGTTGGAAATGTGCGAGTACTTTGTACAATGAATATAAAACAATAACCAAAACAAAAATGTCCAATAACATTTTGATGAATATTTTATCAGTTTTTCCTACAAATAAAAAATAAATTCTTCTAATTTGAATAAAAATATAATAATAAAATGATAACATATTAATTTCATAAATTTTATCTAATTGTTTGCAAATAAATGTTGCTAGTCGAAAGCAAAATAGCAAGTGCTTGATTTTGACATAGTGTTCGCTTTGTTGACAATTCATTCGAACCAGTGGTATCGAAATTTGTATGAAAACTCTTACGTCTTCTTGCGACCTGCTGTTCGAGACAAATTTCGTACAGAGATAAGATAAAGAAATGAAAATCAGTTTTATTTCGCTTAGAATGCGCATGAAGACCTTCTTTCGAAATAGTGGAAGAGGCAGTTAGCAAATTTGTTTATATTCATTTGTATTACATAGATAATATTTTTTTTTAATTTCATAAATTTTTTAAAAAAAACTCTTTAAAGAGATTAACGATTAATAGAAAGGATTCAAAACTAATTAAAGTTCTTTATTTATCATTTTATTGAAATTTTTTTATTTTTTTTATCATAAGTTTAATATATCCATATTAAAAATATAACAATAAAAATAAACAGCTTTTTACAATATATGTGACAGCGCATAGAGAAAGGGACCTATGCGTAAATCAATTTTCACTTTTTTTTTGATGTGGACCGATCCCATGCACAGAAAGTGTTCCCTCCCAGAGATATGCTCGTTTTATGATGTGATGGTACACCAAAGATACACGTATTTAAATATTTAAAATGGCTCTCCTGAACAAAATCGGTTATTACCCTTAGGTCCCTTTCTATTTTGCGCGTCACATATGTACATAATAAAAAAACAAAAAAAAAAAGCGAACATATATAGGGTACATATGAAAGTGGTCTAGGTCATACCATTTTTGATTCGATATAGTACATTTTGATCAGACTAGTACAACCCTAAATTAAACTGTTGAATAACAAAAAAATTATTTTTGGATTGTTTGCAATGTAATCTACTAAATATCTCGACCAAAAAAATATAAGACTTATACAACTTTCATAATTAAGGGTACATACATACATATCTTTAAATTCATTTGTACAAGATGAGACATTTTTGTATATTAATTTCTTAAATTCGGTTTAAAACTTTTTAAAAAGAGACCAAAAATTAATTATTCCTAATAAATAAAGTTAATATTTTCATCATTATTGTTATCATTGGGCCATAAAACAGATTTCATTTCAAATTGTGATATTTTGTAAACATCATTAGTATTAATATGGTAATTAACACTATCAGGAAGTTGGTAAGTATCACAACAAGAATTTTCCGGTTTTAACCCATTGTTGTGTTAAATTAGCGTTGGTGCCACCAGAAATTAAAAAACGCACCGAAATTTAAAAAAAAGCGCACCACGCACCAACTAAGGAATTTTTCGCACAAAAAATTTCAAAAAGCACCCAAAATGGTGCGAAACGCACCAAGTTGACAACGCTGCTAACAATGTTTATCCACCTGCTTACCCTGATTAATCCTGATCCACCGATGACTACCATGCGACTGAATGATTCTTTACAAAATCTTCGGCCTTTTATACTCTTTTTTCCATTCACGTTATTGTTGTAATATTTACAAAGATTTCTGTATGCTTATGTTTTGTTGTTGCTATTGTCCCTAACTTATTTTTAATATACATGTTTGTATGTATATTTTTATTCTTGACCGTTAATCCATTTGCTTGTAAATAATTTTGTTGGATGTTTTTGTTGTTGCATGTTTTTTTTCTTTTGTTTATTTCTTTAGTATATTTCGTTGGTCTTGAAAGTCATACGGTTGTACCTACATACATATGTTTTTGTTAGTGTCCCTTAATACATTTGTTTTATAAATTATTTTGTTGATTATATTTGTTATTTTATGTTTTACTTCTTTACAGGGTGTGACATCAGTTTGTGTGCAAACGATTCGTCACAATACTTAGGCCGGGTGGGGGCCATGTGCCACACAAGCATAAAAAAAGCGTAACCACTAATTACTAATGAAAAACAGTTTGATTCAGACACATATTTATTAAGTTAAACAAACAGTTTCATACATAACTAATAGAAAATTTTATAGAATCCAATATGATTGGAAAGTGTTTAAATCAATAAATATATGTCTGAATCAAACAATTTTTCATTAGTAATTAGTTGGTTACGCATTTTTGGGCAAATGACACACAAGAAATGCTAGATATAAACTCAGCCTTACACATCTATCGAGACTGCACATGTGCACACTTTAGCAGCTTGGTAATGTGTAGAGCTATAAGAAAAATGAGCACACAGCAATGAGTAACAAGGAAAATAAATGAGAAAGAGTAAACGATGTTCGTCGATTCGACGAAGAAAGTGCGTCTAGGGTTAACTGGAATGATGTGAAAAGTATTTTCGCCAATGATCGACAGTAGTTTTTTTTTTAGAAGCGCGTTAGAATTTTTTCTCTCAGATATATACTTAGGTAGTGGCTTAAAAGACTTTTTATTGTATTGCAATAATGAAAAACAATTTTGACGATTAGTATATGATGCGCTGTTATCCCTAGCCCTACGGTCCATAACCAGCTGGATGAACGGGAGTCCATAACCAGGATACCGGGGGTACCTAGTGCAGTTTTTTCGTTTATATTCAAATAAAATAATATATATCTGCACAGATTATTAGAAACGCTTAGTTTTTACATCTCATTTGTACAAATTTCATGTTTGGAAGATAATACTGTTTTCTATAGGCATTTTGTACCTAACAGGCAAACAAAAGTAAACTTAAACTGGTTTTATAAAGCTTGGTTTTTTTCTTGTTTTTGGTACCTGCTTGTGAATTGTTTGTGTAGCAAACGTTCAGCTACGCTAGAAAAAGAATACACTTCAATGATTTCGTCATTATAAGTTGAACAGTTGAGCACTGAAGTTGAAGAAAAATGAACCGCAAAATAGAAAAATATCTGCGTTTGAGTGAAGAAGCCATAAGCAGATATATTGAGTCTATACTTGATGATATGACTGAGGAGCAAGATTTATTTGAAGATGAAAGTGACAATGAAACTGATATGGTTGAAGAAAATGCACCAACATCAAGCACAATAGAAAGTATGATTGCAAGTGATGGTACTCTATGGCAGCCAACACCACCTGTTTGTCAAAAAATAAGGAGTCACAACATCATTAGAACTCGCAGTGGTCCATTACGAATGACGGAAAATATGACTGGTATGCAATGCTTCAAGAGTTATTTTACAATAGAAATGGTCGATATAATCGTGCGTCATATCAACAAAAAAGCCAATTCAACTTATGATGCCTACAATGCAACAAACCCAACAAAGCGTCAATTGAAGTGTAGGGATACGACAGTGGCAGAAATATACGTATTCATTGGAATGTTGATAATGGCAGGCGCAAATCATTCCGATGATGAAAATGCAAGGGACTTATGGACGCAATTGTCTCATCCTCTATTCCGCGCAACAATAAAATTAACCGCGTCTGGGATCTTATTCGTGTTATACGTTTTGATGCGAGAGCAAGAAAGGGGAGACAGAGCACAGACAAAGCTGCTCCAATACTATAAATTTGGATATTGTTGAACGCCAATCTCATAAAATATTATGTGCCTATAGAAAATTTAATAATCGATGAACAATTGTATTCATACCGCGGCAGAACAAAATTTACCCAGTATATTCCATCGAAGCCTGCGAAATACGATATCAAGGTATGGAGGATATGCGATGCTAAAAATTCATATCCTTTTCATGGTCAAATATATACTGGCAAACAAGACAGCGGTCGCGAAACGGGTGTAGGCGAAAGAGTAGTCAGAGATTTGGTTGGGCCATACCACGGTAGCGGACGTAATATCACCATGGACAATTTTTTACGACGCTGACACTGGCAAAGCAGCTGATATCCGTCAAACTTAGCATTGTCGGAGCACTGCGGCGAAACAAAGCCTATATACCAACAGAAATGAGAGACGATAAGAGGTGGAATATTGAGACAAGCAAATTTGGTTTCCACGAGAACGTGACTATGGGTACATACAAACAGAGGAAAACAAGTTCCGTAATAATGTTGTCGACTATGCATGGTGATGCAACTGTAGACAAAAACGGCAAACCAGAAATCATCAATTTTTATAACAAAACGAAAGGTGGCGTGGATGTTATGGACCAGACGCTTCGGGAGTATACCACACAGAGACACACAAAAAGGTGGCCTTTGTTGTTTTTGTACAATATGCTGGATGTTAGTGCTTTCGTGGCATACACTATATTTTATGAGAAAAACACAACTCTTTTATATCAAACAACACGGAGAAAACGCTTTTTGCGTAAACTTGCTGAAGATTTGTGTGCGCCAATAATAGAATAAAGAGTAATCAATCGCCAAGTAACGCACCACTTTTCCACCAAAACAGCAATTGAGAGCTTTTTGGGAAGACCAGTGGAGACGGTAACCTATACCGAGCAACCATCTACTTCTACGGCCGCTTCTACTGATGGCAGGAAGCAAATAACAGCAAGCTGTTATTTGTGCGCTTCTTTGCCAGATAAAAGGAGAAGAAAGACGAGAAAAGTCTGCAGCGTTTGCAAGAAACCAGTTTGCGATCAACATTAGGGCATATCATCGAGTGTATTTGAAATAAAGTAGATTTGCTTTTTTAAACATTCTCAGCGTAACTCAAATGCAAATAATGGACAAAGCAAGTTAATGCAAAGTAAAAAAACACATATACAAAATTTTACACTCTTTATACGTCCCAAGAATTTATATTACTCAAGCTATGTACAAACGATTGTCAGATCTTAGAATATTATCAGATCTGGCAATGTGCTGACAACGTACTGGCAATCGAACATTGCCATCACAATATTCCTTGTCAGTTCACACGGTTGTCAGAAAATCTTACAATTTATTGCCAGACGGTTGTATGACAATAAATTCATCTGACAAAATCGTCATTCGAAAAATTGTCAGTTCACACGGTTGTCATATTCACAAATAGTCAGATCTGTTGTTATGCGTTGCCAGACGCAAAACATTTGTTCGAAATTGTTAAATATCAATCATTTGTGTTAAATGTAAAAAGTGAAAGTATGAATCATTATGGACCATAAAGATTTTGTCTGCATATATTTTATTATAATTTTTTTTTTTAAATCAAGCGTGTGCAGTGTTGCCCATATAAAGAATTCTCTTACAATGACGCCATCGTCAGATGCATAAACTTCGCAAATCTGACACTATTAAAATGTCTGACAAATATCTGGCAATAATTTTACAATGTGTTCACACGATTGTAAGATGTCTGACATTTTGTTGTCAGCTGCTTAACCAAATTTGATAAATTTTTTCTAGTCTCTAAGTTTAGCCGAAATATCTGATGATCCGTAGTTTCATGTCGATATCTTCAAAATTATAGGAACAGCAGCACTTTAAAGTTCAAATTGTTACCCGGATACCCAGTTACGGACCGTAGGGCTAGACATCTTTGGAGCAGATGAAATTTTAGAAGAATTCGGGGTTCACCCACGCTTTACCACGGTTATATATCTTTACATTCCGACTTGTACCTTGGGTTTTGAGCTACTGTTATCTGTATAACCTGGTTAACTGTGATAACTTGGTTAACTGATGAAGACGAGCCCAAAGCGGATGATGTCGCTGGCTTAAATGACGAAGTACTAGCAGTGTGCACACTTCTACCGATATTCGGTAGATTCTACCGAATATGTTTGTGAATTTAACAATCTACCAATTCTACCGAAAAAGGCCTGATATCTACCGAATATTGTTATTTAGTAATTTAAGTCGATATATGTGTAAATTGCCTATTTTGCCATCGGTTAAATCGGTTAACAACTGAAACTATAAGTAACCTAATATTTGCCAAAGAATTGTGCCTTGGGGATGAAGTATTTATTCCTGATTTAATAATGTTTGCACAAAAGTTTAAATTCATAAATGGATCTTACATATAATCTTTTTAGTAACAAATGTTTGTCAAATAAAAGTTATTTTAGTAGCTTTATAAAACCTATATACAAAAACTGAATTCCAGTTATTTATGTATATTATTTTATATATGCATAGCATATCTATATAAAGGGTAAGGGCAAATAACTGGGGATGACACTTTTTTTATTGGAAATGCTTCATTGTTTATGGCAGTTTAATTTCCAATCACATGTGAAGTTTTAAGTGCGCTTTTGGAACCTGTTTAGTTTGATACTCCTTTCACTTACCCTTTATATATAAGTACATATATTTTGTTATTTTTTATGTTTCTTTGAATTGTTATTTTTATGTTTCTCTGAATAAAAAAAATTTCTACCGAATTTCATTCAAATCTACCAATTTTTTTGTCGATTCTACCGAATAAAAAGAATTAAGTGTGCACACTGAGAACTAGGCAAATGAAATGTTAACAAATCACTAGTTGGCATTGGACAAAGTGAAGTTGATCGCTGACGAAAAAGTGGCTTTGCCGTTTTAAAAATACTGTCAGCAGATTTTTTGGTTTTGTTGTTTTCATTAAAAGCTTCAGAACTCACATTAAAATAGACCGAATAAAAAAATTAAGTGTGCACACTGAAAACTAGGCAAATGAAATGTTAACAAATCACTAGTTGGCATTGGACAAAGTGAAGTTGATCGCTGACGAAAAAGTGGCTTTGCCGTTTTGAGGTAGATACTCATAAAGAGTTCCTCAATGTCACCTTGTTTGTGTTTTTTTGTTTGCGATTTTTTTATTGTTTTTGTTATTTCTCAGTATGTAAAAAATATTAAGCAAATAAAGCTTATTTATCAAAGTCAATATGTATTACGAATATTTTTTTGTATGATTTTTTTGTTTAGTATTACCCTTTTTAGACACGGAAAGTTTACTTTGCAAAGTCTTAATTCAGCTGGGAGAAAGACAGAAAGAGATAGTATTCCTTTCATACAGCTGAACTAAGACTTTGCAAAGTAAACTTTCCGTGTCTAAAAGGGGTATATGTACACAGAAAAAATTATGGTTGAATTTTTTCCAATTAAGTGATTGGTTAGAAAAAATTATATTTCTGATTAATATTTCAATTGAATATATGTTTATATTAATTGAATTTGCTGCTCTATCAAAAAAGTGTTATTAAGCTCTGTTAACTCAGAATACTATAAAATGGTTAATAATTATTACATATTGATTGCATGTGAATAATATAACTTTTGTTTTTGTATGTGAAAATCGAGCAGTTTTTTTTTGAAGTTGCCACATTGTTTTGAAAAAATATTTTCAATTCAAAAACTCAATTAAACCTTTAATTGGTTTTAATATTTTGTATACAAGAAAAAATATACATTACTTTAATCCAATCAAAACGAGGAATTGACAGGAGGTCACGAAGATAAACTTCGTTAAAAATCGAACAAAAATTTGTTTAAATATTCGTTGTTTGTATGCAAAAATTATTATTTTTTTGGTAAACGCAAATCGGGCCTGGACTGCATTTTTAACAATTGAATAGTTTGTTTGCTTTGAATAGATAACCTCTACTGCATATAATATAATATGATTTCCAAAAAAGAACTACTTTTATAGGTCAGGAAGAGGAAACAAATTTGCATTTCGAGATTTGATTTTAGACTCATGGTTTCTTCGCAAAATTTTCCTAGAATTATATGGCATATCCAGTTCAATAGTGTCATAATTCAAAAAAACTAGTTTTGAAGAAAACATGCTTAAAGTTTTCAATTTACATACAACTCAATGAAGGCATGAACAATTATACTTCTCTCAGGAGGTGATAGTATTTATATGAAATTTGTACGCAAGATAAAATCGAAATGCATTATTATTCTGCATTATTAACTCAAAACACGAATTTTTCGAGTTGAGTCACTTTTGAACTGAATGTGCGATATGTATATTTCGTTTTTACTATACGATTTTTAATTTTTTTTTTCAACCAAACAAACAAATTGACTCGGCCTAATGTACATACATATCGTCCCCATGTTAAAATATCCAAAATGCAAAATTCTTTTTTCAGATTCGTTACCTTGGTACCCTGATTTTTAGCATATGCCTCGTTTTAAAATGCTGAAATTCTCATAAACGATAGATGACACAATAAGAAATATTTTAAGTCTGGTATTTTTAGGAATACGCCGACTTTAAATTCACAACTGACGACTCTTTGCACTCTGAAAAGTACAATCTTGCATAGTTTGACTTAGTAGGGATGATATCCATTTTCCGTAATCAATATAATCAAATTTGTTTTGTGTGTACATATCTAAATGTTCCCATCAAAAAATTTCAAAAAAGGTAATAGAGTTTGGAATTGAACATTTTTGGTGGAAGCTGTTCCTTAGTGGATTACCAACTTAATGATTTTAACAAGGCGTGAGACTAAAATAATTGATTCTTGAGAAGTACTTGTGTTGTTTATTGTAGGCAGTATTTATTTTTTCGTTGTGGGAAAATATTTTTCTTGATTTTTTACTCAGAAAAAATTTTATTTTTTTTTTAGACAGTAATAATTTTTTAATAATAATTGTTCTTGATGGAATACTTTTTTTAGTCAAAAATATGAAATATGCCGTTCTTTGAGCAAATGGAAGATCTTGATTGAAAACTCAGTTTGATTAAATAAATAATAACTTTTTATGAAAATTATAAATAAATTTAAAAAACTATTGTTTTATTAGGACATTACCATTTTGTAAAATTACTGTTATAAACTCAATCAAAATGGTTATATTTTATTCGTATCCGTGCCTTATTTACGTATATAGTAATTTTGACTTAGCTGCACAATTAACTTTGCACGACTTTTTGTGCAGATGTCAAAAATGATGTTATCTTAAATGCACTTACCTGCCTAAATGTGCAGGTATACAATTTTTGACTTCAGTTTTCCGCACATACATTGTTGTTTATTTATGTAGCCACATTTTTTTATATGAGAATAATTTAAAAGTGCGCATGTATACAAAGTGAACTTAAGAAAGGATTTTGAACAATAATTACAGAAAAAATATATTTTGTGCAATCAAGTCAATGTGCAGATAACATTGATTTTTGTATGTATGAACTTAAGCCTGACTAAAAATTAATTCTGATTAAAAATATTTTAAAATTAACCAGAATTTTAGTGCACTTATCTTCAATGTGCATGTATAGAAAGTGCACTTAAAAACGAATTTGTATGGGATTTTAAAGAATAGTGACAGAAATTTATCATTTTAAGCAGTTAAGTCCAAAGTGCACTTAAACAAAAGGCAGCTAAATCAAAACTACTGTAAATACTAACTATACTTAGAAAAATTTCAATTCTTTTGATTGATGGATGACCTTTTATTAAAACCCAAAAATAAAAAAAAATAATTTGGAGCCAATTATATTTAAATAATAATTCAACAAAATGTAAGTACTTATTTTTTAGTTTAAAATAAATAAGTAGACAATTTAGAAATATACAGTTGAACTTCTATAACTTGAACTTCTATAAATTGAAGTTTCTATTAGTTGAAGCAAATCGCATGGCAACAGCGGCAAGCAGGTAAATTCCTTTAGATTTTTTCCTATTACTTGAACTTCCCTAACTTTAATTTCTCTCTAACTTGAAGAAAAATAATGGTACAAGGCCTTGCAAAGTTTCTATAAATTGAATTTTTCCCTGTAAATATGACATTAAAATTACAACCACTTAACCAGGGTGTAATTCGATGCTTGAAAGCTTATTATCGAAATAGAATATTAAAAGAAGCTATAACGCGTATATAACAGCAAAAGCGATATTAACTTACTAGACTTCATTCGCATAACAACCAGTTGTACTATTCAAGAATTAATTGAAGTCGATAATGAGCTGGTTGTCACAGATTTTCCAACGGATGAGGATATTGTTGATAATGCAGTATCGCACAGTGGAATCACAATAGATAGTGATGAGGAGGGCATAGTTGAAGAAACTGTTGCACAGTCATCCAGGGAAACTATGAAGGATTCGTTGAACAATTTGAATTTATATTTACACAGAAATGAAAATACGACTGACGACCACTACAAATCACTACACAAATTAGAAACACTTTTTATACGAGTACTAAAAAAAAATAAACAAGTCCAGCCAAAAATTATTCGGTACTTCAACATACATATAAAAAGTTAAATACACATTTTCAATTCTTTTGTTACAAGTAAAAAGGGATAAGTCTTTTTAACTTGAAGTTTTTTGTTTGGATAATGGTGATTCAAATTATGGAAGTTGAACTGTATGTGTATAATTTATTTAAAATAACTACATATCGCGCCATAACCGCCAAAATAGCTTAAGCGACATAATTTTCGAACTTTAATTTTTCACCAAAATTGATTATTTGCAATCATAAATAGTCGATTTTTGTAAAAAAAACGAAGTCCGAAAAATGTGTCGCTTAAGCTATTTTAACGGTTATGGCTCGATATTTTGGCAATATTTTCACGTCATCTTTTAAAACCTAAAGAATATGTTCAACTTCTGCTTCCTATTTTTTAAATTTTACGTAATGTGATTTGTTAGAGAGTACTTCAATTTGGTAATCAAAAACGTAAAGCTATGTACAGACGGTTGTCAGATCTTACAATATTGCCAGTAAAATGTGCTAAAAATTTCTTACAACCGTGTGAACTGGCAATTTTTGTCAGACGACGTTGCCAGAAAAAGCATTGTCAGTCCATTGCAAGACTAGCAACTGACAACATATTGTCAGACATCTTACAATCGTGTGAACACATTGTAAAATTATTGCCAGATATTTGTCAGACATTTTAATATTGTCAGATGTGCGAAGTTCATGCATCTGACAATGGCGTCATTGTAAGAAACTTCTTTCTATGGGCAACACTGCACACGCTTGATTTTAAAGAGAAAGTTTATAATAAAATATATGCAGACAAAATCATTGCAATTGCTTCTTTATGGTCCATAATAATTTATACTTTCACTTTTTACATTTAACACAAGCACAAACGATAAATTTTTAACAATTTCCGACAAATGGTTTAAGTCTGGCAACGCATAACAACAGATCGAACAATTTGTGCATATGACAACCGTGTGAACTGACAATTTTTCTACTGACGATTTTGTCAGATGAATTTATTGTCATACAACCGTCCAGCAATAAATTGTAAGATTTTCTGACATCCGTGTGAACTGACAAGAAACATTGTGCTGGCAATTTTCGATTGCCAGTACATTGTCAGAACATTGCCAGATCTGACAATATTGTAAGATCTGACAATCGTCTGTACATAGCTTAAGTCATTATATGGCAATTAGTTCACATGGTAATCTCTAATTTTTTGCTGGGTTTCTACTTGATGTTTGCAGGTAAAATTTCATTTGCATACAGCAAATTTTACATATGTACATACTCCCAAATGGATATGTACAATAATAAATATCATATGCGTTCTCATTCGCTAAAGCTGTATTACATAGTATGTATGTATATATGTATCTATGTATGCACTATGTAGAAGGGTGGATTAAACCATTCCGTACATAAAAATGTAAGCAGACTTTGTATGTAATAGTGTTTTCACACTGACATAGTTTTAATAAAAGTTTATTTTAACGTTAAAACCAACTGTTAAAACCTGGTTTTACCATACAAATTGTTTTTGTTAAAACCAAATTAAAACCATTTTTGAATTGGTTTTAAATTGCTTTTATGAAATGCAACCTTGTTTTCGATGTGATAAATTCAGTGCTGCCAAGTTGAAATGACCGACAGCAGCTGGTAATGGTATGCCAGTGAATAACAATAGATGGCGCCTGAAAAATTTTCAACTTAAAAATTAATGCAGCAGCAAAAATAATCAAAAAATTGTGTAAAAAAAGAGTTTTTTTTGAAGGAAAGCAACGAAAATATTTTAAATTGAACTGTCGAAAGTGAAAATAGACAATATGACTGACATTCATCTGCCTATCAAAGAGGTTTATCTTATAATGTATTTGTGCATTTTTAAATTATTAACAATATTTCCAAGCACTTCTTCATTCTGTATAAGAAGTTCCATAATTAAAAAAAATTTTATTTACAAAATATAAAATAATTTCCATTTTAGAGCGCATTGTGAAATATCTCAGTTTTTCATACAAACAAAAACAGTTGAACAGTATGTCCAACAAGTGTTATTAAAAAGCAGAAAAAATGCAACAACAAATACACGCATTTTGGTAGGAGATTTATTTTATTTTGAGCAAAGTTATTAGACAGCCTGTGAGTTAAAAACTGAATTTAACAAACTTGCAGTGTGAAAGCAAAATCAGCTATTTATGGTTTTAACGTTAAAACCAGGTTTTACTTTCAGTGTGAAAACACTATAAGTATGTAGATTTAACAGTTGGATGTGATACAATTCCTCTACACGCGCATGCAATGAAAATAATATCCTTTCAATGTTTCATCACGATTTGATGAAAATCTTAGCAAGTGAATGTATGTACTTAAATACTTACATACATATGTATGTATGTATTTCTCTGCAAATTTGTCGACGAATAAACATACAGAAGTACGACTATGTACTAACTCGTGCGGTTATGTGTCTATGTAATACATATGCGAAGAGGACAATGTTGAATTCTTTTTGAAACAACTACTTACATACATACATACGAGTACATACGTATCCAGGCTGCCCAGAGAAGCACCAGAGTGCCGAACATCAATCGGCTTTTTATACAAATGAATACACATACGCTTATACATTACTCTCGGTTTTCTCTCTGTGGGCAGCTCTGATGTACATATACATAAAAGTAAGTAAAAGCGAAAGGAACGCCCGCCAAACCAACATTTCATTTGCATAAACTTTTCAATACAACACTATCAAGGGTTTGAAATTATTGCAAGTGAGTAAAAGGCAATAACAGCTAGACGACTACAGGGTAACATGCTCGTTGGCGCGATTGTTTTTACTTGAACCACAATCACTCACACTCTCTCATTCACCCAATCTTTCGGTCCCTAGCTTTCATATGTTGCACTTATCATTTTGTTAACAACACTAAAAACATCACAATTTCTAGAAATGTCGGCGCGCATACGATGAACAAACATCAAAGTTATATAATCGCGAATGTGACACGTGCTTTCATTCAGTTGCATGCAATTTATTTATGTGCCTGGCACTTTTGTGAGTAAGAACGTGTGGAAATGTTTGTTGTGAAACAACCCTCTTTGAGCACTAAAAGAGGTACATTTTATAATTAGAACCTACATACCTTCTTTGTGCAAGAAGGAATAAGTAATCTCAATTTGCCCCGCCTTGCAATGCAAAGGCGAACACAAAACAAAAAGGGGGAATTGCATACACACATCATTCGAAAAATAAAGAACAGGTTTTGCGCATGACAACCTGGAAGTTGAGCGGAATGAAAGCAAGTTGCAATACAACTCAAATGCATAAGAGCTTAGCTAGTTTATAAGAGAAACTATTTGTAATTCACGTTCTCTTAAAGTAATTTCATGGGCTTTTTTTGCACTAATTAATTATTGTAACTGTAATTGGGGTATAGGAATAAAAATGTGGAATATATTACCAGCGTTGGAAACTTTTAAATTTCAAAACGCATCAAAGTGGAGAAAAAACGTCCATTTACAAAAAAACGCACCAAGCCTAAAATATCTTTTTTTAGTTTAAAATGTTTATTGAATTAATTTTGCATAAAAAGTTTAACATTATTTTTTGTGTTAAAAAATTAACACTAAAACAGGCTTTTACAGTTCAGGGTTAAACAAAAATAAAACCTAAAAAAACTAAACAAATTTGTACATACATAGTATACATGTGCCCTTAATTATGAAAGTGGTCTAGAGCCTATAGTACACGGCATGTTAAAAGCCACATGCGTATGTGGCGATGACGTCACGGGGTTTTTCAGCATGTGGGTTACATTTTTCTAAATTACTAGTAGTGGCTACAGCCGGTAAAATTTTAATAGTATTTTTGTTTCAAAATACAAACGTGTCACATGTAATCTAGTAAATATCTCGACCAAAAAAATATTTGAATTATAAAACTTTCATAATTAAAGGCACATAAATATGTTTGCATTCACTTGTACAAGATGATACATTTTTGTACATTAATTTTATTAATTCTGCTTAGAACTTTTTTAAAAGAGATCAAAAATTAATTATTTCAAATTAATAAAGCTGATATTTTCATCATTATTGTTATCATCGGGCCATAAAACAAACTTCATTTCAAATTGTGATGATTTGTAAACATCATTACTATTAATATGGCAATTAACACTATCAGGAAGTTGGTAAGTTTCACAACAATAATTTTCCGGTTTTAAACCATTGATTGTTGTGTTAAATTTTGCGTTGGTGTCACGAAAAATTAAAAAAACCCACCGAAATTTAAAAAAAGCGCACCACGCACCAACTAAGGAATTTTTCGCACAAAAAATTGCAAAAAGCACCCAAATTGGTGCGAAACGCAACGAGTTGACAACGCTGTTTATTACTGTTAAAATAAATTGGAAATGAAATGAAAATATGTACATATACTTTTATTTCAGATTTCGTACATACACATACATGTGTATGTATTAGAGTTTTTCTCTCAACGTACTTTTTCATTTGCCGAGAAAGCGGGAACGACTTTTCGATTTCCCGGGAATTACCGCCCAGTGCAAAACAATACAAAATATTTTTTTAATTTAATTTATTTTAACAAAAAACAAATTGTAATTCATGAGATCGATTATATAATAACGTTTTGTAAACACATTAAGGCTTCTGTTCTGCTCTGACGTTCTGCTTCTAAATTTGACTACTTACTTTTTCTGTAGTAACTTATCAGCTGTCAGAGATGGGTTGCAGTTTTCCTCTAAAGTGATGAGTTTTGCCACGTTCATTGTTTAGTTTCAATATAATTTTGTGTTTTTCTTTTAAAAATTTAATTTTTTAAACTCTAACAGCCTTATATATAAAAGTTATTGAGGCTTAATAAAGGGGTTTTAAGACAAATTTGCATACAAAACTTTTCTTATTAAGCCTTTATAAAGCCGTAATAATTTTTATAAATAAGGCTGTATAAGCACTAGTCTCCTGCACAAGATATCTTATAAGAACTTTTAAGACATGATGGATTTTTCAAATGCTTTGCTACAGCGAAATCTTATAAAACAAACGTTAACAACACTGTTTGCAAGAAATTTATTTGAGTATTGTAGGTATAAGAGTAAAGAAGTAAACACTTCGTGACGGGAAAATTTGTGATACTAGCTTCTTTCTTTGCATAAGCGCGTATACAAACGTCATGCATATATGTGTGTATGATCTTTTATTTTTCTGCGCACATGCAAAGGCACACACATGCATTAACATTAGTTGTATGCGGTTAATCACATAATAGCTTACCATCTACATATTACACACATACTCAAACTTACAATATGAAAAATAACAAGCATACACTAATCAACAGTACTTCTTTTGAGTGTTTGTTACAGACAAGCTGTCTTAACGTCATCGCTTGTTAACACTGGTATACACATACACCAATACATCCATCGTGCTTCGCTTATAGTACGACAGCATTTATTATTGGTTTAGCATAATACATGCGACGTGAATACATATGTATAAAAATCATGACGTTTTTACATTTCAAGACTGTTTACGCAGGCCTCTAATAAGCACAATCACAATTTATTTATTTTAATTTATGCAGTCACGAACAATTGCGAAACATAACAGATTGAAACAGAAAAACTAACGACTTGTATTAGATTTCTATAAACAAAAAAGATACAGCTGATTCGAAACAGAACAGAAAGTAAAAACTAATTCTGCCTTTAGTAAAAAAATAATAGTATTTCAGTTCTTCATATAAAAGTAATGCATAAATATCAATATTATATATAAATCCAAGGCCAAATGCATTGATACAACGCAAAAAGAAACAAATTGTGTTAATAAAAAAATATTCCAAAATATTTTTTTTTTTTTGGAAATAGGACTTTAGTAGAGAATAAGCATTAACACAATCGTTCTTTTGACCAAAGAGAACCTGCAATTATTTTGTAATTTTTCTTTTATTTCCTTGCGCAATTCTGTTTTTACTTTTATAAATTGTTGTAGAATTAAATTTTGAACATCGCGTTCCGAGCTTGGCAAATAAAGGCATCCAAGTCTCAGAGCACATGTGTGTCAGATTTAAACTCGGCCTTAGTTGTTGTAAGGTTTTAGCTATTGTGCTAGTGCCATCACCTTATTATTGCACCATCGTATTCATAAAGTGAATAACGACACTAATCAAGGAATGTGTACATACAAACTAAAGTTGCCATAATAAAATAAAAAAAATCCCTGGAATTCCCGCATAAATTTCCCGGGAAATCCCGTATGAAAAACACTGGTATGTATCAGGGATGGCAAAGTTGTACCTTTTTTGGTACTATTCAAACTCGGAAAATAAAATAGTACACCAATGACTAATTTAGTACATTTAAGGAATCTCCCCAGTTTCACTCCGCATTTCTTTTCAAACGATTCCATATGTCAATTTTCACTTTTGAACCATAAAAGTCATATTCTTCTGAGTTGAAAACAGTCTTGTGAAAGCAAAACGCAGAGAGAAAACCAAATATGTGAACTCGTCCTTTTCCAAATAATTTTTTTCTTCTGAATTCGGTTGCTAGAGCACATGCTATTAACTTGTATATTCAAAATGTCAACTTAAACATGTGCTTTAACATCCCAATTTACAAGCAAGCTTGTGAAAACGATTCGGTAGCCAGAAAAAAGACGATTATTTTAATAAAAACAAATAAAATTATGCAATTTTAACTAAAAAAATCTTTTAGTACAATTAGGGCAAGAAGTACCATTTTTCAAAATCGTTGGCACAATTTCAAAATTCTCAATGCCTTCACTGGTATGTATGTTAGTGTTTAAATACGGCATTTCCCGGGATCCCGCACATATTCCGAGAAAGAAATCCCGGGAAATCTGTGTGGGAATTCCCTGGATTTTTACTATGCTAAATTTAGTTTGTGCACGCATATTTCTTAATGAGTTTCGATATTCATCCTACGACTGCGATGGTGCAACACTAAGAGAACGACAACTGGCGCTTTTATAAGTACTTTTGTGAATTAGTTTAAAAAAAATTTAAAATGAAATTTATTATATATTTATGATTTTTAACAGGCTAAAGTTCGTATCGCTTTTTAAGCCAAATTACATGTGATAATTATTAATGAACAAATAACACCAAAGTTAGTTGTAAATATTCTGACAACACATAGTTGACCGAAACAGCCAGCCGTTTTCGAAGGCCACTAAACCTTCATCATCAGCGTTCTTTTGTGTTTGGTCCACTGTGTGTGGTGTCAGTTGATGTAGATTTCTGCTTTATATACTTAGCATTATTGCAAATGGAATATGTGAATTGTTTTGATTCATGGTATTTCAATTTGCTGAAAGCTTTTTTGTATTGTAAGCTCAATTTTACCATCTCTATATTTACAACAGTCTTACCAATGTCGTTTTGTTCTTTTACTAATTATACACATGTTAGTTAATTTGCTTATTTTTTGTTCTACTTAAGACAAACTTTTTTGGTTTGTTACTATTAAGTATATTTTTATTTAATTTTTGCCACAGGCCCATGGCTATTAATTTTAGTTAATTTTAATTATTATTCGAACTCCATTTGTTTCTATATTTATGATTATTAACAGGCCAAGGATCGTATCGCTTTTTAATCCAAATTACATGTGATAATTATTAATGAATAAATAACACCAAAGTTAGTTGTAAATATTCTGACAACGCTTAGTATATATAATATATTCTAATAAGAAAGAAGATTTAAGTGTCTTACGGCCCTATGTATAACAAAAAACTAGCGAGAAGTTAGCATAAATGGCAAAATTGAAATTCTATTTCAGTTTTCGTTGTCGCAGTTCTCGTGGTACCTTCATAGCGAACAGTCGATTAGCGGAATTTTTCTTACTTACAAGAAATTAAACAAACAAAAAATATTCGTAGTACATATTATTCGTAATAGGTACATACTGACTTTAATAAATAAGCTTTATGCCTTGCTAATATATTTACATAGTAAAAATAACAAAAACAAAAAAAACCGCTAACAAAAAAAATTAAAAAAAGTGATATTGAGGAATACTATATATGTGTACCTCTAAACAAATAAACAATCATAAATAACAAAAACAAAAAAAGACCGCAAACAAAAAAAAAACACAAACGAATATCCCTTGAGGAATTCTTTGTATGAGTGCCTCAAATACAAAAAAATTTGAAGTGAGTTCTAACGGCAGAAATGCTTATTTTACTGTGAGTTCTGAAACTCTTAATGAAAAAAATATAAATAATAAATCTGATGAAAGTTTTTTTTTAACGTCACAGCCAATTTTTCGTCAGCGATCAACTTCGCTTTGTCCAATGCCAAATAGTAATGATGCATTAACATTACAGTTGCCTAGTACTTCTTCATATAAGCCAGTAATATCATCCCCTTCAGGCTCGTGTTCATCACTTAACAAAGTTATCACTACAGATAACAGCGGCTCGAAACTCAAGGTACAAGTCGTAATGGACAGATATATAACCGTGGTAAAGCGTGGGCGAAGCCCGAATTCTTCAAAAATTTCATCTGCTCCAAAAATGTCTAGGGATAACAGCGCAGCCTCACCTAATCGCCAAAACCGCTTTAAAATCTTGCAAGATGACAACGACAAACCCGAGGTATCCTCGAATAAAATATCCAAGCCGCCACCAATCTATTTGAGAGAGAAAAATTCAAATGCCCTTATTAAAAAATTAATTTCGGTCATTGGTGAGAATAAATTTCACATTGTTCCAATAAAACGTGGCAACATCGATGAAACTAAAGTCCAAATTTATGACGAAAAAGATTTCCGCAAAATGGTTGCTGAATTTGAAAAAAATAAAACAAGCTTCTACACATACCAGCTTAAGAGCGCTAAAGGCATGCAGATCGTATTGAAGGGCATAGATTCTTATGTTGTTCCCGAAGAAATAAAAGATGCACTCGTCCTCCAGGGGTTTAAGGTAAAAAATGTGTCCAATATAATAAACAGAGAGAAGATTCCCCAACCCCTATTTCGAGTTGAACTTGAACCTAATGATATAAAATTGAAAAAAAATGAGACGCATCCAATTTATAATTTGAAATACCTCTTGTACCGAAAAATTACAGTTGAAGAGCCACATAAGCGTTCAGGTTCTGTACAGTGCCTTAATTGCCAAGAATATGGCCATACAAAAACATACTGCAATTTACCCTCTGTTTGTGTTGTGTGCGGCGAATTACACGGCACTGCCAGTTGCAATAAGCCAAAAGATCAAAGTGATAAAAAATGCAGTAATTGTGGAGGTAATCACACCGCTAACTACAGAGGTTGTCCTGTGTACTCTTTCGTAAAGAAGACTATGGTGCAAAAACCTAAATTAGCTTCAGCTCAATCAGCAAACGCTTACTCTGCCACTTTTGCGCAAATGCGTCAACCAGTTACTTCCCGCGTATCGTATGCAGATGCTGCTAAGACAAATTCAATTCCCACACAAAATGTTTCCCCGCCAAATAATTCAAAAAATATTGACGCAAGCTTTAATTTTAATTGCCTTGAAGCTACTATTGAAAATCTGGTGCAAACTATAAACAATTTTACAACAAATATGACTAGCATGATGCAAGAAATGTTGCGAATGCAGAATACTCTGCTTCAAGCATTAATTAATAAGCCATGAACACGTTAACAATATGTTTCTGGAACGCAAACGGCATTCGCCAACATAAAAATGAACTTGAGCACTTCCTCACGGAAAAAAATATTGATGTAATGTTAGTATCTGAGACTCATTTGACTTCGAGAAGTCTTTTTAACATTTATGGCTACACTATATATGATACAAAGGACCATAGAGGAAGGGCTTGCGGTGGATCAGCAATTCTAATAAAGTCAAGACTCAAGCACTATGTTCTTGATAACATTTGTGAAGAACACCCACAAGCAACAAATATTGGCATTGAAAGTTTTTGTACAAATTTACAATTTACTCCCCTCCCAGATTTCCAATCACTGAGAATCAATATGAGGATTGCTACAAATCTCTTGGACCTTGTTTTCTAGCAGCTGGCGACTACAATGCTAAGCATACGTTCTGGGGTTTGCGTCTTATTACCCCCAGAGGTCGAGCATTGTTCAACACTATTTCAAAAATGGGATTGGATGTCATTTCGAGTGGGGAGCCCACTTATTGGCCTACTGACATACAAAAAATTCCGGATGTTATAGATTTTGGCGTCATAAAAAATATCTCTAGGGATTTAATTCAAGTTCAAGCTTCTCTTGATCTTTCGTCCGATCACTCTCCGACGATCATTACAATTTGTAGTCCATTAAGAAGTAACTTACCTGACCCATATGTGAAGATGATCAATCGTGTTAATTGGCTGGGGTTCAAAAAATATCTCAGTAGTCATTGTACGGAAAACATTACGCTTAGAACATCCGATGATATTGAATCTAGCATTGCCAATCTCAGCGAGAATATTAAACAGGCTGCTGAACATGCCACTATCTCCCATCCGCAGACTGGGTTTAATAAAATTTATTCTACAGACATTGAACGTCTCGTACGTGAAAAAAGAAGAGCTAGAAGGGAATGGCAACAGCACAGATCACCACAAAATAAAATCAGATTTAAAGAGTCCATTAAACGACTCCAAGAGTTGCTTGCATCTGAAAAAACTGCATCTCTTAAAAATTATCTGGAAGGTCTTGATGTCACACCAGCGTCTAATTACTCTTTGTGGCGCGCTGCTAGAAAGCTTAAAACACCCATTGAGTATAAGCCACCTCTACGCACATCTACCGGAAGTTGGGCAAGAAGCGATATTGAAAAAGGTAAAATATTTGCTGAGCACTTAAAATCCGTTTTTACGCCAAACATATGTACTGGTGTTGCTGATTTGCCGAATGTAGTCGCTCTACCCCCTCAACACATAAAGTTTAAGACGCGTGATTTACAAAAATTAATTGCCGAACTCAACCCGAAGAAAGCTCTGGGTATTGATGGAATTAGTAACCAGATGCTTATGAACTTGCCTCGTATTGCAATGAGAATCATATTATTCATATTTAATGCCATTTTACGACTGGAGTATTATCCACACAGCTGGAAGCTTGCCAAGGTTAAAATGATTACAAAGCCGGGCAAAGATCTAACCAAGGCTGAGTCATATAGGCCAATAAGTCTACTATCAACTATGTCAAAGTTTTCGAAAAACTGCTCAAAACAAAATTGTCCCCAATTCTATTTAGTAGTGGGTGCATACCAGACCATCAATTTGGTTTTAGAAGTCAGCATAGCACCATTGAACAAACTCACAGATTGGTTCAATTTATAAGAAGAACTTTTGAGGAAAAAAAGTATTGTTCTGCGCTCTTTATTGACGTTTCCCAAGCATTTGATAAAGTGTGGCATGAAGGTCTAATTTTAAAATTGAAGACTTACTTACCAATAAATATTTTAAATCTTTTGGAAAGTTACATTATTTCCCGTAAGTTCACTGTTGTGGAAGGAGACTTTACGAGTAGGCCTGAAACTTTTTCATCCGGTGTGCCACAGGGGAGCATACTGGGACCAGTTTTATATTTGATTTATACTTGTGATATGCCTGTGAGCAGTAGTATCCATACTTGCTCCCCCATTCGGATTAACAATCAAGTTGTTCCTCAACATTCACATGTGAAATATCTTGGTATACACCTTGATCGACGACTTACATGGAAAGACCACATTGACTCTAAGTTAACTCAAATGAAACTTAAATTAACTCAGGTGCATTGGCTGATTGGTAGAAATTCAACACTTAGCCTAGACTGCAAACTTTTAATATACAAGTCGCTTTTAAGGCCAATATGGTATTACGGAATTCAACTATGGGGCACTGCTTCAGCTTCAAATGTAGACAAAATTCAAGGAAGGCAAAATAAAATTTTACGCTTGATAACATCGGCTCCATGGTACATCAAAAATTCAAATATACATCGCGATTTGAATATGCTACTAGTGACTGAAGAAATTGTAAAATACGCAGGCAAATATCTAACAAAACTCGAGTCACATCCTAATCCGCTTGCTCGTAATATTTTGAACTTTACTGGACACATCCGCTTAAAAAAGAGAGATACACGGGCTCTAATATTCAACACTCTAGATGATGAAGCTGCTTGAAAACACATTTTTCGTTTTGTTGCTTATCACTACTTATGTATTATTAATAACTATCACTAAGCTTATGTCCGACATTGGTTGGGCCTAATAATTTTTTTTATAGATTTAAGATTTGAATACTTATTGTTAGTTCATATTTGAAGATACAATAAATAAAAAACATGCATTAAAAAAAAAAAAAAAGTTTTCGTTGTACCTTCATAGTGAATAGACGATTAGCGGAGTTACATACTTACTAAACAAACAAAAATTATACAAAAAAATATTAGTAGTACATACTATTCGTAATACGTACTGACTTTGGTAAATAAGCTTTATTTGCTTTGCTAATCTTTTTTACATAGTAAAAATAGCATTAACAAAAAAAAAACCGCAAACTTAAAATCACAAACAAAGTGATATTGAGGAATACTCTATATGAGTACCTCAAGTACAGAAAATTTTGAAGTGAGTTCTAACGGCAGAAATACTTCTTTTAATGTGAGTTCTGAAAGTCTTAATGAAATCAATAAAACTAAAATATCTGATGATATTAGTACTGTGAGTTCTGGAGCTCTTAATGAAAACAATAAAAACAAAAAATCTGGTGATAGTATTTTTCCAATGGCAAATCCAATTTTTCGTCAGCGATCAACTTCGCTTTACCCAATGCAAGCTAGTGATTTGTTAACATTTGAGTTGCCTGGTACTTCTTCATTTAAGTCAGCGATATCATCCGCTTCTGGGTCGTGTTCATCACTTAATCAAGTTATCACTTTAGATAACAGTAGTCAAAAATATAAAGTTCTAGTCGGAATGGATAGATATATCATAGTTGTAAAGCGTGGGCGAACCCAAATTCTTCAAAAATCTCATCGGTTCCCTAGATATCCAGGGATAACGAGGCTGCATCAATTAATCGTAATAATTGTGCATAATATTGCAGGCTAATAATGACCAACCCGCTGTATCATCGACAAAAACCTCCAAACCACCACCAATATATTTGAGAGAAAAAAATTTTAACTCCCTTATTAAGAAATTAGTCTCGGCAATTGGTGAGAACGCATTTCAGGTTGCTCCAATAAAACGTGGTAACATTGACTAAACTAAAATTCAAATATACGAAGAAAATGATTTCCGCAAAATAGTAACAGAGTTCGAAAAAAATAAAACAAGTTCTTACACGTACCAACTTAAGAGTGCGAAAGGTCTGCAGATCGTATTGAAGGGCATTTATTCTTATGTTAATTCTGAAGAAGTAAAAGATGCACTCATCATACAAGGATTTAATGTAAAAAAATGTTACTAATATAATCAATAGGGAGAAAATCCCCCAGCCTTTATTTCGTGTTGAACTGGAGCCAAATGATATAAAGTTGAAAAAAAACGAGACACATCCAATTTATAACCTAAAATACCTCTTATACCGAAAAATCACAGTTGAAGAGCCACATAAGCGATCAAGCCCCGTACAGTGCCACAATTGCCAAGAATATGGTCATACAAAAACTTACTGCAAATTACCTACAGTTTGTGTTATCTGCGGGGAATTGCACGGTACTGCTAGTTGTACTACACCAAAAGATCAGTCAGAAAAAAATGCAGTAATTGTGGAGGTAACCACAAGCTAACTACAGAGGTTGTCCTGTGGTGCAAAAACCTAAATTATTTCCAGTTCATACAGCAAACGCTTCCTCCGCCACTTTTGCAAATGAGCCAACCAGTTACTTCCCGTGTATCGTATGCAGATTCTGCTGAGGCTAGTTCTATTCCCATACAAAATGTTTTACCGGCAAATAATTCAACAAATACAAACTCAAGCTATAATTTCAATCGTCTTGAAGCTACTATTGATAATCTGGTGCAAACTATAAATAATTTTACAACAAATATGACTAGCATGATGCAAAAATGCTGCGAATGCAGAATACACTGCTTCAAGCATTAATTAACAAGCTATGAACACGTTAAAAATATGTTTCTGGAACGCAAACGGCATTCGCCAATATAAAAATGAACTTGAGCACTTCCTCACGAAAAAAAATATATTGATGTAATGCTAGTCTCTGAGACTCATTTGACTTCGCGAAGCCTTTTTAAAATTTATTGGTACACCCACGGTTGCCAGAAATGCAGATTTATTTGGATTTTTGCAGATTTCTACCCTACAAAAATTGGAAATGCAGATTTGAAGATTTTTGGCCAAAAAACTCAGAGTTTTCAACTCCAATTAAAGTGCATTTTTTTTTAATTTTTCCTGATACTGCTAATACTTTTTGTTTTTTTATGTGTGAACGACTCATAGTTTAGAGAGTTACAAATTTTGAACTTATAAGACATCATTAAAGAAAAAGAAGTAACTTTAGCAAGCTTCTGGAAACAAATATGTATCTGATATAAAGCGAGCTTATTCTGATTAATGATTTTGCACCCCTAAGTTTATTCAAAATTAAATGTCTTTACCACATTTATTTGCAAATGTTGAAAGAATTTTCAGTCAAGTGAACTTGAATAAAACAAAATTTCGATGTTCTTTGGATATTTATGCAACAAATTAAATGACTTTTCGTATAATTTGTATATACCCGATTTCTTGTCTCATCCATTTTATATTATTTGCACATAACTATAAATAATTTTTATTTGTTTGTTGGTTATATGCATTTCGTTTTACCTAAAGAAAGACGGGTTTTCCACACGCAAATTGTACTTTGCTTTCCACAGGCAAAGTTTACTTTGCAAAGTCTTGAGTTTGTTGAAGAAAAAAGAATAAGGAATAAGATCTATTTTCTCCTCTTCTACAAACTTAAGACTTTGCAAAGTAAACTTTGCCTGTGGAAAAGCCGCCAAACGCATCCGTAGACATCAACCAAAGTGGCAGCTAATTATAAAAAAGTAATGAGAAAATAAAAGTGGATTCAAAATCGCAGATGTTAGCTTGTAAAGATTTTTGCCGTATTCACAAAAAAAAAATAGGTTTGATTTACAAAACCAACTTTGCATCGAAATTTGTTTGTTAAACCCAAAATAATTTTTATGAATGTTACCTATTATGTTTCTATATTTGTGATTTGAACGGGCTAAAGTTCGTATCGCTTTTTAAGCCAAATTACATGTGATAATTATTAATGAATAAATAACACCAAAGTCTGTTGTAAATATTCTGACTAACAACACGTAGTTGAACGGAACAGCCAGCCGTTTTCGAAGGCCACTAAACCTTCATCATCAGCGTTCTTTTGTGTTTGGTCCACTGTGTGTGGTGTCAGTTGATGTAGATTTCTGCTTTATATACTTACAGTCTTATTCATAAAAAATTTGTATTGAAGGAATTATGCTCAGATTAGTTATTAATCAGATTTCGCCTTATTAAGCAATAATAAGAAACATTATTCATAAATGTTTAATAAAGCTGAATTAACTATTAAGCGATTTTTTTCATTTTGTGATTGCGTGTTAACAACACTGTGTTATTTCAATTGTCAAGGTAAATGTAGTGATGCATACAATAAAATACCCGATTAGCTAAGTAGGATTTAATGGTTATAAAAAAGAGGAGATGATCACATTTAGCTTCTGTTAAATAAATTTAAATTAATGACATATTGGTTATATTAATGAAAAAAAGTTAAAATTGCTAAATGTAGTTTCCAAAGATTTTGCTAAGCAATATGTTCCGACCAAAGTGTATAAAAGTATTCGAATAACGAGTTTGTTACAATTGTTTTTGCTGCACTACGTTGTTTTCTTCGGAAATGAAGCATTTAATATAAATAATTCATTTACTTTGTTCGGAAAATGGAAACTATAAAAATTAAAAGAAAAAGAAGTGATAACTGGGTGGAAGAAGACAAGGTAAGTATTATTAAAATGCAAAAAGAATGTAGAATACACATAAATGTATTCACATACATACATACTTATTATTGCATCTTTTTTGTGTAGACTTTGCTTAAGGAATTGGTGAAAGAAAGAGTATCCGTAATAGAAAATAAAAATACGGACACCAATTCCAACCAAAAAAAGAAAAAAGCCTGGGAGGAGCTCGCAGAAAGGTAAAGTGCATATTTTTGAAAGACAACACACATAATTAGTAACATATGTATATGTTGTAATTTTTCACAGCTTCAACAACTTGCGACAAGGAGCGTCGAGATGCATATCGCAGTTAAAATCACAGTGGACGCTGATGAAAATTGTGGCCAAGAAGGAGCATGCTGCTCATAGGCAGCAAATAAAGCAAACTGGTGGTGGGCCGAAACCACCAGATATCGTTGTGGAAGCAAACGACATCAGCGTGTGGCTTCCTCAGGAATTTATTATTGATCAAAATGAGTTCGATTGCGATGCTGCATTGTCCAACCAAAATGTGAGCTTGTGTCAAACGTTTGTATGTACATACATATCGTTCATTTATTCAAAGAACGTCATAACTCAAAAAATTGAATTTGTGAGTTGATGATGCAGAATTAATCCTCATATAATTCTCCATATTCTGTAAAAATTTCATAGAAATATCTTGCTTACTCTATTCTTGGGAGGAAAATACAATTTTCTTTTTCCATTAAGTTGTGGGTAAACATATCGTTGACTTAATACGGAAAGGCCCTAACTCATTTTTTAATATTTTACAGGAGGAGGAAAAAACTAAATAAAAAAAGATGCAATATTGATACAAAATTTTTTTAAACGCAATATTATGTGCTTATGTAAAGTGTTTTAAATAAAAATTGCGTTTAAAAAAATTTTGTATCAATATTGCATCTTTTTTTATTTAGTTTTTTCCTCCTCCTGTAAAATATTAAAAAATTAGTTAGGGCCTTTTCGTATTAAGTTAACGATATGTATGTTTTAAAGAAATATTTCTCTTAGCTCGTTTTTCTACTCACATACAGTCTGTTTGTTCAATTTTCGTATCGTTTCCCTTTAAATAATGAAAAACGTTCTTCGGTACAATAAAGTCTGTATCCTTTATTAAAATAACGTTCTTCTTTATTATAATAACGTTGTACATACATATGTATGTATGTAACTGTAATAATAATTTTTGAGTTTCATGTTCCATTTAGAATTTGCAAATTTCAAGTCAAAATGTAGCTAATAGCAACATAAAAAAATTGCTGATATTGAAATTAAGAATCGCGATGAACTCCACAGTATCCAAATGGAAAATGAAAGAAGGCGTGGTAGAAATTTTGACATGGAGTTCAAGATAATGCAAGAAATCGAAAATAGAAAATCAAGAATTCTAGATTTGGAGTTCGTAATATTAAAAAATAAGAAAATGTAAAAGAAAAAGGTATGTTCTTTTTTTTATTAATACAATGTTTTTATATATTTGCTCAATTCAGAAGCCTTCTTGCATTTAAGAAGAAAATTTCAATCAAAATATCTCTACATAAACAAGTTATTTATAAAACGTTTTTGTTTTGAGAAATTTTCTTTCAAACTGTCTTTTCAAATGCAAATTCAAGCGATAGCATAAATTTACTTTGTTTGTACAATGTATAGCAAGTTGTAAGAACTTGTATATATAAGAAAATCAAAATTCAAATGTTTATACATATTCATATGTACACAGCTATGTAGTAGTGGGTACATTTCTGAAAAATTTTGTTGTATAAAATTTTTTAAAACAACATTAGCTCTTCCTTCCAGTGGTCGGGCATTATATTCAGTTAAAAAAATATCGTTTTCCTCCACTCCATACTGGTTTTGTCCTGCACTGTCATCATCTGAAATATAAAATTACGTATTAATAATCTTTTACAGATAAAGTAGAGACTGATTAAATGGAAAATTAAGACTGGAACATATTCGCTGCCGGCAGAAGCTACTACTACTACTACTACTACTTTTTATAATTAATTTTTATAATATACATACATACATAGGCCCAGTTTACATCTTTTTACTATGTGCCCAAAAAAACTTAACCACTAATTACTAATGAAAACATGTTTGATTCAGACACGTATTTATTAAGTTAAACAATTTCATACATAACATAGAAAATTTTATAGAATCCAACATAATTTGAAACTGTTTAAATCAATGAGTATATGTCTGAATGAAACAGTTTTTCATTAGTAATTAGTGGTTACGCTTTTTGGGGCACATGGTACACAGATGTAAACCCGGCTATATATTTATACATATATGCATCTTATGTTAATTACAGTACATAACAATTTTAAAATGTTAATAAAAATGCAATGAATTTGAAAAGTACAAGACATGCATGGACATATCGATCATTACCTTCAATAGTACAAAATACTTATACAAAATTCTTACACAAAATAAAATTTGAAATGCCGAAATATTCTGCATTATTAACTTAAAAATACATATCTTTTGTTTTAATGCTATTGAAGCAAATGAGCGATATGTATTCAATTTGGTTATTGAAATAAAGTTCAGTTGGTAATATAATTTTATTGGCAGCATATCAGAGGTTGATTTACTTATAAATAATAGTAAGAACGTATTGCTCAATTCACAACCAATTGTTGGAGTAGTAGGTCGAAGACAAGTTGTTGGTAATTTGTTTATAAGCAAAGGTTTTATTAAAATTAGCAACGATTGATGTACAACCTATGACTCCTACAGTAGGTTGTGAATAGAGCATATGATATTTTTAATTAAATACAAGCATACATGTATAAAAAACGATTCGAATAAAAAATTTCGAATAAAGATCTGTAAATATTTTTGTATCTAAGCATGTATGCACATCGTTTTCCGTCTCATATCTAATTATTTATATTAAAATGTTTATTACCTGGAGCAGTATCATTTTCCTCAATTGCAATGTTATGGAGGACAGAGAGGGCGACTATTAAGGATTTTGCATTTTCAAAGCTTATAGTTAACCCATCTAGTAAACAACGAAAACGCTGTTTCCAAACTCCAAAGCAACGTTCTACCGGATTTCTAGTTGCAATATGGGCAACATTATATTTATTTTCTCTATCGTTCTGTGGCCTTGACAGTGGGGTAAATAAATATGTTAGCAATTTATATCCAGAATCGCCCAGTAAGCGGCCTCTAAACTCTCCATTTTCAAATCGTTGTTTGATATTTGACTCATTGAAGATCCGACAGTCGTGCGTACTCCCTCTCCACCTTGCCACTACATCCCTTATCGAAAGTTTTGCGTCGCAAATCACCTAAGAAAAATTATATTATTTCTATATAATTTGTTAAATGGAGTACATTACCTGTACGTTTAGCGAGTAATATCCCTTGCGGTTTATATAATACTGCGCCAGATCCCCTCCTGTCTTTTTTATTTTGATATGGGTTCCATCAATGGCCCCAATAACTCCCGGGAAATTTCGTATTGCTTTAAAGTCTCTCATTAGGGTTTGTTCCTCCATGATCGAGTTTGGCATTTTGATTTTTTCTCTGCCAAAGGAAGCTAATGCTCGAGCAACTCTGGCACAAATTCTTGAAACTGTGGGTTGACTTAGACCATGGAGATCACCCGAATCATCTTGAACCTTAAAATTGTTCTTAAAAATTAAAATACATTGCAGCTGCTTGTAAGTCTTAACTCTCTTCGTCCCCAACAACGTAAAGCCACCAAAGTTTGTAACTCCACGGAAGTTCCTCATCCTCTTGTGTCCAATTCTATAATTGGTTTCACCATTTGAATTACTTTTCGTACTGTTGCCTTTTTAAAACGATATCTTGATTTGAATTGGTCATTAGACATCAGAAATGGGTCGCGTCTTTTTCGAAACGTTTTGGGTCGTCTTGGCACCTGAGCAATATTATCTATAATATTGTATTTCATTTAAATGTACGTAGTTTACATGTATATATTTCATAAAACTTACCTATTGTAGAAATTAATTGTATTACATCCATTTCTTTTATTTTTTTATATTTTTTATTTTTCACTTCGAAGTAAATATTTTTTGAAGCAACACAAATGTCAAAAAATTAATACAAATATTCCCTATTAAACGTTTAAAGAAGGGTTTCAGTTACAATAAAATTTTTAAATTTATTAAAGGTTTATTACAGCTTCATAGCACTATGAAACGTTTATGAATAGTCTTTTAGCACTTTTTGCTTATTACCCCCTAATAAAGTGTTTATGAATAAGACTGTTAGCATTTTATTGCAAATGGAATATGTGAATTGTTTTGATTCATCGTATTTCAATTTGCTGAAAGCTTTTTTGTATTGTAAGCTCAATTTTACCATCACTATATTTACAACAGTCTTACCATTGTCGTTTTGTTCTTTTTACTAATTATACATATGTTACTTAATTTGCTTATTTTTTGTTCTACTTAAGACAAACTTTTTTGGTTTGTTACTATTAAGTATATTTTTATTTGATTTTTGCCACAGGCCCATGGCTATTAATTTTTAGTTCATTTTAATTATTATTCGAACTCCATTTGTTTCTATATTTCTGATTTGAACGGGCTAAAGTTCGTATCGTCGTCGTTGAAGTTTTTACCTTATTTCAAATTGATTGAAATCTGCTGATAAGTTTCTTAAGTAGAAACAAAATGCACATTCTTAATACACTAAATATTCATAAAAAATAAAATGTGCTTAAAAGCCACTTTAAGAACATTTTTTCTAAAAAATTTATATAAAATACATTTTATATATTTTATATGTTATTTGGAATCCCAATATTTCTAATCGTATTGCTCGTATATAGAGAGTTCAACGCATTTGTGTCAAATATGCAACGCGCTCACTTTCTTATTTGTCTTCCGTTCCATATGAATCTAAATGCTTATTTATTGGCTTACGTACCTTGGAATCACGTAGAAAAGCTCAATCTGCCCTTCTGTTATATGATATTATTAATGGATCTATTGATTGCACAGATTGCACAGGTTTTATATACCTCCTAGAAATATGAGGCTTGCTAAACTTTTCGATGTCTCTTTTCATCGTACTGATTATGCGCGTAATGGTACTCTATCACGTACTTTCTCATTCATGAACGATCTAAATTATAATATTCAAAGACATTCAAAATCATTTGTTGAATTCAGCACTGAAAAAACAGAGTTTACACTGCTACTTTTTAGCCTATTAAAATAACTGTGATTTGTAAATGTTTAATTAAATTATTAATTGTTAAATTTTTAAAGTTAATTTTGTATATATACATTTTAAATTTATATATAAACTCAATTTTAAATAACCTTAGTATTAGTAACATACTTTTTTGTTATCTTAGTCTGTGAGGACTATTTTTCCATTGAATCATCTACAATAATAAATATTTATAAATAAATATTTATGTAAATTTTTGAAATAAAAATACAAAAAGTTGTTTTAAAAATTGTTTTGAAGATTTTTTGAAGATTTTAAAAATAAAATGCAGATTTTGAAGATTTTTTCGTGAAAAGTTTTTAAGTTCTGCAGATTTTATCCTTAGAAATTCTGGCAACACTGGATACACCTTATATGATTCAAAGCACCCGAGCGGAAGAGCATGCGGTGGATCAGCGATTCTAATAAAGTCAAGACTCAAGTACTATATTCTTGACAACATTTGTGAAGAACACCTACAAGCAACAAATATTGACATTGAAAGTTTTTGTACAAACTTCGTGATATCATCAATTTACTCCCCTACCAGATTTTCAATCACTGAGGATCAATACGTAAATTTCTAAATCTCTTGGACTTCGTTTTGTAGCAGCTGACGACCACACTGCAAAACATACGTTCTGGGCTTCGCGTTTTATTATTCCCAGAGGTCGAACGTTGGTTAACAATATTTAAAAAATGGGATTGGACGTCATTTCGTGTGGACAGCCCACTTATTGGCCTACTGACATACAAAAAATTCCGTATGCTATAGATTTTTGGCGTCATACAAATATCTCTAGGGATTTAATTCAAGTTCAAGCTTCTCTTGATCTCTCGTCCCATCACTCTCCCACGATTGTTACAATTTGTAGCCCATTAAGAAGTAACTTACCTGACCCATACAGTGCTGCCAGAAAAATTTTTACTCTTGTCCCCAATTTAAAACGTCATGTCTCCAAAAAATCCCCATTTCAACAGAAAAATCCAAACTTTTGTCCCCAAAAATATATCATTCATAAAAAACCATTATTAAGTCCTATGCGCAGGGATGCGAAATAAGATTTTCACAAAGTTACAAGAAAAATTTTACTTTTTTCAGTACGATTGACCAAATTCTTTATTTTTATTTTTTTAAATGTTTTTATTAACTTAAAACGTACATAAAATTTAACTGTACATGCATATATTTACATATGTATGTGTGTAAAAACTTAACAATTAACAAAAAGGTACTTTCAAGTTTATTTATTACAATATTATTAATTAATATAATCAATTAATAATAATGTTTAAAGTTAGAAGGTACATAAAAGAGTATTAGTTCTTGAGATCAGAATATAAAACTAAAATTTAGGATTTACTTTTCCATCCATTTTTAATTCGATTGGAGTCAGTCGAAGTCAACAATCTGAAGAAGATAATAGCAAAAAAATAATAACCTCGTGAACAGTTTTTCCTCGAAATATTGTCTTTTCCCCAAATTGCAATCGTGAATAATTTTTCCCCTTAAATGTGTTCCCTTTCTTAATTCCCCTTATCGTGAATAATATTTTTCACATGGATTTTTTCATTTTTCCCTTCGTTTTGTTCACTTTATTTTTGCAGACGAACTGAATTAATACACTGCGTAATTTCAATACTATACTTGCAATTATATATTAAAACTTATAAATAATCATTTTTGGAGCAAGACCAATAAATAATGTCCACGATTAATAACAATAATACCTTGAAAAACCTTTTTTCATGGCTGTGGTATACTAAAAAAAATTTTTGCAAGGGGCCTAAAACAATTAAAAACATAACTTTACACTACATAACATTTCATTTGAAACCCAAAATATGTGTATCTCTTATTATTAAACTTAATTTGTTTGATTTTCAATTAATTTTTAAGCTTTACAAGTATTCTTCTCGTTTTTTTACATTCACTACGCATTGATCGCGGGAACAAACGTTCCCATGAAATTCACGATTGCAAATTTCCCTTCATGGGGAATGAAAATTTCATGGGAACAAAAATTTCACATTTTATTCACGATAGCAGTGAATACGAACTTATGAAGATATTACATACATACATACATTTTTGCAATTGAAATATTATAAATAATTTCCCAATCCAAAACTTCATAGACATTCGTCTCCGTCCTCTACAACTCGCTTGTACATATTTTCCGATTTGAACTTTTTTATCATTTCTTCAGGAAGCTCAAATTTATGGCAGCAGATCTTATAAATATTTAAATGTGATTTTATTCTTATTAAAGGTTCTAACATTTGGTATTGCAGATTATTTCTTCATTTGGTTTTGGTAGTGTTCATGAATGAAAATATTCTCTCCACAAACGCATTACTTATTGGCACTATAAACAGGTTGAACACGGCAGCTGCAATTTCACGAAAGAAGTAATTTCCGGCATTGGATCTGAAACATTTTTAAAAATTCCATTCACCGAATCAAATCTATGCTTTGTAATGTGCTTAAATTTAAAATTTTTAAAAATTTCAAAGTTTTTTATATATTCACAATAACTAAGGTAGAACCGTGCGTAGAACAATGCACAATAAAAACTTTCAATAGTCATTTTTCTTAAAAAAAAAAAAAATATTAATTGACAAAGAGCTAGTTCTGCAGCTGCGAGCACGGTTTTGCTATGTACATATATCGCACCATAACCGCCAAAATAGCTTAAGCGACATAATTTTCGAACTTCAATTTTTGACCAAAATTGAATGTTTGCGAAGTTCACTGTTATGGAAGGAGAGTTCACGAGTGTGCCTGAAACGATATCATCCGGTGTGCTACAGGGGAGTATACTGGGGCCAGTTTTATATTTGATTTATACTTGTGATATGCCTATGAGCAGTAGTATCCACACTTCTACATTTGCCGACGATACAGCCTACCTTAGTATGCACGAAAACCCTGATGAGGCATCCCGCAAACTCCAGCAACTCATTAGCTAGATATAACTATGGTTACACTTATGGAGAATTAAGGTAAATGAACAAAAGTGTGTTCAAGTAACATTTACCCTACTACGAAGAGATACTTATAACCCCATTTGGAATAACAATCAAGTTGTTCTTCAACATTCACATGTGAAATATCTTGGTATACACCTCGATCGACGACTTACATGGAAATACCACATTGACTCTAAGCTAGCACAAATGAAACTTAAATTAACTCAGGTACATTGGCGGATTGGTAGAAATTCAACACTCAGCCTAGACTGCAAACTTTTAATGTACAAGTCGCTTTTAAAGCCAATATGGTGCTACGGAATGCAGCTATGGGGCACTGCTTCAGCTTCAAATGTTGAGAAAATCCAACGAAGGCAAAACAAAATTTTATGTTTGATAACGTCGGCTCCATGGTACATCAAAAATTCAAATATACATCGTGATTTAAATATGCCACTAGTGACTGAAAATATTGCAAAATACGCAGACAAATATTTAACAATACTCGAGCCACATCCTTATCCGCTTGCTAGAAATATATTGAACTTTACTGGACACATCCGCTTAAAAAAGTATGATACAAGTGCTCTAATAACCAACACTCCCGATGCAGCTGCTTGAAAACACTTTTTTCTTTTTTTTTTTTGCTTATCACTACTTATGTATTATTAATAATTATCACTTAGTTTATGTCCGACATTGGTTGGGCCTAATAATTATATTTCAGATTAAGATTTGAATATTTATTGTTAGTTCATTAACATGTATTTAAAAAAAATCTTAACGAGTTTTGTCATACAATTTTACATTAAAATTTACGCTAGGATTTGAAAGTGGGTTAAAACTACATTATACGCTGATTTTTAATGTCAAATTATATGGAGGAACTCGTTAGCGCTAGCAATCAGTTCACTGTTGCCAGATAATTTTACCAAAAATCTGTAAAAATTTTTTAAAAAAATCTAAAAAATCATTTTAAAAAATCGACAAAAAAAATCTCACTTGATAATTTCTGCAATGAAAAATCAGCAAAATGCAGAGAAATCTGCAAACCAGGCAAAAGTGACCCAGTTAAATGTTGTCACTTATGCTAACTTCATACCATTTTTTGATTATACATAAGGCCGTTAGTTTCTAAATTCGTAATAAAAATATGGCTTTTCTGAAAGGTATATTATCAAAAGCACATTTATCTTAAATATCTTATATTTATTTGCCAAAAGCGGAAACGAAAAATTTTTTTCTAACGCAATTTATAGAAGTACAAAACAGAAATGTGTAAGAAAATAAAAGATCCACATTCGTTTAGTAATAACAATAAACATTTGTTCCCACTTCCTTTTAAAAACTGATAATTTGATATGCAGAAGAGTTGAATAACATAATTTTTGACTAAATTCACAAAATGCAAGATATACTATTGATTAACGATATGACAAAAGTGAAAAATGTACAATTCAGGAAATTTTGAACAACAACATTTAGTAATCAAAATGCTGTTTTGATCCAAAGAATATCATAAAAAGGAATTAAAATTCGTTAAGGGAATGTAATTTGGCTTAAAAAGCAATACGAACTTTAGCCTGTGCAAATCATAAATATAGAAACAAATGAAGTTCGAAAAATATTAATTAAATTAACTAAATTAAGTCACTGGCTTGTGGCAAAAATTAAATAAATATACTTAATAGTAACAAACCATGAAAGCTTGTCTTAAGTAGAACGAAAATAAGCAAATTAACTAACATGTGTATAATTA